>QJPP01007397.1:0-198756 GCA_003996215.1 Jaltomata sinuosa
GAATTGTTCCCTGTTACGGTTAAGTATGAAATTGGTTACTGCTAGACTGTTAGTTTCTGGATTTGAGATTGATATGATTAGTTGAGTTTAATTCATGTCTCTGAGCATGCCTATCATTACTCTTTCTCTCTTCTTCTTACACTTGAGGTTACCGGTATACCGTCCATTTCGTAAACTTATTATGTATACACTATTATTGCAAGGACCCCAGGTGCGTTACTTCTTACTTTCACCTGTGCCTATGGTGTGTATATTCTGCTTACTGGCCTCACATGTGGTTCTGTTGATTTCCCTCTGGGCTAGTTTCTGTGTACCTTTCGTTGATTTCTGTGACTGCTTGCTTCTATTCTGTCTATTACTACGCTTTTATCTTATATGTGCCCAGTCGGCCTATGATACCTACTGGGTACCTTATGCTTCTCATTTGGTGCTCACCCTACCCCCCTGCATCTTTGGGTGCAGATCCTAGCCATCCGTTAGATCGCTGTGATTCGTGCTTGGAGATCTGTTGGGGACTACTTCAGACTGAGGGTGAGCTCTTGGCGATCGGAGCTTAGCTTTAGTTTATCTTTTGCTTCATGTACTCTATTACCATTCAGAGACATATGTATATATTGTTTTGGATCGTTTGCTCTCCATGTATGTGGTTTTGGCTCTATACTATGATACCAGGTCTTGGGGTTTGGTTTAGTTTCCGCATATGTATATATATACTCCTGTTATCTATTCTCCTCATCTTACTCTCTTACTTTTGCTTATTAGACTATTCTCCCGCTTATTTGTTAGATAGTAGCCCATTACTAACTGTCCTGGGCTACGGGAATTAATTCGCCTACTAGGGGGATTGTAGGTGCCATCATGACCGAGAAATCGGATCGTGACAACATGCAAGAAGAAAATTCCATAATTTCACTAATCCCGTAGCTTAAACTTGTAGAGAAAACAAAAGATTAAAGAAAAATACCTTACAAGATCAAACTTGTTGATGAAATTCAAGATTTATCAGGTCCAGCTACAGTCACAAACAGATTTATCTAAAATCTAAGAGATTTAGCTAAAATCAGCTCTAGCTCCAATTATAATAATCAAAACACCAACTAAAATAACACAAACACTCAAAGAGATAAGAGGGGTTTACAGATTTTCGCTCCTAATACTCAAATACAAGTAGAGATTAGCACAAATCTGAGAGCATTGACTCAGATTTGCAACAAAGCTAAGGTTAGAGAAGAGAGAAGTTTGAATTGACCTAGAGAGAGGTTAGAGAAAAGAGAGAGTGAGCTTTGTTTGTCTGATGAGTGTAGTTGCCAAAATGAGCTAAGGTTAAAGAGCTTTGTTTCTAAAATATGTTTTGAGAAATAAAGAAAAATAAAAGAAATTTTTTTTTGTCATTGACGGGTGAAAAAAATAATTGGGAAAAAACATGGAGAGAAATGTGATGGATTAATAAACCGTTCCAATAAATAAAAAAATTTAAACAACCATTATAATAGATGGTTTTAGCATAACAGCACACTAAACCGTTGCTATAAGCAGGCCTATTGCAATGGTTATATTCTAATGACAATGGTCACGTAATTAAGCCGTGTCAATAGCTATCAAAACTTTTGACAACGGTCATAACCGTTGTAATAGACTATTTTAACAATGGTATAAAAATGGTTACTAGCATTTCTATTTCTATAGGCCCATTTTCTAGTAGTGGAGGAGGGTCTACTGAAGTGAATCCACGAGGCTTGCCCACGACTCATGGTCACATCAACAGCCCGTGGACTTGGTCCGTGATTCCTGAAAAATGCAGAAAATGCAAAAATTCTAAGTTTAAAAGATGGTTCAAATTCTGGGGTGTTACATTTATCCCCATCAAACATCTCTTTTGGGCCTGTAACCGGGGTTCTTTATACCGCTCTAACACTCTCTGCTCTTTCATTTTATGTCCTTAGTTATCTTTGCTTAACTTCTATTTTGCTGTCTATTACTTGTTCTATCTTTGCATAATATTTCTGGGCTATGTGTTGTTGTATACTACTTGATATTCCTGTGTCTGCTCATTTCTTTTTTATTATGTCAAAGGGGGAGAAGAACCATCACAAATTTAGCTAGGCATCAAGAAAGGGGGAGCACAAAGAAAGGGGGATCTCGACAAATAAATAGGGAAGTCTACTCCAAATGAATTTGTTTTAAATTGTCATTATAAAAAAGGGAGAGCTTGTTAGCCTCTGAATTTACCTCAAATATGTTTCAATAATGACAATCTAATCCTAGACTCTATTGCGGGCAAAAAGAAACAAACAAAAAGAAGCATAAACAAATAAGGATAACAAGTAGATCACAGCCTCCATGATTTAAGAAGATTACGAGCCTAACAACCATGATTCAAGGAGACATAAAAGGGAGATTAACAAGCTATGATTCAGTGAATCAATCTATGATTCAATACAAGGAAGTGGTTCGGAAAAAAAATCAAGTCAAAGAAGATTTACCAGAACTTCTAAGAAAGATATATCACGGACATATATAATACGGACGTGATTGGATGAAGATACTCAATCAAAGAATTAATACATCCTTGATTAAATAAAAATCCCTTGAGTTTTCTTTTTAAGAGCAAAAGAGCAGACCTTCCTCTCAACTATAAAAACAAGCAGAAGGAGAAGAAGAAAGCATGCAACTTCACTTGAACAAGAATATTTTTCTGCTTTTATATTTCTCAATACTCTATTCTCTCCAGAAAGATTAAAATTGTGATAGTAAGGGAAAAAAAGTTCAGTTCTAGTTATACAGGTAGAGATAGTGTCAGGATTGTAAGAACGAAAGACAATCTGTGAATTGTCAAGGAAGAACATTTGTAATCATAACTCTTCAAGAAGCTCTAAAGGAAATTCAAAGGGAATGGACTAGGCACCACATCGATGATCTGAACCAGGATAAATTTTTGTGTCCCTTTTATATTTTGTATTTTTTATTTTATCGTATTATACTGTCTTTAGTTAATCTGCAGGTGAGTCGACTTGTTCGTAGCCACAGTCGACTTGAGGAAAAAAAAATCAATTCACCCCCCCCCCCCCCCCCCCCGCCCTCTTGATTTTCAGGTTGCAGTATATTAGGGCTTTGGTGGAACTTTCTTGGGGACCAAGGTCTTATAATTTTAAGCCTATGAATAGTCGACCCTCCTCTTTGTAAAAGGATCCGAACTCTGATTCTCATAAGCAATATACTACTTTCTTAGGCTCCAAGCTTTTCTTTATTTGTCTTGCTTTTAATTTGGTGGTTATTTGAATATCTTATCTCGGAGTCGGAGGACAAGTTCTCAGGCTCACTCGTCCTTGCTTCAGACACACCTAGATTTGTTCTATTTACCTTATTTAGTTTGTCTACGCTATATTTGATTTGTTTTATAGTCTATTACCAACCAAAATGCTAATAAATCAGACCTAAAAATAGGGTTAAATCATAATACATGTTCCTGACCTTCTACACATTCAACTGTACCAATTTCAAGGTAAACAAAACTCTATGAAGATATTTTGGTGGACACTTACCATCATATAGTGTTAACATCAATTTTATGTGTAAGTTAAAAAGAGTCAAACTAAAATTAAATCATTCTACATTGCCCAATTTTGCTTAATAGTTGTTAACATTGAAACTTATTTTTGTTCTTGTTCAAGTGGATATGGTCTCCTCGCCTTATCTTCATAGAGTTTACATGTGCGGTGATGATCACGTAATGGTCGAAGACGAGGGATTCAGGTCACCTCTCTCTCATTATCTTTTTAACTTGTTTAATATTTATTTTTTAAATTGTACAATAATAAAAATATATTCAGTATAATTTCACGAATGAAATTTAGGGAGGATAGAGTGTACGCAAACTTTATCCCTACCTTGTAAGAGGTATAGAGACTATTTCTGAAAGACCCTTTGCTCAAATGACATTTCTTAAACTGCGATTCTATTGTCACTCCGTCCATCTTTACTTGTCTAGTATACTAAAAATAGTTGTCTAATTTTACTTGTCCAGTTTGAAAAATCAAGAGAAAATTACTATTTTGTGTCTATTTCTTTTGCTATTAAATACTATTCATTTCTCAATATTTAGATGACTTAGAACTAATAGGGGTGATATTGTAAAATTATCCTACTATTTATTATTTTTTAAGGGGTGTGCCAAGTCAAACATAGACAAATACAAATAGAAAAGGGCCTAAATTATCTCTCACATATTGAAAATGGTACAAAAATATCATTCATCCACCTATTGGGTCTACTATACCCTGACATCCACCTTTGAACTCTAAAATGCCTTTCAAGTTAACAGAAAACGAAAAAGGGCCAAAAATACCCCTAAGCTATAGCAAAAGGTCTAAAAATAATTCATCTTTTTGGCTCACTTATACCCTTGAAACTAACAACCTCCTCTATATTTTATTTTCTTTTTTAAAAAAAAACTTATTACGTGTCTTTTTTTATTTATTAAAATAAAATCCTTACTCCATCAAGCTGATGATATGACAAATAAGATTAACTAAAAATTACATGTCAGCAAATAAAAATAAATACTAGTTAAGAACTAGAAAATGAGGAGATAAAGTGAAGTGAAGATCCAATAAAGTACCAACTCTTTTAACAATTAAATTTTATCGAAAAATTTAAATATACTAGTGTCATCTTTATACTTACTAGTATTATAAAAATTAATTTTTTTTATTGAATTGTCAAAAATATATTACCGAAATAAATGGAGATGGCCGGATATAGACACATAAATGTTTCCTATGTTATATTTTATCCCAAATTCTTCAATCTCTCGAACTAATTAAACTTAATACGACTTGAAAAACTTCTTAATTTTTGTTATTTTCTGGTTGATTATGCTCTTAACAATTCTGGTGTGACTACAGGTGAATTAGTCATTAGCTTATGTGATAACAACGCCTATTTGGTAAAAGGGAATAGTGAAAGCTTTGTGGAAGATGTTGTTTTACGGGCTTAGGAGAGTGACGGTAGCTTTTAGTTCCATATTCTTAATCGTTGGTAATTAATTATCTTGTCGGTGATAGCAGTGTTCAATGATAAGATTTTCTCCGGTCATCTCTTTTCCCTGTTTTTAAATAGTACTCCCTCCATTTTAATTTGTTTGGCTTACTTTCCTTTTTAGTACGTTTAAAAAAGAATGTCTATTTCCCTTTGTAGCAACTCTTCAATTATAACTTTCCACATGACATGTTTAAGACCACAAGATTAAAGGGCATTTTGGTACATTTGACATATCTTTAATTTTTAACCACAAGATTCAAAAATCTTCTTTACTTTCTTAAACTCCGTGTGAAGTCAAAATAAGTCAAACAAATTGAAACAGAGGGAATGATATTTATTTTTATTTGCTGACATGTAATTTTTAGTTAATCTTATTTGTCATATCATCAGCTTGGTGGGATGAAACTTTTATTTTACCCAATAAATATGACACATAATGAGTATTGTTTTTTTTAAAAATAAAATATAGAGGGAGTTGTTAGTTTCAAGGGTATAAGTGAGCCAAAAACGTGGATGAAGGGTATTTTTAGATTTTTTCCTTTAGTTCAGGGGTATTTTGGTCTTTTTCTATTTTCTGTTAACTTGAAGGGCATTTTAGAGCTCAAAGGTGGATGTCAGGGTATAATAGATCCAATAGGTGGATGAAGGATATTTGTGTACCATTTCCAGTAGATGAGGGGTAATTTAGACCCTTTTCCGCAAATAAAAATGAACGGAGGGGGTAATTATTTAACATCTGTTTGGCTAAAGAAGGAAGATGACACATGAATTAATGGGAAGTCTAATACGCATAGTTATTTAAATGAGGATTAAAATTGGAATGAAATAAAATAATCCAGAGATCAAAATTGCTATTTGCCCTTAAAAAAAATAAAATTGGGATTCACAATATAACCTAGAAGTCATCGATGATAAATGGGATATTGGCAAAAATACCAATATCATTTTCTTATATTGAAAGATAGTGTGGTCTGGCGGTTAAGAATGAAAATCATGGGATAACAAGATCAAATCCGTCGAGGCAAACAAACCTAGGAACTTATTTTAAAATTTGGTGGGTAAAGTTATTTTGTATATGTGTTAGTAAAAGGTAATAGACACTCAATTGAATAATCGAGATACACTGATGGAGACACCATGAAGAGAGAGCTAAAGCTACAAATGTTATCCTAATTGAAGGGAGGCCATCTTTAACAGCCTAGTAGTGGCCTAAAACAACAAAATGAGGGTCAGACAAAAATAGTTCGAAGGACCCATAACTTTGAGAAGATAATGAGAATAGGCAGTTTTGAGCTAGAAATTTAGCCACCACAGGGAAAAGCTCATCACAACAATCATGAAGCAAAATCCTCCATCATCCAACAGTAGGGGCCACATTTTGTTGCTTAGAAAGACTCATATATGCTTTAAGAGATTAGATTTCTATGATTTTTTCAATGGCTATAATCCAATATCCAAACAGGCCCAACTCAAGGGGGATAACCCTTTTCAACCACCCAAAATGTATAAGGAAAATGTGTACAGCAGCAATTTGATTTTGCAGTAGAATTGCCCTATGAGGGATTTCCTCCCCTTCAACACATCATCAGCTAGCCTACAAAGTTCAATTGTTTTTTATCAGAATGCCCAAAATGGATTAAAATGAAGGAAAACAAAAATCCCATTGCCAGAGACAGATGAAACTCCAATTGGAAAAGCGATATCTTTATCAATGAACCAAATGAAATTACAAACTCAACATATGTAGTGTACAATTTTAGGAACATCAATGTGCCTAATTCTATGCTAATCTTGGATTCATTCTGGTGGCTCTGCTGCTCAACTGAAGAAAAAGAAGTGCAGACGAAATTTTCTCCCTTATTCTAAAATCTCAGGCGGCTGTGAAATGTGCTTAGTCCATTTGATATCGTTTCCACCACTATCTCCCATCTCATAACCTAAATGAAATAAATTCAGTAGACCACCAGCAACCAAGAATTGTAACCAACATCGCCTAAGAAACTTCTTTAGCTGCAGCTACAACAGCCTCTGCTGTAATACCAAACTCTTTGTATATCCTGTCAGCAGGAGCACTGGCACCGAATCCGTCAACCCCAATAGCTTTTCCTTTATCTCCAACAAATTTTTGCCACCCGAATGTTGATCCAGCTTCAATGCTAACTCTAGCTGTAACAGATGCTGGAAAGACACTTTCCTTGTAGTCAGCTGATTGTTCATCATATAGCTCCCAAGAAACTAAGGAAACAACCCTCACTGTCTTTCCTTCTTTCCTGAGTTCATCAGCAGCCTTGACAGCAATTTCTAACTCTGAGCCAGTACCAATCAAAATGACGTCAGGTTTGTTGCCTGAAGAATTGTCTGATACGATGTAGCCACCCTTTGCTGCTCCTTCAATAGAAGTTCCAGCAAGTTGCGGCAACTTTTGCCGAGAGAGGGCAAGGACTGATGGTGTCTTTCTCTTGAGGACAGCCACCTTGTAAGCTCCCGCTGTCTCATTGCCATCTGCTGGACGGAACATCAGAATGTTGGGCATCGCACGGAAACTTGCCAAGTGCTCAATGGGTTGATGGGTCGGCCCATCTTCTCCTAGACCAATTGAATCGTGGGTCATAACATAAATAACTCCAGCTTCAGACAAGGCTGAAATTCTCATGGCTCCTCTCATGTAGTCAGTGAACACAAAGAAAGTAGCACAATAGGGAATCAAGCCAAGGCTGTGTAGAGCAATCCCATTACATATGGCTCCCATACCATGTTCACGAACACCAAACCTTAAATTACGCTCTTCTGGAGTGTTCTTCTGGAAGTCACCAAACATTTTCAGAAGAGTCATGTTTGATGAGGCAAGATCAGCACTACCACCAAGGAAACCAGGTAAAACCTTGGCAAGAGCATTAAGGTTTTGTTGTGACAAGTTTCTGGTGGCATCAGCTGGGCTCTCGGGAGTGTAAGTCTGAGATCAAGAACGATGCAAATAACTGATTAAGATAAATTTGATATTGCAAAAGCTACAAAAGTTATCAGTTTTTAGCAACACAATACATTAGAGGAAAACTGAACTTAAGAGCAGTTATGCTAAAATAGTTATTTCAAAAAATTTAAGAATTTAGGGACGTGTATTCAGGAAAGATGAAGTCTGGATAAAAACAATTGAAGAAAAGCTCTCGCCTGCTGCAGTAGAAACAATTTCAGAAACCCCAATCAAAAATTAAGGACTGTTATAAAGATAGTCTATAGAAAAAGTAGTTACACTTGGATTGAAATATGAGAAGGAGACAACAATCACTCACAGGAAGAGCTTTCTCCCAGCCAGCAGGTAGTTCACCAGTAATTATGGATTTCAAATCTGCAGCTTCCTCTGGGTACTTTTTCTCATATTCAGCAAACTTAGCACTCCATTCAGTTTCAAGGGCAGCACCCTCAGATGTATGACGGCTCCAATGGCTGCAGTAAGCACATAATACCAAAATAAGTGACTGCAAAGGGTAAAATAAACTAGGAAAATAGGATGCTATAGTACTTCTTCACGTCTTCAGGCACATGGAAAGGCTCATAAGGCCATCCCAGGTTATTTCTAGTGGCCTCCACTTCCTTTGCTCCAAGTGCACTGCCATGCACACTGTAAGAGTTTGCCTTGTTAGGAGAGCCAAAACCAATGGTTGTAGTTACCTGTCGGGAGAAAAGAATAGTCAAAGTAGTGATAGACATTACGCAAAAAAATGGGGGAGAAAAAAGAAAAAGTGAAAAAGACAGAAAGAAGAAGAAGTATAATCTATATGGTACAGAAGGCAATGGTTGTTAGGTTTTTTGAGGATCTATTCTTAGTTCACGGCATAAAGTTCAAGTGTATAATGGACCTTGATCATAGTGGGTTTGTCTTTGACAGCTTTGGCTTCTTTAATGGCAGCACGAATCTCATCATAACCTGTGTTACCATTCTTCACCCAGATCACGTGCCATCCTAGAGACTCAAAACGAGCACCAACATCCTCAGTGAAAGCAATTTCTGTATCGCCGTCAATGGAAATGTGATTATCGTCATAGAAAGCAATCAGCTTTCCAAGTCCCCAGTGGCCAGCAAGGGAACAAGCTTCATTTGAGATACCCTCCATCTGGCAACCATCACCAACTATAACATATCTGAAAAGCCAACAGCCATTACAATTAGTCAAACTAGACAATACAAAATGAAAACAGTCTTGGGAGCAAGGAAACACTCTTACGTGTAGTGGTCAACAATCTCAGCGTCTGGCTTGTTGAATCGAGCAGCCAAGTGCCTCTCTGCAAGGGCCAAGCCAACAGCATTGGCAATACCTTGCCCCAGAGGACCTAATAACAAATAAAGAAGATTACAATCAGTTGTATCGACTCCCAACTCAAACTTATGGAAGCTACTATATAGCATGAAACATAAATTCGAATCAATAGTACCAAAGTACACAGACATATAAGAGTATACTAACCAGTGGTGACTTCAACACCTGGTGTCTCAAAGTTCTCAGGGTGACCAGGGATTTTGCTACCCCATTGACGGAAACTTTTCAAGTCTTCTTCCTATTCAATTAGTAGTACCAAAGATAATCAGCAAGGCATAGTGAACGAGTTCAAATTTCAAATACACTCAAATCCTCCAATAAAAATTTGAAAACATCAGCAGTTATTGTCCAAAATGTCCTCAATTTCAAACAATAAATATTGGTAGCATGTGTTAATTTGTCCAAGGTGTAAAATGTGTAGGATGGATGAGGTATGAACAGAAGATACTGTTTTGACATAATTTCAAGTAATTGACAATAATGTCCTAAATGTTCATCTAATTTTCCCTTTAGATTGAAAACATTTGGTACAATTCACATAACAAACACATTTTTTCCATACACAATATAAACCAATAGATCCAACATAATATGAGAGGAGAGAGAGAATTAGACCTGAACAGAGTCATAACCAGCGAGGTGAAGGAGAGCATATTGGAGCATACAACCATGACCAGCAGATAGAACAAATCGGTCACGATTAAACCAGTAAGGATTCTTGGGGTTATACTTCATGACTTCATCGTACAATATATGACCCATTGGAGCACATCCCATGGGCAAACCCGGGTGACCCGAATTAGCCTTTTCAACAGCATCAATAGCCAAAAATCGAATAGTGTTCACAGATTTCTCAACAAGGGCAGCATCAGTTTTCTCCAAAGTCTCTACGACTGCTGAGGCCCGAACAGAAAGCTGTTGTTTAGTGACAGCAGTGGAAGGAAGAACACGGCGGTGGGAGGAAGTGAAAGGGGTGGATTTAAGGCCAGAGAAAGTGGGGAAAGAGAGAGAAGGAGAAGAAGAAGAAGATGAGCCATGGCGAGGGAGAGAAGGAGAAAAGATAGCTTGAGAGAGAGTGAGAGAAGATGAAGAAGCCATGGCTCTATATGGATTTCTGTGTTGAATGAGCAAGGATGAGGATGAGAGTATCCGAGTATATATATATTGGGGAAGTAGAATTTGGATGATTATTTTTTGTGGATTGAATTGAAAATGTGAGCCGTTGGTTAGCTCTTGGAGAGAAAGGATTACATGTTTGCTTATCTTGGCTCCTTGTGGCTCGGAGAGAGAGTGAGAAATTGAAAATATGTCCGTAACTAATTTTTCGTTTTTTTTTTGAGTTATATTACTCCCTCCGTCTATCTTTAGTTGTCTACTATTTACTTTATACAATTATTAAAAACCTATAAATAAAAAAGTAATTTTACCTTATCACCCTTTAAATATAATAAATATAATATCTTACAAAATGTAATAGGAAAAAATGATTATAATTAATGATAAGGATAAATTAGGAACTAAGTGTAAAATTATCTCTTGATTTCATAAATTGAACAAATTTGTTGGATATCTATTTTTAATATAGTGAACAAATAAAGATGAGCGGACGGAGTAATACCTAGTGGTCATTTGGCATGAATAGTTTTTACTTTTTTTCAGAATTATATTCCAAAATTATTCACATTTTGCATGTTTAATATTTAGGCCACGTTTGACCATAACAAATTTTTACTTTATTTTAAAAATTATTGTTTGATCATAAAAGCTCCAAATACAATTTCAAGTTATATTTAGAAAAGTGAAAAACAGCTCAATTCTTGTTTTCACTTTTTTTTCATTTAACCTTTTCTCCTTTTAGTTATTTTTAATCACTTAAATTATAAAAAGTCTTTCAGACACAACTCCAATTCTAAAAATTTCAAATAAAGTGATTTTTTTTAAAAAATTTCATGACAAAACACCTACTTAAACTTAAACTATGAAATATTAATGTTACTTTTTGAACGATAAAATTTTCTACCTAAAACCCTCTTTTAGTGTTAAATGGCATTGAAATGATTTTAATATCCATGAAATCAAGGAAGTAGGAAAAAATATATTCATGTGATATTTTATATTTATTTTTAAAAATTAATTATTCTTACTTTTCATTTCTTCTTTTATATTCACTTTTTCGCCTTTAAATCTCTACATATTTTGATAATAACAGTAAATTAATTTAAACTTGTATTCTTAAAATAATAATAATAATAACATCTAAAATAAAATACAATAATAATATACTCTATGTAATTCAACATGTGAGACTCTGTAAAAAAAATCGTATAATATACGTAGAGTGACGTGAGTGTATGAGGTGTATATGATTTGGTGTGGCACGTCAGGAGAATAAGGTTGCAAATGGGTAGTAATATCAAAGAATTAAACTAAGTCTTAGATCAAGGAGAGCCCTTAAACAAAAGTTTGAGTTAAAGAAATGCTTCGTGTACCACCTCACTCGTTCGGAAAGTGTAAATTAACCCGTAGCTTCGGGATAAGACTAAGAGTATATGATATGCTAAGAAGGATGTGTTATGAGGTATTATAATCGCTCAATGTCGTATGTTATGTTTGGAAGTCAAGTAAGTTGCGAAATAAAAGTCGGCAAAAGTTACCGTAAGTTTCTTTAATAAATTTTCTGAACTTTGGGTCAAATGTCTTGGAGCTTTTCTCCCAATATATGAAGAGTTAGAGGGCCTTCGACCTACCAAATCGAAGGACTACGAGTCTAGTTTTTAACGTACAAAACCTTACTTCCAAAAAATCTCGGAGTAAAAAGTTATGACTATTTTACCCCAGATTATTTGTGCTGAAACCGGGTCGCCAACTGGGTCGCGAACCGGTCGGGTCAAGATTAGAATATATATGTCTATTGGCGTTTTAAGTCCTAAAAACTTTCTACAAACAATTCTGAAACAGGGAGAAACATAGTAGAGGGTTACAAGCCTGTTCTTGAGTGATCAAGGTGTGTTTTGGTGATTTCTATCGCTAAAGTTTGCCCCCGTGCCAAGAAACGTGATCTCTACGCGTGACAACCGTTTTCCCCTTCGATAAGCCACATTTGGAGTTGGTTTCAGCAGATAGGACTTGGTATTTCTTTGTGGTTCTTCAAGCTTTACACTTGGTTTGCTAAGGTAACCATCTTCGGGCACTTTTATGATCATTTTTACAAAGTTCTACGGACGTTTCGTCAAGTTATGATCCTATGACAAATCTGCATATTTAAGCTTAATTATGAACTGTTTTTAGGTGTGTATAAGCTGCGTATATATAGTGTTTGCGAAGCTTAGTACGTAAGGAACAACTTCCGTGAAGGAACCACGGGCATTCAGACGTTCGTTAGAAAGGTATGTTAAGGCTAAGCATTGTCCTTCCTTTGAGCACGAAATTTAGAAAATTCCTAAATCGTCAAATGCGATATTTTACTATTCTACTGCTAGAAAGACCTTCTGTGAAAGGCATTGGGATCGCAGCTGAATTATTTTCACAGTATTATTATGGTGATATTCCACTCGTTCGATTATATAGAATATTCGACATCTATATGTTATTTTGTCGGCTTTCTAAACTATATGTCTATAAGTAGGAGTTCTTATTCTTCTTTGGGTGTTGTGACTTAAAATGATTATGAAGGAACATGAAGAATTCACACCCAGCCCTCCTTCCTTGCTAAAATGATTTTCGAAAAACCTTAAAATAATACGTTGATTTTCAAAACTCTCAAATGTAACTCGTATGTTTAAACTACTAAAGGACTTGGTTTTTGAAATACCTTCTTTTACAAACTATTAAGTAAACATATATAGAAACTAAGTGAAGCATCTTAAGCTCTTTATGAACATCCTCAGGTTTAAGTTACGTTTCTAAAGTCGAGTTAAGTGTTCAAACCTATTCTAATAGCACATAAGGTTCTACGAGGCATTTACATGTTATATGAAAGTAATTATGAGATTATGAGAACAAGAGTACCAACGGGCCAAGATTGGCGACATAATTATAATGATATACATGCATTACACATCCATGACATGACATGTTATGCATCCAACTCTCGAGCTATAATCGGGAGGTATAAGGCCTATTGCCTATATTTATACACATGAGATACAGATGTCCACGAGTTGGCAGATATTATGTCGGTTAACTACCGAAAGACACCACCATTGCTAGCACTTGGTTGGGTACGACATGCATTTTTATCTATATGTATGTATTCATGACATACGATTATGAGAGCATACCATGCATATTTAATCTATATAAGGTCGGATGTCTCCATGGAGGCTATCAGAGTTTTAGTTTCAGGTGGTATCTCTGTTACCCTTTTTACAGCAACTATTTATGATTCTACTCTCTGCCTTACATACCAGTACATTTTTATTTGTACTGACGTCCCGTTGCCTGGGGACGCTGCATTTTTGTTTCGTACGTGCAGGCCAAGGTAGGGATTCTGATCGACCCCTCCGCTAGGATTCGGGGTTCATCTGTGAGTTGGTAAGCTCCACCTCTTCCTGGGGCTATCAAAAGGTGTTTACTTTTGTTGTACAGTTTGGGTAGTCGGGGCCTTGTACCGACCGGTGCTTATGAAACTCTTAGAGGCTATTGTGGACATAGTATTCTAGGTTTCTTTTTGCTGCTTCCAGTCTCCAGCCCCATAGGTTTGGCATGTATGTATATGTATGTATGCGTGTCTTCAGTTGGGCCTCGTTGGCCAGCCAATACTTCATTAGTTTGGGCTTGTCTTTCTTTGTCTATATGACTTGTTTTCATTCAGGTTATGACCTTAACGGTCCAGGCTTGACATTTAAGATATTATGCTGCCCATATTTTGGGCCTACAGTTTAGTCAGTTAGTATGTTTTAGATGCTAACTCGGTCGAATAAGGTATCGAGTGCAAGTCGCGCCTCCCCTAATTTGAGGCATGATAAACTTGGTATTAGAGCAGGTCATGTCCCAGGGAGTCCACAAGCCGTGTCTAGTAGAGTCTTGTTTATGGGTGTGTTGTGCACCACACTTATAATCAGGAGGCTACAGGTCATTTAGGAGTGGTTACATTTCTTTCAATTGATAGGTCGTGCTATAGAGCGGAGTTATAAGAACATATGACATCTAAATCATGCTTTGTGTTTCTTATCTGACAGAGTATCTATGCTCAGGACATGGCACAACAAGATATAGGCATGGATCCGGGGGAAGGTACCAGTCGTTCCCCACTGGGTCAGAGGGATAGAGTTCCCTTGGAGGCACACAGTGAGTCTCCCGCATCCCCAGTTCCAGCTTCCCCGGCACCTGCTGAAGCCCGGGGAGATGAAGTTCTCCCATCCCCACCAGTTCCATTGGTACCTGATACAGAAAGGGACATAGGACCTCCAATACCTGTTGTTCCCCCACCAGAGATAGAGGAGCAGGGGATGAGGGAGGCGGTTCAATTACTAACTAGGATGGTTGTTATTCATGAGCGTGAACTCTGGTCGGGAGCAGAGGCTAGGAGAGATCGGGCAGGAAGCTCAAAGGTTCGACTGAGGACCCCAGGACTTTATAGACCAGGTGTATAGAGTATTGAGGGTGATGCATATCTCCATCACCGAGGCTGTGGAGTTGTCTTCTTTTTGACTACGTGATGTAGCTGTCTTGTGGTATGAGGCATAAGAGAGATCCAGAGAACTTGATGCTCTACCAGCAGAGTGGGATGACTTTTCTGAGGCCTTCCTGACCCATTATTTTCCACGGGAGGTTCAGAAGGCCCGTCTTGACCATTTTATCAGTCTGAGGTAGGGGAATATGAGCGTAGGGATTATAGCCATAGGTTTAATTCCTTGGCAAGGTATGCACCAGATATTGTACGCACCATGAGGGCTAGAGTTCATCGTTATGTGGCTGGTTTGGGGGATCATCTTATCAGAGACTGTACGGTATCATCCCTACAGGATGAAGTAGATATTTCCTACATACAAGATTTTGCTCCGACTACAGGGGACCTTTCTCGCCAGATTCGGGACACCCGCAGGGGCAGGGAGCAGAGTAAGAGGGCCCATACTATGGGGTCTTATAGGGAGCCACAGGGTGATTGTAAGCCCCCACTCCCTCAATATCCACCTCACCCAGCAGGTAGTGCTCCACCACAGATGAGGGGCCAGCGATTTGATCATTATAGTCAGTCAGGACCTGGGCAGAGCTTAGTCCAGTCTGAGGGACTTCGACAGGAGCGTTCTGGGAAAATGAGGCAACCTACCCCTCCATGTACACAGTGCAGTAAGCTGCACACATGGCAGTGTAGACTAGGTTTAGGTGCATGTTATCACTATGGGCAGACAAGATATTTTATTAGCCGGTGCCCAGGGTTAGGTAGAGGTGGGCTAGCTCAGCCTTCAGGATCCACCGTAGACTCTTCACCTTCTGTCCGCCCTCTTCAACCAGGCCCACAGTTTACTCAGGGCCATGGTAGGGGGAGAGGTGGAGGAGAGACCTCAGGTTCTAGCGGTGACCAGAACTGTTTTATGCTCTCACAAGCCGACAGGATTCAGAGGCATCCTCGGATGTTGTCACATGTATATTGACGATACTTTCTCAAGTTATTTATGCATTGATAAATCCTGGCTCTACATTTTCATATATTACTCCATTTATTGCTGGTAAGCTTGACAAGAAATCTGAGTTGTTACCGTAGTGAGTTGTTGCCGTAGTCAGTTAAGGTGTCTACGCTGGTTGGCGACCCTATTATAGCTAGTTGTGTCTATCGAGGCTGTATGGTCTTAATTAATGACCATCCCACATCTGTTGATTTAGTTGAATTTCCTATGCTAGACTTCGATGTCATTGTGGGTATGGACTGGTTGACAACTTGTTATGCTAATAATAATTGTCGTACAAAGCTGGTCAGATTTCATTTTCCAGGTGAGCCAGTCTTTGAATGGAAAGGTAATGCAGCCACGCCCAGGGGTAAGTTTATTTCATACATTAGGGCTCGAAAGTTGATTGCTAAAGGCTGTATATACCATTTAATTCATGTCAAGGATACAGATAAGGAGTCACAGACTCTTCAGTCAATTCCTATTGTGAATGAATTTCCAATGGTTTTCCCTGATGAGCTTCCAAGAATTCCCCTAGAAAGGGAAATTGACTTTGTTATAGACTTGCTTCCTGATACGCAGCCTATATCCATTCCCCCCTACATAATGGATCCTGCGGAGCTAAGGGAATTGAAGGAATAACTAAAGGACTTGCTCGATAAAGGCTTTATTAGTCTAAGTACATCCCCGTGGGGCACTCCGATGCTATTTGTTCGAAAGAAAGATGGCTTCTTACGGATGTGAATTGACTACAGGTAGCTAAATAAAGTCACGATCAAGAATAAATATCCTCTTCTATGGATTGATGACTTGTTTGACGAGTTATAGGATGCCAAATGCTTTTTCAAGATCGACTTGAGATTCGGTTACCATCAACTGCGAGTTAGGAATGTTGATATCCTGAAGACAACTTTCTGCATGAGGTATGGCCATTTTGAATTCCTTGTCATGTCTTTTGGGCTTACTAATGCCCTAGAAGCCTTTATGGATCTTATGAATCGGGTCTTCAAATCATTCTTGGATGTATTTGTGATTGTGTTTATTGACGACATCCTAATATATTCACGATCAAAAGTCGAGCATGTGGACCATTTGCGAACTATATTGCAGACTCTCCAGGACTACATGTTATATGCTAAATTCTCTAAATGTGAATTTTGGCTAACTTCTGTATATTTTCTTGGTCATGTTATCACCGGCGACAGTATCAGGGTTGATGGCCAAAAGATTGAAGCAGTGATGAACTGGCCAAGGCCCTTGAATCCGACAGAGGTCCGTAGCTTTTTAGTCTTGGCATGATATTACCGGAGGTTTGTAGAGGGTTTCTCCTCTATCACCGCACCACTGACAAAGCTGACACATAAGGCAGCTAAATTTTAGTGGACTATGGCATGCGAGTAGAGTTTCCAGGAGCTAAAGAAAAGGCTTACCACATCTCCTGTCTTGACTCTTCTTGATGGCACTGAGGGTTATGTTGTATATTGTGATACCTCGAGAATTGGCCTAGGTTCCGTTCTTATGCAGCATGGCAAGGTTATCGCATACGCCTTCAGACAGCTTCGGAAACATGAACAAAACTATCCTACTCATGATCTTGAGTTGGCTGCAGTTGTCTTTGCCTTGAAGTATTGGCGGAATTATTTATACGGGGTTTATGTTGATGTTTCATCGACCACTAGAGCCTGTAATATTTATTTAAATAGAGGGAGTTGAATCTAAGACAGAGGAGATGGATAGAATTGCTAAAGGACTATGATGTTGACATTTTATATCATCCTTTCAAAGCTAATGTTATTGCTGATTGATACGCCCAAATTACACCTCAGTTAAGAAGCGTAAGTGGTCGTTGTCAAATATAGAACCCAACAGGGTCGATCCCACAGGGAATAAGGTGAAAATTAAGTCGTTAGTAATTTAGATAACTAGAAATCAATAGTTTTCGATAAATGGGGAGGGATTGTAGTGATCAATCTTTGATTGTTTCTTTGAATAATTAACGTAACAAACAACAAGTTTCAACGAGTAAAATTCAATATTAGAGATGAACTAGAGATGTGTTCACCATGGCTTCCTGGACAACCTCAGGTTAGAGTTTCAATGGATTCATTTCATATGCAAAACACGAAGTAATTGAATTCTTTCGTATATCTAATCGTTTCTCAACCAAGAAGATGCTTTTCTTTTAAATTCTTTCAAACTTGAAAAGATATAATTATACAATTCAATTAAAACTTCAAGTAGATTAATCTCGCTAAAGCATCAATCTTTAGACGGGAGTTAGTAGTCTCGAATCCTTGTTGTTGATCTAATTTACCCAGTTTTAATTTCTTGATTAAAGCAAATCAAACCTAGGCTTATTCTAATGTTTGCAACCATTAGAAAATAGTAAAAATGTAAGATTAATAACGTATGAAGCATATAATCCGAACCCATTGTCACACGTAACCTAGATTACTACTTTTGTTATGGATCCCACAACCCTAGTTGTGGAAAGTTTAGCTCCTCATGAATAAAGAAGAAGAGAAGGCAATAATAATCATAGTAGAAGAAAATCTTTACAATATATGAAAACACACTTCAATCCTTCAATGGAACTTGAGCGAAAATTCCCAAAAAAGTAAGAACAAAATGATAGAAAACATATGTTTGTTGTTTTTGCGTTACTAATGTTGAAACCATGCTGAAAACAAAGTGGTATATATATATACCCTAAGTGTCCTATTTATAGGAAATTATAAATTAAATCTGGATTTGTCCAAAAAAGGAAAGTCGCTTCCAGAAAATGGTTCCCAAAATTGTCCATTTTGAGAACAAACAAACCATTCTCTTGAACATTTTAACTTCCAATGTTGGCCAACCTTTTGCTTCTGGAAACAGCCAGAGAAATGATTTGTTTCTCTGAAAAATGGTCTGTTGTCTTGACCGTTTTATCTCCCAAAATTTGCCATCCTTCTGTTTCTGGAAATAGTTAGGGGAACAGTCTGTTTTATCTGAAAACAGTCTGTTTCTCCTTCTATTTTAACTTCAGTATTTCCGTCGGCTTCTGTCTCAACTTGCAACGAATAGGAAAAATACCTCGTTTTATGCCTTAATGAATTCTCTTATTGCTTTAAGCTTATTCCTCCTGAAACACAACCAAACACATGAATTGCAGAATATTTACTTGAAAACTAGCGTCTATTCTTTGGTTAAAGGAGTAAAACGTGCCGTAAAATACCAGCACATCAACACCTTCAACTTAGAACATTCGCTTGTCCTCAAGAAGCATGACACAAGACCAACATAGACGATTAAAAATGATGAAAAGCGGCACAACATGTCTATATCAATTAAAGACAGTTCAACAATTTGATCAACTTCATCCAACCCCCCTGTACTACAAAAGTGTTTTGAAAACGCTAACTAGTAAGGATCCAAGCATGTCACTACAATGTGATAAAGTACTCTACATACACACAAAACAGTTATCCCAATAATCATTAGATGATACAAAAATCTCGGTGCCCTTACCACAAAGAAGTCCCACACACAGATTTGGGACTAAGTAAGAAACTCACACTCACAAACTATTTCAGACAGTGTACACGCGATACCATAGGCTTGCCTTTGCTATGCTATTTCAGTTTTTTTTCCAGACAGTTGCTCAGGATCACTACATGACTTGTTTTGTCTTGTAATGAGGCTTCGGGTGCAGGTAGGATACATTTGGGATATAGTGACTAAACTCTCCTTGGCATCACCGACCTATTATTTCCACTCAAGCTTTATTCCATCCACTCTTATTCACCCTTAATTTCCTTATTTCTAGCTGTAGGTGTGGCCTTCTTAACTTGGTAACTCTTTTTCACTTCATTTTCATTTCTTTTTCTGTCTTTTCATTTAGCACACACCTGCACTTTTTATCCTATCAAAAACTATTTTTTCATACAACCAATGTTTCTTATCATGTACCTCATAGTAGCTAATTGCCTGAGTTGAGGTGCAAAATGTTCAAGGAGGGACCAGGGCCAAAGTAGAGGTTCAAAGTTAAAAGGGAAAAATGAGAGGTTATCGAAAGAACAAAGTCAACTTTGGCTCAAAAAGGGATAAAAGGGATTTTTTACATTTGGATGGTCTTTTGAGCTAAGTGGACTGCACACAAAAAGGGCCTGTGATCCTTTTCTAGGCAACTTTCTTCGAACTTCACAGAATAGGCAGGGCAAGTTCTAGATGCATGCACAAAGTAAGAATTTATCAAGCTAAGTTCACACGCACTTGTCACCAAGAGACTATATCACTACCAACCATCACAACAAAAGTTCAGCTAAAGAAAAGTAATACAATCACATACAATCAATGACAATCCGGGATCAAAAATAGTTAACTATTTCAAATACAAGTACGATATTCAACACTTCGGAGGGGGCTCCTTTTTAATACAAAAAGCTTTTATTACAAACTACCATGATTGCTACAGACAACCTTTGACTATAGACAACTTTGACAAAACTAAACTACTAAATTTCAACTAACAACCTAAACTACACATGCCGATTCAACATTAAATGAAATGCCCTCGAGAAAAAAATACAACAAGAAAAACACAAGGACAGACAACTGGGCAGCCCCACCTCCCATTAAAAGAATATTGCATTGTCTATAATGCACAAAAAATAGAGCACGGGAAGTGAGATTTACCTGTAGCGCCCTAGGCACTAGGGTCTGGTGTTTGCGTATCCGCCACATGTGTAGTGGGATCTGAAGGTGCCGGAGGGGCACTAGTGTCGCATGAACTGCAGCAACGGATGTGCTGTAAGATGACCCCTATCCTCTGGATCGATGCTGCTCTGCTAACGACTCTCTTAGCCCTAGTCTCAACAACCTCTCCTCCTCACGCTCTTCCTCAAGCTGTGTGAGGTCGGTGCCATCATCATCACGTGGATGCTTCCCCAAATCTTTGGAAGGTGGAATAGGGTAGGACAACCGAACAATCAGAGATACAGGTGGTGTTGTGGGTATAGGCCAGGTCAGAGCAACATGTAGATAACAGGCTCACCAAATATAGGAACTGGATAGGTTTGTATCTGTAGGACATCCCTCCTAGTTTAAGCCATCTCTGCTCTCAATACCTCAATAGCTGCTGTGGATGATGCCAAGTTGATGTCTTCATTTAGACGAGTCTTGAAGCCATCTAGTCAGGCATGTAATAACTCGATAGATCTCTAGAGCAGTGTTAGGGCATCATCAATGGCACTCGTGACAAATAGGCCCAAATCATTCAACAAACTGCGAACCTACCTGTCTGCATAGTTGGCCTTATAGGCCAATGACATGAATCCCTCTCTCGTATAATCACATGGAGCAGCCAGCTCTGGAAGTGGTGTAGTAGAAGGGCCCGGTGCATCAAGAGATAAAGCGTCAGCAATATCAGGAGCTGGCGGTGGCACCCCTGTAAGTTATATAAGACCTGTTGCCTGCTCTCCTGATGGCCCAGAGGTCTTCTCAAAAGGTGTGTCTGTAGATGTGGAAGCAGGTCAACCCACCCTGGCAGCTCCCTTATTCTCATCCCTTGTCCTAGCAATGTCCTGTCACCTGGTAGCAGTCAATAAATAGTCAAACCCATTGTATTTAGCTTATGTTTCCGTCTTTTTATTAGTTTATTACTTACTTTTTTCGACTTTTTGAACTTTTTGAATCAAAATTTTCATTTTTTTTATCAAGCAGTTGCAATTTCAAATTTTCTGGATTCCCCGTGTTATTATTATTCAGATAAGAATCCTCATAATCATAAATTGGACTATTACTAGTATTAATATTGTTATAGCCTGTCTCTGTAAGGTGAGAGTGGAATTTATCCTTTATTTTGTCCTTTCCATTCACTCGGATTTCTTCCGTTTCATCGATTTTGTCCGGATCGACCTACAATATCCTCATGATGAGGCACGAGAATGGCATGGTGGTGCTTAATCTGTCTTCTCTCTCCCGTATTTCCTGTGCAATCAATCGCCCAAAATTAATTGGGAACTTAGATAGTAGACTCGCAACCAATACTGCCTTATCTGTGGTCAACGTATCATCACCCATAGTCAGCATCAGCAGCATGTGCAAAACTCTCCACCAAAACCTCGCTGCAAAGCTCAATGAACTCAAACGTATGATGGGCACGACTTCCCTCAACCATGGTGGCTCTCTGTATGTAATCAAGGATGCCAACCAAACCTATTCTTTCTTGTGGTTACTCAACTTATAGATGTATTCAGGAGTGGTTGCTGGTTCCATGTACTCAGGCCCAAAGTAGAAATGATTGATGGTTCGTTCTGAGATGTCAACATATGTACCGCAGATGAGCACCATGTCTAGAGTTGGTAATGATTTTTGAGGTGTGTCCTTAGACTCATTACTCCGCAAGGTGGCCATGTAGGTTGCATAGAACTCTCGAACCAATGTCGGGCAATATTGGCCTGGTGGGTCACTCATCCATTCTAGTCAATAGTTTCTGTAAAGAGCATGGAGTGTCGGGTACTCAGCAAGACCCGATGAATTTATCCTGATCTCATCCACAATCCCACTCTTTGGATTACCTCGCTTGCTCTCCTCTATCCCAGCATTGTATATGTCTTTCATGCTCACAACACCCCATCGGATTCTGTCCCTGTACTGGCTGTCTTTCTTCCTTTGTTCACTCATCCGTTGTTGTTCGGCGGTGGGTGCTGCCTCCCCTGAAGCTTCGGATTGGTGGCCCAAATCAGATGCGAATGAAGATGATGAACCCCCCTCTTCAGACTTGGAGGGTTCCGGGATAGTACCAACTTGCTGCACCCATCAGCGAGTCTGGGCCTGCACTAGTGGGTCTACTTTCTCTGTGGCTTCGTCCGGTTCATCTCTAAGTCGAGTCTCAATTTCTTGACCCCTACTAGCAAGTCCCCGACTAGTGCTTGCCTTGCAGGGTGGATTCTTATGCACCATACCTGTGGAAAGCATGTTAGAACCCATACCGGAAAAAAGTACACAAGATCAACATAGAGAAAACGGTTTGAGGAACGGACAGTTCTAGTGAAGAACGAGTCATTTCCTTAACCGTTCCTCTGAAACAGAAACAACAAAAATTTTAAAACTTAAAATGGTTGATGAAATGGACCGTTCTAGGGAAGAACGGACTGTTTCGTCTACCGTTTCTCAAAGCATAAACTCAAAATTTTACATGTTTAAAACGGTTGATGAAACGGACCATTTTATGTGAAAATGGACCATTTCATCTATTGTTTCTCAAAACAGAACCCACCTTAATTTTACAAATTAAAATGATAAGGAAAATGGTCCATTTTGTATAGAAACAGTCCATTTCTCCCTCCATTTCGCAAAACAGTGCGCACACGGATTATACCTACATTACGCTTCTAAGAAACTATCAGTTATTGGGTTTAACAGGTAGTTTCATGAATCGTAACGATGAACGGGAATTCCAAGTTCTAAGTTTTGATTCTCACGATTAAGATTAGGATCCGTAGAGTGCTTCTATGGGTCCTAATACTCACCGAGAGGAGAAAACTAACAATTTGTGATTCTTCATCAAGGGAACAACAAAAGCGAATAACTATAAACACTACGATCATTGGACTTGCACGAATGCAAACCTCCCATAATCACCAACCAAATTACAATTACACTTAGAGCACACAACAACAATTATATCACATACTTGTTACTCAAACTTCACATGCTCGCCTTTCCCAATTTTTAACAACACACATGAATCACCCACTTTGATGCTAAATGAAAAATCAAGCTTACCATTCAACCCCAAGATTTCACAACAACAACTATAAACCTCGGTACATCAGACTTCCCAAGCTTTCACATCAATTTCAAACAAATAAATTCCACCCAATTTCATACTTAGATACCTTTGTCTTCCTAGCCAACACTGGCAACTAGGGTTCCTCGATAGTAATAGACAACACACATGAACCCTAGTGTTTAGTTGGAGAAGAAGATGGAGGAATTGAAATCTTGAGACATTGAAAGTAGTAAGTAAAGGAAAACATACCTTTTAGTCGAATTCTTCACTCTCTACAATCACACAAAGGGGAAGAGGGGAAGGCAACAAACTTGCGTGTGTGTGTGCTCTTCTTCATGCTTCACTGCTAGGTGGAGTAAGAAGCTCTGGGGAAGATGAATATGGTGGGGAGAGAGGTGTGGGGGACATAAAAGGGAATTTGGGAGTTAAAAGGGTAATTAAAGAGCAGTTACCCAATTTGTATGGGAGAAGAAGTGTTTTAAACGGGTGTTTTAAACCCCTCAACTCCCACTTTTTTTAATTTTATTTTTCAATTATTTCTTCTTATAAGAAACATACAAAACGATTGACCAAAACAAACCATTCTTTTGAGGAACGGACCATTTCAGTAACCGTTCCTCTTTTAGCAGAAACCAGTAGCACCAATATTTTGTGAAGTTACAACGGTGGATCAAACGATCTGTTTTCATAGAAAATGGTCCATTTTATCTTATGTTGTTGTTACCTGGTTCTCAAAATTTTGCCAACTTAATTCACCTTCCGTCCATGTCCTTCTCTGCACATCAAACAACCATAAATCTATTCTAAATACAAAAATGAACTATAGATAAAACGAAAGCAATAAACTTGGGTTGCCTCCCAAGTAGCGCCTAATTTAACGTCACGGCATGACGCCGATATCTTGATTACTCAGACTTCATCAAGATACACCACTTTTACCTCCTCCAGGAAGCCGATATATTACTTAACCCGCTGACCATTCACTTTGAAGCGTTCCCCATTCTTGCTTCCAAGTTCAACAACTCCGGATGGGAACACTTGATTCACCTTGAACGACCTGGACCATTTGGACTTGAGCTTTCCGGGAAACAATTTGAACCTAGAGTTGAACAACAACACCAAGTCCCCAACTTTGAATTTCCTTTTCTCAATCCTCTGGTCCTGGTATATTTTCATCTTTTCCTTGTAGAGAGCAGATCTCTCATACGCCCGCAACCGAAACTCGTCCATCTCATTCAGCTGCTCCAACCACAATTCCGAGGCATTTTTCCAGCTAAGATTCAACTTTTTGAGCGCCCTTTCCTTGTGCTCAAGTTCAATAGGCAAGTGACAAGATTTACCAAAAACAAGTTGTTACGGGGACATACCTATTGGCGTTTTGAAAGCTGTTCGGTATGCCCAAAGTGTATTATCAAGCTTCCTTGCCCAATATTTCTGATTAGCATTTACTGATTTTGCCAATATTTCCTTGATCTCGCAGTTGGACACTTTAACTTGTCAACTAGTTTTAGGATGGTATGGAGTGGCTACTTTGTGTTACCTCACACCGTACTTTGCCAAAGTATCCCCGGAACACCTTGTTGCAAAAGTGTGATCCTACATCGCTTATGATTGTGCGAGAAGTGCCGAACCGAGAAAAGATGTTTCTCTTCAAGAAAGCCACCATACTCTTCCCTTCATTGTTGACTAAAGCGACCGCTTCTACCCATTTTGACACATAATCAACCGCTACCAAGATGTACCGGTTACCATAAGAGCTATCAAATAGGCCCATGAAGTCTTTGCCCCACACATAGAACAACTCAACCTCTAGGATTGTGGACATAGGAAACTCTTGCCTCCAAGATATTGCTCCTCGTCTGTGGCACTGGTCACAAGATTTGGCAAAGTCATATGCATCATTGTAAATCATCGGCCAGTAATACCCACAGTGTAAGATTTTTTGGGCTGTTCGATCACCTGCATGATGCCCACCAACTAGGGAAGAATGACAAGCTTGTAGGATTCTCATCATTTTCACTTTCGGCACACATCTCCAGATTATATTATCAGTACATAACCGGAATAGATAAGGCTCATCCCAGAAATACTTACTTGCATCATGGAGGAATTTCTTCCTCTAATGGAAATTCAGCTCTTCCGGCAATATGTCACTAATAAAATAATTTGCAAAATCAGTGTACCATGGCACCATATCCAACATCTATGCCTATACCCTGACTACCATTCCTTACCCAAGTCAACCGCTATGACTAAACAACCCGGAGTAAACCCCACTACTTAGTGATGTAGACCACACCGGTCATACCGTCACCTACTAGTACAAAACTGCCCCCAACGACCCTAGGGACATACTCAACAAGTAACAACAACCAATATCATAACCAGACGATAAATCTCCTCCTTAGCTTATCAATCACACATAATAAGTCTAATCGACCTTGACAATTTTTAGTGACAACAACATATATCCTTTTTACATAACCCAGACTAAATAAGGACCCCTAGGACATTATCTACGCTAATAACATGCGACCCCGGTTCACAGAAGAACCACCTTGTCACTTAAGCACACTAACTCGGCCCTTCAAGGATCAACTATGCACCAAATAATAATAAATCCCGGCCCTCTCAGGAACCCAATATGTAAAGAACAAATAGTACACCCGCACTAAGTAAACTAGTACAACATATAATAAATTTGACATTTACCCTTTTTATATAGCCCGGACCCACCCTAGGATCCCCTCTAAACAACACGTAAGTGTTAACATGCAACCCGGTCTACACCAAGATCAAACCCACGAATCAATACAATGATAACCCAGCCTCTCAAGGACCATATGCACAATCAAAATTCGTAAACACAATCCGGTCCACTCAGGGAACCATTAATAAAAATGTAACAATACAATAAAGTAAAACCATACTAGGCGTGATACCCGAGCCAACCAGTTAGTATCCCATACCAGGTGTGGTACCCGAGCCAACCTTTAGTATTCCCGTACTAGGCGTGGTACCTGAGCCAACCGTTAGTATTCCCATACCAGGCGTGGTACCCGAGCCAACCATTAGTATACTCATACCAGGCGTGGTACCCGAACCAACCAAATGTTACATAAATCCACAGTCACAAACAATGAACAATCAACACTTGTAAACCAACAAGCAATAACACCTAGTTCCTTTCACAAGACTGATAACAGGACCCTTAGACATTCCTAAACCATTCCATAAGCAATCCGACTTGTACAAATACTTAAACAAAAGTACACAAACATACAATGCATACATGAATCAATAACCATCACCTACCCTCATTCTGGGTACATAAACTCAACCTTGAACCCCGTTCGAAGACTAACCCTAGTTCACCCCTTAACACATACTAGTTGATACACCCATTCTTGACCCTTCTTCTAGGACCAAAATACAACATGGGGAAACCTTCCCTAACCTTGGTAATTCAACCATTTATGACATTCTACTTTTTATACCAATTTAATTCCCTAAACTTCCATTCCTTTCATAGTCAGTTAATTACCAACCCTTCCGATTCTCGAACCTTCTCGACATTCTAGTCCCTGAAATTTATTATCATACAACACCTAATTAAGCATAACAACCCAAAATGTCATAACACATTATCACAACTCAATCCATGCTAGTTTATTCAATTCAACAACAAAAATTTTCCTCCAGACTCTGTGCCAGAAGGCCTAGGCATAGATTCTCCCTTTAAATCTATATAATGAATATGAAAATGGAAGCGGGTAAATCTACTCAAGAAGAAAACCTAGCCTACTTGGATGCCAAGCAGCTCACAATGCACTTTCTGTGTCCGTGAAGGCGTTCCCTGATGATTGACAAGCCCAAAATCTTTGGTTTCACATAATTTTAGCCAGAATCCCTACCCCCCCATGGCTCTCAAGCTTTTGAGCAGCCTAGGAGGGTTTTTGGAGCAACCCTCATCAGTTTTTGACTAAAGAAGGGAGAATGAGATTATAAAACCCATTTATGGGTTTTCTGGTTTCGTCATTCCGCTATAGAAGACTGTAAACTGCTATGGCGGTACCGTTATAGCGACCTAAATGCTGATACAACGGGCTCAACTTTTCAACACAGACAATCTTCAGTAAAATAGTCATAACTTTTTACTCAGGAAATGGATTAATAAACGGTTGGTGGAGTTGGAAAGAGGACTCAGATATATTTAATTTGGTGTGTATTGGGACCCCTAACTTCTTATATACTTGGATAAAAGCACATTTGAAATTGATCCTAGTTTGAACTTAGCCCGAAACTAAATCGGTAAGGAAACTTTCAACTTAACTTTTTGCTAGGAGTATTGTATGACCTTAGTACATACCAAATGTACTCTCATACTAAAGGGTTAATCCTAACTCTTGTTACGAATGAAAGGCACCTGCCTTGATCACAAATATTTTCAGTAACGACGGAACAGGTCGTTACACTTACACATAAGATTTTTGCTTTCTGCCACTTTCAAATATGAAATTTTATGAACATCATTCAATAGTGTACATCAAAATTCTCAAAGTGTAGGGCACTGATGCATTATCATAAGGTGTTACAATATGTCTAAGGTTATAGAATGCATATGTTGAACCACAAGCAATCAAACTAGAACACATCAATTTAGTGGTGACATCTACAAAATCACAAGTAAATCTTCACATAAACTCATTTTCAAATCTGACCTATCCGTTAAAATGAGTTTATGATTTTGGTCAGATGGTTTTTGCCTCTTTAGATAGTGGGGTTTTTAAGTTGACCGGTAGAATTTTAAATTGGATCGGGTATAATTTTAGATGAATCCAGGTTTGGTTTGGAAGAATAATAAGAATTGATTAATTCTAATTTCAGCCAATAAAATGCTGCCACGTAATTAGTGAAAGGGTTAATTACCATTCTTAAAGTGGTTGTTAAAGGAAAGGGTAAATTTGAGCTATATAGATGGATGAGAAGGGTATTTTAGAGTCCAAAAATGGAAAGAAAGGGTATTTTAGAGCCCAAAAATGGAAAGAAAGGGTATTTTAGAGCCCAAAGGTGAAATGAGGGTATATTTGTACCATTTCAATACTTGAAGGGTAATTTAGGCCCTTTTAGAATGAATTAATTATTTTATTATTTGATAATTATTTAATCAAATAAATAATTATTAGTCCAAATGAAATATTGTTATATTCCTTACTAGTATAAAAAATATAATTTATATTGTTTTATACAAGATATATAAATATATCATTAATGAAAATATGGTGAGTCCATAAAAGACTTCCCTTTGCTTGTTGTTGTCATGCCTTGACCTTAAAAGACGCGACGGGCACCTGATGCCAGTTTAGACTTGAGTCTGATCCTTGTTGGATAACTATGCTACTAGTATAATACCAGCCACAAAATTAAGAAATTAAATAAGTATATCTCGACTTAAACATAAGCTATCGACCAGTGAGGCCTTTTTCAAGATAACGTGTAATAAACTCAACTAATCCCAATAATTCATATAGAACAAAAACTTAATCATGTATGGGTCGTCGAGTCCACCATATTATCTGTAATCAAGTAATTCTATACAGGCCATCGAGGTCACCATGATATCTACAAACATATAAATTAAACACATATATACATATATGATTAAGGAAAATAGACTGCAATGCTTAAAGGATAGAACAATATGGCTGACATAGTCAACAACAAACATCTATAGAACCCAAACTCAGCCAACCTCTAAGAGTAATATTCGTGGCAGGCATAGTTCTATGAACTACAACAAAAGGCTAACAAAACTCTAAATCTGGCAACTTCAAAAGAATTGAATCTGGCCAATCTGTTGGACTCGACAATACTACCGAGGAGGCTTATAAACATATCTATCAGGACTTGCAGGCATGAGTGCAGTGCCCCTAGACTTGGGGCATTAGTTCCAGAACATGCGGCTGCCAGAATTTGAGACTTCGTTTGTATGAACCTGCTAGAGTTTTTGGGGTCCAAGATTGGTTAGGATCCGCAGAATTTTATAGATGAGGTGAAGAAGATCTTGGAGGTGATGCAAGTGACTAGTGATAACGCTCAAACTACACCTCAATTTAAGAAGCGTAAGCGATCGTTGTCAAATATATAACCCAACAAGGTTGGGGTCGAATCCAACAGAGAATATGGTGATGATTAAGACTTTAGTGAAGTAGATGACTAGTCGTCAATAGTTTCCAGTAAATAGGGGGGGTTTTGTAATCAACGTGAACAAAAGCAACAATTATGTAAGAGAAATAATCAGTAGGAGAGAATGAACTAGGGATGTGTTCACCATGGCGTTGTAACAATGTCGATTCTAGGCTTAATCGGGTTCTTTCTATATGAATGTCACGATGTGATTGCGTCAATTGTATCGTCTAAACGTCTCTCGACCAAATAAACAAATTTCCTTTTATCTTCTCTCGATCTCAAAAAGATGTGCTTTTTAGCTCTCAATCCTAACATTAAGTAGATTAATCCAGTTACGACATTAATCTTTAAGACGAGAGTTGGTAGTCTCGAATCCTTGTTGTTAATCAAGTTTCCCGGTTTTAATCTCTTTCTCAAGCAAATTAAACCTAGGCATGTTCTAATGTTTGCAACCCACTAGAAAACGTGACATAATGTATGATTAACAACGTGACAATACATAAATCGAACCCAACGCTACCCGGAATCTATATTGCTACGTTTGCCATGGCTCCCACAACCCTAGTTGCGGGAGTTTTAGTTACTCATACTCGAAGAAGAAAAGAAGTAATTCATTATAAAGGAAAGAAGATTCTTACAATATGATGAAAATACTCTTCAATAATCCAAGAACAAGAACAACCAAGAACTCAAGAACACGAATTCAAGAATCCGAAAATGTGTTGTTGCTCTCAAAAAACGACTAAAAACTCTTCTAAAACTATTGGGTGAATAATAATTACATAAACCTATCATAGGGTATTTATAGGAGTCAAAGAAACCAAATCCAAAATGGGCTAGGAATCCCCAAAACGCGGGTCGCCGACTTAAGCTACTGCCTTAGCGTGACGGTCAGGCTAACGGACCGTCACTGCCTTGACGGACCGTCGCCTGGACCGTCAGCCTTAGGCAGTGGCACTGCCCCTTTGCTGCCTTGGTGTGACGGTCACTTGTGACGGACCGTCACATGTGTGACGGGCCATCACTCAGGCCGTCACACTTAGGCAGATTGCTCTTTTTCGCGTATTTCCGTCCGTTTCCGTGTTTGTTTCCATTTCCTACAAATACAACATAAAAACATCAAAAACAACAATGGTTGCTTGAAAACGTACGATTGTTCTTAGTAAAAAGGAGTCGAAAGTGACGTAAATTAGCGTCACATCAACACCCTCAACTTAAAACGTTTGCTTGTCCTCAAGCAACATAACATAAAACAATCAAACCACTCAACTAAGAACAAGAACTCATGTCTATAGCAACTCATGTTCATTCAAACTTATTCAATTAAATCATGCTCCCTTGTAACACACGAATGTATGAAACACTAACTTGCAAGGATCCAAACATGTCATTCCGATATGATAGAACATTATGCATACACACCCGCAGCTATTCTAACAATCAATAGACAATATAGCCATCTTGGTGCCCTCACCACAAAGAAATCCCACACACCAGATTTGGGACTAGGTAAGCGCTCACACTCACAAACGATTTCAAACAATGCACATGCGATACCATAGGCTTTCCCTTACTATTCTATTTCGGTTCTTCAGAAAGCTACTCAGGATCACTACAGGACTTGTACTGGCTTGTAATGAGGCTTCGGGTGCAGGTATGATACATTTAGGGGTTAGTGACTAAGCCCTCCTTGGAACCATTTACATCTTATCACCACATAACTTCACATTATCCATCCTTATTCACCTTTTTGTTTCCTTGATTCTAGATACAAGTGCGGCCTCTTTATTGACAATTCTTTTTGTTTCTTTTTCGATCTTTTTCATCTTTCTTTATTTTTTTTCTTTTCTTAGGCGCACACCCGGATTTTCATTCTATTCAAAAACCAATCTTCTCCATCATCTTTTTCTTATCATTCACCTCTGTAGTAGCCACCCCCAACTTAGGCTGATTGCCTGCGTTAAGGTGCACAATGTCCATGCAGGACCAGGGCCAACACAGGGTTTACCTCTATAGTAGCCACCCTCAACTTAGGCTGATTGCCTGAGTTGAGGTGCACGATGTCCAAGGAAGGACCAGGGCCAAAATAGGGATTCAAGGTTAAACAGGAATGGTGACAGGTTATTGAAAGAACAAGGTCAATTGTGGCTCAAACAGGGATCAAGGGATTATTTATATTTGGACGGTCTTTTAGGTTAAGTGGACTGCACACAAAAAGGGCCTGTGATCCTTTCCTAAGCAACAAACTTCAAACTTAACAAAATAGACCGGGCAAGTTCTAGAGGCATGCACAGAGTAAGAATTTATAACAATTAATCTCACACACTCTTAGCACCAAGAAACTATATCGCTACCAACTATCAAACAACCGCTCGGCTTAAGCATACTCATTCTAATCATATTCACACAATGACATTCAAGGATCCAGACAGTCAATTGTTTCAACATAAGCTCATAACCATAAAATTTTTAAAGGGGCCTCGTTTGCTAAGAACTCGCATGCTTTGCTATAGACACTAAAAAAATAATTTAAAACAACAACCTAAACATGCCGATTCTACTAGATAGCACACCGGAGGGAAAAGAAATCGGCAACAAAAACCCTCGGTGGTGACTCACAGGTTTCCCAACACCCTCAACTTAGACTCATGCATTGTCCCCAATGCATATATGCGAAAGCTAAAAACTGTGAGAATAAAGGAATACCTGTGAAGTCGATCTGTCTCAGATTCTGGAATGATGTTGGAGACCGGCTGGGTCTCCAAAACAAGAGAACTCGATGGAGTACGTGTGTGCGCCAACCTCATGTTGCGCTTCAACTTCCTCTTTTATTTGCTCCGCCGCTAGTCGTAACCGCTTCTTCGCTCTTTCCTTGTAGATTCTCTTGCGGTGTTTTCGTTTTCTTGAGCTATTTACACCGCTTTCCGCAACATGCTTCTCTTTTCGCGGCATCCTTCTCACAACAGCTAGTGTCTCGACCAAACACTTCTCCTCAAGGTGCACATCCTCAGGAGCTTCCTCAACAGCATTGATGACCGCGACCACCCTCATGTCACTTGGTTGCTTCATCAATTTGGACACATCAAACTTGACCAATTCATTGTTCAATCGGAAGGTCAGCTCATTTTTCTCCATATCAACCAACACTCTCGCCGTAGCTAACAATGGTCGTCCCAAGATTATGGGAACTTCGAAGTCCACTACGCAATCCAAAATTACAAAGTCAGCTGGGAAGATAAGCTTACCGATCTTTACTAGCACATCAGACAAGATCCCTACGGGTCGCTTTACCGAACGGTCAGCTATCATCACTCTCATGGACGTTGGTTTAGGAGCTCCCAAACCCAATTTGTTATACACTGCTAGCGGCATCAAATTTATACTAGCACCAAGATCACACATAGCTCTCCCAAAATTGAGCTTCCTGATAGTACATGGAACAGTGAACGCACCTGGATCATCCTTCTTTTCAACTAACGACCTTGAAGAGATAGCACTGCAGTGATGGAGGTTGTCTTCCGGTTCAAAACTCACCGTCCTCTTCTTTGTAATCAAGTCCTTCATGAACTTGGCGTAACCGGGCATTTGTTCCAGCGCTTCCACCAATGGTATGTTTATTGAAATCTCTTTCAACATGTTCATGAAGTTCAGGAACTTACCATCGTCAGCTTTCTTTTTCAAACGCTGTGGGAACGGAGGTGGTGGTCGAGGCATCATAGTTGGAAGCTTTTCAGCTTCCTTGCGTTTCTCCGCGGGCTTTGGAGTTTCCTCCTCTACCGCCTCTTCATCATCCGCAATATCACCTTGAGCATGAATTACCGGATGTGATTCTGGTAATATTTTTCCGCTTCTTATGGTGATTGCCATACAGCTTGCATCATTCTTCGGATGAGTGGTGTCGCTCGGCAAAGTACCTATTTTCCTTGGGTTTAGAGATGCCGAGTTGTGACCCACTTGCTGCTCTAGTTGCTTGATAGCGGTTGAGTGTGACTCCACTACCAGACTATATGTTGATAGCTCATTCCGCATTGCCTTTACCCCAGAGTCAGTCGATTCCACCTTAAGCAGCATCTTCGCCATCATGTTCTCAAGTTTGGACGTCTCAGCCTCGCTGCTAGCTTTATCCCGATTACTAGGTGGTATATACAACCTACCTCTATCGGTGTTGTTCCTCCAGTTTCCTTGGTCGCGATTTTTGTAGCCACCATTCTCATAGTGGTTGTCTCTTGGATAGCTCTGACCTTGGTTTCCCTGGCCATTGGCCTGGAAACCCCCCAAGTAATTCGCGTCCTCAGTCTCCATACCTTGGGAATCCACAGCCTGTACCTTCTCTATACTTCCTGACGTCAAGTGCCTTGTCAGGAGATCCAACTGCGTTTTCATGTGCGCCATGTCTTGGTCGCGCTCCTCCTCTTTCCTTCGCTGCTCTGCTGACATGCCAACGGTACATGTGCTAGCTGCAATCTCTGAATCTCGTTTGTGCCAGGCCCTGTAGGTCTTGGTGAGCCTGTCCAAAGTAGATGTGGCCTCAACAAAGGTGAGACCCATGAATGCACCACCTGCTGCATTGTCTAACGTCGGCTTGGTAGCCGAATTCAGTGCCCGGTAGAATGTCTGCATCAAAAAGTTATCGGTCAACTGATGGTTCGGGCATTGTGTGATCTTCTTTTTGAATCGCAACCAAGTCTCGTGCAGTGCTTCGTGCGGTTGCTGCCTAAAGTTGCTGATCTCGTCCCTCAACTGCATCATCCGAGAGGGAGGAAAGAACCTTTCTAGGAAAGCTCCTCTCAACTCTCCCCACGTTGCGATAGAGTCGGGGGTCAGCTCTGTCAACCACAATGCTGCCTCCTCAGACAGAGACAACGGAAACAACCTGAGCCTGATCGCTGTCTGACTCACGCCGCTCAAACGATTTGCAGATCCCGACGAAATTCATCAAGTGCTGGTTTGGATCATCACTAGCAGCACCTCGGAACACTCCTCTCAAGTTCAACAGCTGGATCATCGTGCTAGTGATGTAGAACTTTGCTCCGGGCGCTAGCGGTGGAAGAATAATGGCGCCCGTGGCGCCAGCTCCATCTAAATCGAGATCCTCATCATTCCGTACCACATCATCCTGCAGACCACCAGCATTCAGATTTTGTTGGGCCTGCAGTTCTGCAGCGATCCTTGCTGCCTCGTTTTGTGCGGCCATATTGAGCCTTAATGTTCTCGCAAGCTCGGGATCGTAAGGTAATATTGAAGTACCCGAGCTTCGGGTACTTGGCATGCACAAATCTGTACCCTGTCCAAAAACAAAAACAACAAACAAAAATAAAAGCAGGAAAATATGACTAAGAGTCAAATAAACACACTAGACTTAATCAAAAACCGTATTCCCAGGCAACGGCGCCACTTTTGATAACGCTCAAACTACACCTCAATTTAAGAAGCGTAAGCGATCGTTGTCAAATATATAACCCAACAAGGTTGGGGTCGAATCCCACAGAGAATATGGTGATGATTAAGACTTTAGTGAAGTAGATGACTAGTCGTCAATAGTTTCCAGTAAATAGGGGGGGTTTTGTGATCAACGTGAACAAAAGCAACAATTATGTAAGAGAAATAATCAGTAGGAGAGAATGAACTAGGGAAGTGTTCACCATGGCGTTGTAACAATGTCGATTCTAGGCTTAACCGGTTTCTTTCTATATGCTTGTCACGATGTGATTGCGTCAATTGTATCGTCTAAACGTCTCTCGACCAAATAAACAAATTTCCTTTTATCTTCTTTCGATCTCAAAAAGATGTGCTTTTTAGCTCTCAATCCTAACATCAAGTAGACTAATCCAGTTACGGCATTAATCTTTAAGACGAGAGTTGGTAGTCTCGAATCCTTGTTGTTAATCAAGTTTCCCGGTTTTAATCTCTTTCTCAAGCAAATTAAACCTAGGCATGTTGTAATGTTTGCAACCCACTAGAAAACGTGACATAAAGTATGATTAACAACGTGACAATACATATATCGAACCCAACGCTACCCGGAATCTATATTGCTACGTTTGCCATGGCTCCCACAACCCTAGTTGCGGGAGTTTTAGTTACTCATGCTCAAAGAAGAAAAGAAGTAATTCATTATAAAGGAAAGAAGATTCTTACAATATGATGAAAATACTCTTCAATAATCCAAGAACAAGAACAACCAAGAACTCAAGAACACGAATTCAAGAATCCGAAAACGTGTTGTTGCTCTCAAAAAACGACTAAAAACTCTTCTAAAACTATTGGGTGAATAATAATTACATAAACCTATCATAGGGTATTTATAGGAGTCAAAGAAACCAAATCCAAAACGGGCTAGGAATTCCCAAAACGCGGGTCGCCGACTTAAGCTACTGCCTTAGCGTGACGGTCAGGCTGACGGACCGTCACTGCCTTGACGGACCGTCGCCTGGACCGTCAGCCTTAGGCAGTGGCACTGCCCCTTTGCTGCCTTGGTGTGACGGTCACTTGTGACGGACCGTCACATGTGTGACGGGCCGTCACTCAGGCCGTCACACTTAGGCAGATTGCTCTTTTTCGCGTATTTCCGTCCATTTCCGTGTTTGTTTCCATTTCCTACAAATACAACATAAAAACATCAAAAACAACAATGGTTACTTGAAAACGTACGATTGTTCTTAGTAAAAAGGAGTCAAAAGTGACGTAAATTAGCGTCACATCAACTAGTTCTAACAGTGATTAGCTAGCTTCCTATCAGCTCAAGAATGTGGCTCACATTTGGTATACTTAGTGAAGGAAGGTAGGGGCAGGAATGCAGCCCCTGTGACTTGAAAATATTTTGTTGAGGATCTTCTGGATAGGTTCTTCCCAAGGGAGTTGAGGGAGGCTAAGGCTGAAGAGATTATGAATTTGAGGCAAGGATCGATGCTAGTCCAGGAGTATGGGCTGAAGTTCACTCAACTTTCTAGGTATGCTCCTTCTATGGTGGCCGAGCTGAGGGCCCGGATGAGTAAGTTTATTTATGGAGTATCCAACTTGGTGAATAAGGAGTACAAAACTGTTATATTATTAGGGGATATGGATATTTCTAGGCTCATGACACACACTCAACAGATTGAGAAAGATAAAATGAAAGAAATAGCAACGGAGAAAAAGAGGGCAATCACAGGGAATTCGAGTTTCAGTCATCAGAGGAATTAAATTTCTTCTGATTGCTCCAAATTGATGACAGGATGGGAACCACTTACCAATTTTTGAAGGAATTAAATTTCCTCTTTTGATCTGCACCCAGAATTAGTACATGTCTTCAGGAAAGAGAGAGTCTGAGAAATCTCCTGGAGTTTCTTGTTTTCACCTTTCTTCCCAGCAGATAAACTCTTCTTTGACATGGGAAAGGAAAGGGGAATATGAGATTCTACTTCTGAGGACTCAGAGGAAAAGGAAAGAACATCGTGATTTGGGAAAATAGATTTTTCACTGGAGGAAGATTTGCTGAATGAACCCATTGATCTATTTTTGTCATTTGCTTGAGAAGAGAAGGGTTTGAGAGAGATGAGGAAGTGGAGAAGTAGCGAGGGTTTAGAGAGAGTTTATGGAAAGTGCAGTGGTTGTAAGAAAGGTGAAAAGGTGAGTTTAAAAGGAAAAGAATTGAAAAGACGGCTTGAAAAAGGAGAAAAGACATTTAGAAGGAAGGAAAATATTTTTAGAGAGAGGGAATTGAGGGAAATGAGGAAAGAAAAAATAATTAAAGCAGATTTAAAAAAAAATGTTGAACATTTATTAAAACAAAGTAAAACTTTATTTACAAAAGGTAATTCCTAGACATTGTTCAAGACAATAAAATCTTTCTTTCAAAAGAGGTTTTGTATAAATATCAGACAGTTGATATTTAGAATCGATAAATTCAAGCACAAAATCTCTATTTTCAACATTATCTCTAATAAAATAATGTTTAATATCTATATGCTTAGCCCTAGAATGATGGATAGTATATTTATAAAGACTGATAGCACTAGTATTATCACATAAAATAGGAATAGCTTCAAAAGATAGAACATAATCAAGTTATTGATGCATCATCCATAATAATTTTATTGCAACTACCAACTACAAGATACTCTGATTTTGTTGTTGAAAGAGCTACAGCGGTATGTTTCTTGCTATGCAACAAAATTAGTGCTTTCCCAAGAATTTGACATGTCCTACTAGTACTTTTTCAATCAGTCTTATCTACTGCAAAATTAACCGCTGAATAACTAATTAAATCAAAATTAGTGGAGTGAGGATACCATAGTCCGAGATATTGTGTTTCAATGAGATATCTGATAATTCTTTTAACCAAAAGTGAGGTAAGATTCCTTGGGAGCTGATTAGAACCTAGCACACTTTCATACACTGAACATAATATCTGGCCGGCTAGCTGATAAGTACATTAGAGATCCTATCATTCCTTGATAGGTCTTCTCGTCCACATTCTTTCCAGGTGCATGAGTTTCTAGACACGTGGATGGACTCATAGGAGTTCTAAAGACTTTTTCTTTTTCTATTCCAACTTTTTTATAAGTTTCTTTGTATATTTGGTTTGACTGATAAACGTCCCACTTTGTGACTGCTTGATTTGTAATCCAAGGAAGAATGTGACTTCCCCCATTAAGCTCATTTCATATTCCTTTCATAAAATTCACAAAATTCTTGCAAAGAGATGGGTTAGTACTTCCAATGATAATATCATTAACATAAATTTGTATAATAAGAATACTTGCCTCCAATTTTTGAGTTAAAACAGTGGTATCAATTTTGCCTTGTTGAAAATTATTGCTTAGAAGAAAATTACTCAGCATGTCATACCAAGCTTTAGGAGCTTGTTTAAAACCATAGAGAGCTTTAGTAAGTTTGAAGACATAATTAGGACAAGAGGAATTTTTAAAACTAGGAGGTTGTTTAACAAAAACTTCCTCTTTTATAAAACCATTTAAGAAAGCACTTTTAACATCCATTTGAAAAGGCATAAAATATTTAAAAGAAGCATAGTCTAATAATATACGGATAGATTCCAATCTTTCCACAGGAGCAAAGGTTTCATCAAAGTCAATAACTTCTTATTGAGAATAGCCTTGAGCCGCAAACCTTACTTTATTTCTGATCACTTTACCTCCCTCGTTTAGCCTGTTTTGGAATATCCATTTTGTGTCAATGATGGAGCAATTTTTTGGTCTTTTGATAAGTGCCCACACTTGATTTTTCTCAAATTGATCAAGTTTCTCTTTCATTTCATGTAACCATGACTCATCTTTTAAGGCTTCATCTATACATTTTGGTTCAATTGAGAGATGAGAGGCATTGATTCTTGCTTGCTCAGAGATCCTCTAGTCTCCATCTTTCCATTTAGATCCCCAATTATGAATTCATTTGGGAAACTTGCATTGTGTTTCCATTCTCTTAGTATGGTTATTTTTTGAACATTTGCTATCTCAGTTAACTCATTTAATGTTGTTAGTCAACTCTTGTGGTTCAGTCGATTGAGCAGGTTCTTTTGGAACTATGTTAAGTACTTGTTTTTCATCAATAATATTGTTACTATATTTCTAAAATCCGAGGTTAGATTCATCAAATACAACATGTACAGATTTTTCAACACTGAGAGTATGTTTATTCAAAAATTCTAAAAGCCCGACTGGAAGGGGAGTATCCCAAGAATATGCCTTCATCACTTCGTGGATCAAACTTACCCTTATTCTCACAATTATTATGGATGAAGCACTTGCATCCAAAGGGATAAAAATAGCTGACATTAGGCTTCTTTCCTTTTCACAGTTCGTAGGGAGTCTTCTTCATGATAGGTCTGATTAAACATCCGCTTAAGATGTGACAGGCTGTGCTTATGGCTTGTGCCCAAAATAATTAGGAAAACTTTGTTCAGTATCTTGAAGGGATCTGTTCTTTCTCTTAACTACTCCATTTTGTTGGGGTGAACATGGTGAAGAAAAGTTTTGAGTAAACCCTTATTTTGAGCAGAAATCTTCAAAGGCGTTGTTCTCAAATTCTCTTCCATGATCACTTTGAATGATAGAAATAAAATAACCTACTTCTCTTTGTACTTTTCTATAACAAATTTCAAACTTCAGAAAAGCTTCATGTTTGTGAATAAGAAAAATGACCCAAGTGAATCTGGAGAAATCGTCAACAATAATAAAATCATATCTCTTTTTACATATGCTAGTAGTTCTAGTAGGACTAAAAAGATCCATGTGAAGAAGTTGGAGAGGCTTTGAAGTGCTCATGATATCTTTTATTTTGAAGGAAGTTCGAGTCTGTTTGGCAAGTTGACAGGTATCAAAAATGAGATCCCTTTCAAACTTTAGCTTAGGCAGACCAACAACTAGTTCCAGTCTAGATAGTTTCTCAAGAGAATGCATAGATGCATGGCCAAGCTTTCTATGCCATAATCAAGGATCACAGGATAAAACAGTAAGACAAGTTAAAGTAGGTAAGCTAACATTATTTAAAACATAGATATTTTCAACTCTATCTCCCACAAGGGTGATGATCTACATTGCTGATTGTACATATGATAGCATTGAAGATCACATAAAAATCGTACATCACAGAGTTGATTGATGCTAAGTAATTTATACTTGAGACCATCGACCAGTTAGACTTCAATTAGGTTGCATGGAGGGTTGATCATTATAGATCCAACTCCCACTACTTCTCCTTTAGTGTTGTCATCAAATATTACATTTACACTATCAAAGTATTTCACCGATTTAAAGTTTTCTCTCTTCCTTGTCATATGTCTGGAACACCCACTATCTATTACCCACATGCTATTTTTGTAGGCTTTTCAGGCGTGTTCCTCACTTGATTCCCCAATAGCCATGAAACAGATATTTGCTATTTCTATTTACTCCATCAATTTTCATTTCTTCATCACTCCATGCTTCAAAATTTTTATTGCTTTTGTGGGAATTTCTTTTCTTAAGCTCAGGACAGTTGGGCTTGATGTGAGTAGGTTTTTTGCAATGATAACATCATTCATCATTCTCTTGATAATCATTGCTCCTGAGATTTTGTTGAGGTTTCTGCTATCATTGACTTAACATGTGTCTGACTCCATAATTTATGAGGGCTATTTCTTCACTTTTGATCTCATCAATTTCTTCTTCATTTTTTGGAGCTACAACATTGAATGCTACAGTTTTTTTCTTTTCTCCTTGTTGTACCTGTATATATGATTTTTTAATAAGTCATAAGATTACCTCGTATTTTATCCTTTGTAGTTCACCATCTTCTAAGATAACAATTTTTATTTTCCATATTTTGGGAAGGCTTCTGATGAGTTTCCTGACTTGTAAATCATTTGAGTAACCCATTCTCAAGGATTTCAGTTCACTAACAATTTTACTGAATCTTGAGAACATGAATTCCACATTTTCATCATTATCCATCTTGAAAAGTTTGTACTCATTTACTAGATCATTAATTCTTGATTTTTCAATTTTGCTATGTGATCTTGGGAATATTTATACATCCAATGGCTAATTATTGTCCATTCTTGTGTCTAGTTTGTGAGCTACATTACATATATATTAATTTGAACAAGCTTAACTCGTGTTCATAAACTGATGGATATGATTAGTGTTTCAGGTTGAGAAGTTTGCAAAGATCAAGCTTGATTTGGCATAAGTAATGAGCTTATGGAGGAGCGAATGCAATATGATCAATGACGAGAAGCAAGACAAGTGTAAAGAGGTGTTTAAAGGAAAATACTAACCAAGGAACACGAAGGAAGGTGGAAAGATTGCATTAGAGTGAGAAATAAGAAGCCAAAACACACCCTATGCCATGAAAGCTATGCTCCATTTTATTAGTGTGGCACAGAGATGGTCACAAGATGGATTACAATTTCTAGTGATCCTCCGAGATAAGGGCGTGTCACGCCATTGAGCCTCCGAGATCAGACGGTGCCACAGACATATGTCACCATGATAAGAGGGTGCCATGGACTTGGGTTTTTTTTCAGGTACAAATTTTCCTACACTATAAATAGGACACTTAGCTTCAATTGAGAGGGTGGTTGGACGACTTGGGATTGAAAAACACACAAGGGAGGCTTCCATTAGAGTTATTATTATTCTCTTTTTCATTACTTAATTCTTGTATGAACTACATTAATTTTGTAATTACACATTAGATTATGAGTGGATAAACACCCTATTTCTAGGGTTGAAGCTACAACATGATTGGTTGATTATGGTTTTATAGTTGGTTTATATATTTATCATGTCAAGTGATTGTTCTTGCGTTATTATTTTACTATTCTAAAGCGTCATGGACTTTAGGATAAATCTAAGTCTCGAAATGAATTGACCATAGGAGTGGAGGGACAGAATGAAGAACATAGGGAGTGTGGATCATGTCTTTAACTGTTACATATCAATTATAAAGGATGATTTGCTATTAGGATAGCTATATACCTGAATTCCCCACTTGGTTAGTGTAACATGATGTTAGTTTAATGCATCCGAATCAAAGACTCACATCCCCGCTCAACGATGTAGTTGTGAGATTAAGTTAGGTAGATAACTTAGATGATGACCATTCCCAAGTTGTATTATCAACCCCGTAGATCAACAATCGCGATAAACACCAACACTGGCTAGAAACTATAGTTATATATGAATGTGAAGTAAATGCCTCAACCCTGGGTCTCTCCATATATTGTTTAAAATCCAAATTTCATATCATTGTTATTTCTAGTATTTAATTTACAAAAGAAAGCTCAACCTATTCTTGGTAACGAATCACACTTTTTTGACCTCAATAGTAATTATTAAGTTGGATTGACTGCTAAACAATAAGTCCCTATGTGATCGATATTCAGCTTGCAAGAGCCACTTTATAACTGTCACAACCACGTACACTTGTGTGTGCTCTTGGAAGCAACACTAGTTCCTTCATATGTTACTTCAAGTTTATCCCACATTTCTTTCGCAGTGTCACATGTGAATTTTTTTTCGTATTCTAATCCACTAATTGCATAATAAAGCAAATTGATAGCTCTAGCGTTTGTTTATATTACCTCTTGTTGTTCCTTTGTTACTTCAAAGGTTTCTAGGTCGATTTTGCTTGTGGATTTCTTTGCATATTCCTTTTGTGGTGATGCCTGGAATTGGTTTTGGCCCTTTTTTAATAACTACGCATGCCTAGATGTCATTTTCTTGGACAAAGATTCTAAATCTTACTTTCTAGTGAGAGCCATATTGACCATTAAAGTAGGGAGGTCAATTTGAAGAGTGTCTGTCCTGTAGAATGGCACTGGAAATATGATAGTTTGTCATTTGATCTTTCCTCATATGCATTTAAGTGGTTGAAATGGTGAGACCTGCTCTGATACCAGTTGAAAGTCAAGAGGGACGGGGGGAGGGGGTGAACTCAAAATTCTTTTCCTCAAGACAACTGTGGCTATGAAGAAGTTAACTTACCTGCAGATTAGTTAAAGATAGTATAATGCAATAACATAAAAATGCAGAATATAAAAGAGACACAGAAATTTATCCTGATTTGGATCATCGGTATGGTGCCTAATCTAGTACCCTTAGGTTTCATGGGTTTCCTTTAGAGCTTCTTGAAGAGTTACAATTAAAGACGTTCTTCCTTGATAATTCATAGATTATCTTTCATTCTTATAATCTTGCACAACCTCTCGCTGTGCAACTATAACTGACTCTTTCTTTTTCTTTACTATTACAATTGTAATTGTCATCTTCCTAGAGAGTATAGAGTCTTGAGAAAGATAAAAGAAGAAAAATGTTCTTGTTCTAGTGAAGTTGCGTTCTTTATTCTTCTCCTTCTTCTTGCTTTTATAGTTGAGAGGTAGGTCTTCTCGTTTGCTCTTACAAGGAAAATTTAAGGGATTTTCATTCCATCAAGGATCTGTGTTGATTCCTTGATTGAGTATCTTCATCCAATCACGTCCATATCAGATATGTTTGTGATATATCTTCCTTTGAAGTTCTGGTGAATCTTCCTTGATTTGATCCTTTTCGGAACAACTTCTTTGTATTGAATCATAGATTGATTCACTGAATCATGCTTGTTAATCTCTCTTTTCCGTCTTCTTGAATCATGGATGTTAGGTTTGTGATCTCCTAGAATCATAGAGGTTGTAATCTACTTGTGATCCTCGTTTGTTTATTCTCCTTTCTATTTGTTTCTTTTTGCCTACAGTAGTGTCTAGGATGAGATTGTTATTATTGAAACAAATTAAAGTTAAATCCAGAGGCTAACAGAACCTATGTCCTTGTGCCAGCGTCCAAACCATTGGATGGTGCTAGCTATAATTTCTGCACTATTCAGATCGGTACGAGCTCGAGCACGCACCTGAGCAGTCTAACACTTTTGTCTTTTGCTTGACCTTTATGGCACATCATTAATGGTAATGACTCCTTATGTAACACCTCAAAAAATAAACCAGCTATTGAATTCTGAATCCAGTGAGTTTTCTGTATTTGTCTGCAACTGTAGGTCACAACAGTCATACCACGGGAATCGTAGATCAGACGACCCATGGGGTGCCCCGTGGGAATCAAACAGTGAGATTATGCCAAGCTGCTTCAGCCCAACAAGTGGTCACAATGGGCGTCGTAGGTGTGATAGCCTATGGGAACCCGCTGTTGGGATCCCTCAGCCGCTCTTCCCTCATCACCCCAGTTTCCCCGATGGGTTAGGACACGGGCGTTGTGGGTACGATGACCCGTGGGAGCAAGACATCAGATTGATCCAGGGATCCTTCCCCTTGTCTGCCTTTGCCTCGACGGGCAACCCCACAGGCATCGCAGGCGCGATGGGCCGTAGGAGCTCGTCGTCATAGTGGTTCAGCAGACCTCAACCAAGGTACCCCTGCCCGATGCCTTGGACGATGGGCCATCGTGGGCGCGATGCTCGTCGGGTATCTCGTGAGGTGGCTCTTTTTCCTGCAGTTTCTTATTTAAGTTCTAGGGGTATTTTAGTCATTACCTATCCTTTTAACTGCTAAATAATGTCGTTTTGACTATTTCAAGTAGGGTTTTCACCCTCATCAGCCTAAGTCCCTTCTCATTACTTCATTCTTCTACCAAAAAGGAAAAGGTTCTTTTCCAAGCTCCAAGTCTCAAGCTCCAAGTTCAAGCCTCCTAAGTCTTTTCAATTCAAGTGGGTTATCTTCAATTAAGGTATGTGCGTAATCAACAATGGGTTCCTTTCACTCTTTTGCCCAAAACCCCTAATTCAAATTTTGATTTCATGAATCTTCAAATTAGGGTTCTTATCCAATTCTTATGGGTTTTGCTAAATATGATCTCCTCATGATTTAATTATGAAATTTCTATTAAATTGCATGGTTTTGCATGGGTTTTTAAATATGAACTCTTATTTCATGGATTGAAGACTAGTCATGGAAAATTTTACATGCATGAGTTGATTTTAAGCAAATTAGGTATTTGATAGCATGATTTTCATGGGTTTTACAGTAAGTGCATGTCTAGTTCCTATGTTCTATGAAAATGTATGTATTATGAAATTGAACTAGAGTCATGCAAATTTTACAAGTTATGAAGTATGCAAATTTCACAAGTTATGAAGTGTTATGAAAGACAAGACACCCGATGTACCATCAATGCTCATGAATCATTTTCTAAACTAAAATTCATGAGTAGTATGACGATCCGGGGTATGAACAAGTTATGAACAAGTTTGACATTAGATATTTCACATGTATATGAGCACATGTTATATGTTTTAGGAGTAGTATTTAGCACTGATAGACGAGGGTTTAGATAACCCAAGTCCAAAACTACGTTGGCACCGTAGGTAGCCCACCATGGCGTATGACAGGATCCTTATAAACATGGTTCTTACTTTGGCCGGTTAGGACAACCTTTTTCAGTATGGGTGCATGACACTGGACTCCATGTAGCTCAACATGGTTTAATATTGGTTAAGAGAAACTCCCACATGTTATTTTCAAGCTATGAAGTTATATGATTTTATACCATGAAACTAAAGCTTTACTTCATGTTTCCTGTCTTATACCTTGATATTTATTCATGATTCCTTCTTTACGTAAAAAGTTCACTCTTAAGCATAATTTAAACTGTTTTCATCATGATTCATGCATCGCTCACATACTCAGTACATCCTATAGTACTGACGCATATCCTGCACTGTATCCTTTGATGATGCAGATTCAGGCGTCCTTTCTAATACTCGAGGCTAGAGCTTCCAGGCCACTTTCCATTAGCTGTTGGTGAGTCCTCTTAGATCGAGGACTAGTTATGTTCTTAGATAGTGTTAGGTATTTTATTTTTCGTACTTTGAGTTAGCTAGGGTTTTGTCCTAGCAACTATTTATGTCATGAGTAGAGGCTTTTCATACATGGACAACTTTTGAGTCTCCTTCTGGATTTTGTAATCCTGTTTGACTTGAATATCCATGTATGAAATTCTGGATTTATCTGTTATGCTTCCGCTTATCTTTTGTTATGCTTGAGAATGCTATGAACAAGGGTTAGCTTGGGGCACTTGTGGTCCCAAGTCCCTTTGGTACGTCTTGGGGGTAACCTCAGGGCGTGACAGACTTGGTATCAGAGCCTCAGGTTTAAGAGTCCTAGGATGTTTGAAAGCCGCATCAAGTAGAGTCTCTTTCAGGTGTGTGAAGCACGCCACACATATGAGAGGGAAGCTATGAGATGTCTTAGAAAACTTCACTTATTTCATGATCATATCGTGCGATAGTGCTTAACCCTAATATTCCTCTAATCCTTACCTTGTACGTTTCAGATCATGCCTCGATATGCCATGCCTCACCAAGCCACTCAGAATGCCGCTCTTCCAGTTCCAGCCCCCGAGGTCACAAATGAGGAATTCAGGAATGCCATCCATTTGCTAGCCCAAACCTTGGCCGCTCAGGCCAATCAGCAGGCTCCTGCCCCCGTCCACCCTCAAGGTGGGGTAGCAGCCCGAGTTTGTGACTTTGTCCGTATGAACCCGCTGGAGTTTTGAGGTGCGAAGGTGAATGAGGATCCGCTAAATTTTATTGATTAAGTGAAGAAAATCTTTGAGGTGATGCAAGTAGTTAGAGTTGACTCTGTTGAGTTGGAATCCTATCAACTCAAGGATGTGGTTCATATCAGGTTCACGTAATGGAAGGAAGCTAGAGCTAGAGGCAAGGTTCCTATGACTTGGGAGTGATTTGAGAGAGCCTTCCTTGACCGGTTCTTTCCCCGAGAGTTGAGGCAAGTGAAGACTGAGGAGTTTGTGAACTTGAGACAGGGATCCATGACTGTTCAGGAGTACAGTTTGAAGTTTAGTCAGTTGACTAGGTATGCCCCCTCTATGGTAGCGGACCTGCATGATCAGATGAGCAAGTTTATCTATGGGGTTTTAGATTTTATGAAAAAGGAGTGTAGGTTTGCTATGTTGTTGAGTGATATGAACATTTGCAGACTCATGACCCATGCTTACTAGATTGAGGGAGACAGGCTTAGGGAGATGGCTAGGGAGAACAAGAGGGCTAGATCCGAGGGATCATGTTTTGGTCATTAGAGGTCCGGTGGCAGACATTGCTCCTAATTCTAGAATAAGTCATCAGGACCCGTTCATTCTTCTTCTAGTGCTCCTACCCATGCCCAGAGGCCTCGTCATGATCAGAGTGGTAGAGGGCATGGTTCTTATTCATAGTCTTAGGGGAGTGTCACTAGAGAAACGTCCCATCCCATTTGCAACAAGTGTGGGAAGAATCACCCGGGAGAGTGTCGCGTGGGCTCGGGAGTGTGCTTTGGGTGTGGACATGCTAGACACATAGTTATAGATTTCCCTTTAGCTAAGAAGGGGCAGGGTGGTGGTAGGGTTCAGTCTGCTCCAGCAGCCCCAGGAGGTCGACTAGCCCAGCAGGGCATAACTTCTAGTTCTGGTGGTCAGCGCCAGAACCGTCTTTATGCTATGTCCTCTCGTCAGGACCAGGAGGGTTCCCCAGATGTTGTCACTGGTATGTTGAAACTCTTCTCTTTCGATGTATATGCTTTGTTGGACCCTGGTGCCTCCTTATATTTTGTGACCCCTTATATAGCATATAAATTCAAAGTATATCCTTAATTACTTTTAGAACTCTTTTGTGTTTCTACTCCTGTTAGTGAGTCAGACTTAGACAAAAGGATCTACCAAAATTTCTCTATCTCACTCCTTTATAGAATCACCTCAGTTGATTTAGTAGAGTTGGGGATGACAGATTTTGATGTTATTCTTGGTATGGACTGGCTACATGCTTGTTATGCTTCCGACGGTTGTCGTAATCGGGTTGTCAGTTTCAAGTTTCCAAATGAATCCATTTTAGAATGGCAAGGTAGTCCCCCATCCTCAAAAGGTTGGTTTATATCTTATCTTAATGCTAGGAAGATGATTTCAAAGGGGTATGTTTATCACATAGTGCAGGTTATGGACACGGAGTCTGAAACCCCATCCCTTTAGTCTGTTCCTATTGTGAATGAGTTTCCAGAGGTATTTCCCAAGGATTTGCCCAAAGTCCCTCCCGAGCAGGAGATCGACTTTGGTATATATTTTCTTCCAGATACGAATCCCATCTATATTTCTCTCTATAAGATGGCTCCCGATAAACTCAAAGAGTTGAAGGATCAGTTGAATGATCTTCTTGATAAGGGTTTCATTAGGCCTAGCATTTTTCCATAGGGTGCTCTAGTTTTATTTGTTCAGAAGAAAGATGGTTCTTTTAGAATGTGTATTGACTACCGTCAGTTGAACAAGGTCACAATCAAGAATAAATATCCCATTTCTAAGATTGATGACTTGTTTTACCAGCTTCAGGGTGCTAGTTTTTTCTCCAAAATCGACCTTAGATCCGGTTATCATCGGCTTTGTGTCAGAGAGTGTGATATTCCAAAGATAGCCTTCAGAACTCGATATGGTCAGTAAGAATTTATTATGATGTCTTTTGGTCTAACGAATGCTCCTGTAGCTTTTATGGATCTGATGAACCATGTGTTCAAGTAGTATTTGGATATGTTTGTGATTATTTTCATTGATGATATCCTCATCTACTCTCGGAGTGAGGAGGAGCATGCGGACCATTTGAGAGTTGTGTTGCAAACTCTCAAGGACTGACAATTATTTGCTAAGTTTAGCAAATGTGAGTTTTGGATGTAGTCTATTGCTTTTCAGGTTGATTCCCAAAAGGTTGAGGCGGTAAAGAACTGGCCTAGACCCACTTCCCCGTATGATATTAGAAGCTTTTTGGGTTTGGTTGGCTACTACTAGAGGTTTGTGGAGGGATTTTCTTCCATTACTTCCCCTTTGACTCAGAAGAAGGTAAAATTTCAGTGGTCTGATTTGTGTGAGAAGAACTTTCAGGAATTGAAGACTAGATTGACCACAGCTCTAGTGTTAGCTCTACTCCAGGGCCTAGATGACTTTGTGGTGTATTGTGATGCTTCTATGATTGGTTTGGGTTGTGTCTTGATGCAGCGTGGTAAGATAATTGCGTATGCCTCTAGACAGCTTAAGACTCATGAGAAGAACTACCCTACTTATGATCTTGAGTTAGCAGTCGTGGTCTTTGCTTTGAAGATTTGGAGACATTACTTGTATTGGATGTATTCACCGATCATAAGAGTCTTCGGTATGTGTTCACTTAGAAGGAATTGAATTTATGACAAAGAAGATGGCTTGAGTTTCTTAAGGATTATGACAAGAGTGTGCTTTACCATCCGGGTAAGGCCAATGTTGTGGTAGATGCACTTAGTAGATTATCGATGGGTAGTGTGTCTTCAGTGGAAGAAGGAAAGAAGGAACTGGTTAAGGAGGTTCATAGGCTAGCTCGGTTGGGAGTTTGCCTTATGGACTCGACAAAAGGTTGTGTTATTGTCCAAAATGGTGCTGAATCATCCTTAGTAGCAGAGGTAAAGGCAAAGCAAGACAGGGACCCCATCCTACTTCAGCTCAAAGGTTCATCAGCAGCGGGTTGAGGTGTTCTCCCAGGGGGAGATGGTGTACTTCATTATCAGGGTCGACTATGTGTGCCAAATGTAGATGGGTTGCATCAGTAGATTTTGACTGAGGCTTATAGTTCCAGATATTCCATCCACCCTAGTGCCACTAAGATGTATCGTGATCTACGAGAAGTCTTTTGGTGGAGTGGTATGAAGAGGGATATAGCTGGTTTTATGGCTAAGTGTTCCAACTATCAACAAGTGAAGGTGGAGCACCAGCGACTGGGTGGCATAATTCTGGATATTGACCATTCCATTTGGAAGTGGGAAGCAATCAATATGGACTTCATTATAGGTTTGCCTCGTACTCGAAGGCAACATGATTCCATTTGGGTAATTGTCAACCGGATGACTAAATCATCCCATTTCTTGGCTGTTAAGGCTACAGATTAAGCAGATGAGTATGCCAGACTCTACATCCAGGAGATAGTCCGATTGCATGATGTTCCATTGTCTATCATTTCAGATAGAGGTCCTGAGTTTACTTCCCACTTTTGGAGATCGTTTCAGAAGGGTCTTGGTACTCAGGTGAAGCTTAGCACAACTTTTCACCCTTAGACAGATGGCCAGGCGGAGCATGCTATTCAGACTTTGGAGGATATGTTGAGGGATTGTGTTATTGATTTTAGGGGTAATTGGGATGATCACCTACCTCTTAACGAGTTTGCCTACAACAACAACTTTCACTCTAGCATCCAGATGGCTCTTTATGAGGCACTTTATGGTCAAAAATGTAGATCTCATATTGGTTGGTTCGAGGTAGGTGAGGAAGCCTTGATTGGTCCAAATTCGGTTCATGAGACTATGGAGAAGGTTCAGCTTATTCGAGAGAGGTTGAAGACCGCTCAGAGCCGACAGAAATCATACGCGGATGTTAGAAGGAGGGAATTAGAATTTGAAGTTGATGATTGGGTTTTTCTGAAAGTGTCACCCATGAAGGGTGTGATGAGATTTGGCAAGAAAGGAAAGCTCAGTCCTCGTTTTATATATCCTTATCGGATTTTGAGAAAGGTTGGTAAGGTTGCTTACGAGTTGGATTTGCCATCAGAGTTAGAAGCGGTTCATCTAGTTTTCCATGTTTCCTTATTGAAGAAGTGTGTTGGCAATCCGACCTTGATTATTCTGTTAGAGGATGTAGGTGTAAAGGATAGTCTTATCTATGAGGAGGTCCCCGTAGAAATCCTTGATCATCAGATTCAGAGGTTGAGGAACAAATAAGTTGCTTCGGTGAAAGTTCTTTGGAGAAATCAGCTTGTTTATGGAGCTACTTAGGAGGCAGAATTAGCCATGAAAGCCAAGTACCCTAATCTCTTTCCTTCCGATTCCGTTCCATCTTGAGGTAATAGTTTCATCCAAGAGTATGTTCCTCCGATCCTATTCCATCAGTCACTCTCATGATCCTAGCGTGCATTCATGTTTTCAAAGTTGATTTAACTATGTTTTAAGTCAAAAAGTTCAGTTTTCATGTTTATTCCTTGATTTCATGTTTTGTTACTGGTTGGGCTGTTTTCTCTTCTGTTTTTCCTTGTTTAGTCTTTATTCGAGGATGAATGATCCCAAGGGGGAGATATTGTAGCACCTCAGAAAACAAAACAACTATTAAATTCTGAATCCAGTGAGTTTTCTGTATTTGTCTGCAACTGTAGGTCACCACGGGCAGTGCCACAGACATCGTAGCTCAGACGGCCCGTGGGGTGCCCCTTGGGAACCAAACAGTGAGATTGTGTCAAGCTGTTTCAGCCGGACAGGCAGTCACAATAGGCGTCGCAGGTGTGATAGCCTGTGGGAACCCGCCGTTGGGATCTCCCAGCCACTCTTCCCCCATCACCCAGTTTACCCGACAGGTTAGGCCATGGGCGTCGTGGGTACGACGACCCATAGGAGCAAGCCATCAAATTGAACCAGAGATCCTTCCCCCTGTCTGCCTTTCCCTCAATGGGTAACCCCATGGGCATCGCAGATGCGATGAGCTGTGGGCGCTCATCGTCGGAATGGTCCAGCAAACCTCAACCAAGGTACCTCTGCCCGACGCCTTGGCTGATGGGCCATCGTGGGAGCGACGCCCGTCGGGTAGCCCGTGAGGCGGCCGTTTTTCCTGCAGTTTCTTATTTAAGTCCTAGGGGTATTTTAGTCATTACCTATCCTTTTAACTCCTAAATGATGACATTTTGACTATTTCAAGTATGGTTTTTACCCTCATTAGCCTAAGTCCCTTCTCATTACTTCATTCTTCTCCCAAAAAGGAAAAGGTTCTTCTCCAAGCTCCAAGTCTCAAGCTCCAAGTCTCAAGCTCCAAGTTCAAGCCTCCTAAGTCTTTTCAATTCAAGTGGGTTATCTTCAATCAAGGTATGTGGGTAATCAACAATGGGTTCCTTTCACCTTTGTGCCCCAAACCCCTAATTCAAATTTTGATTTCATGAATCTTCAAATTAGGGTTCTTATCCAATTCTTATTGGTTTTGCTAAATATGATCTCCTCATGATTTAATTATGAAATTTCTATTAAATTACATGGTTTTTCATGGGTTTTTACATATGAACTCTTATGTAATAGATTAAGATTAGTCATGGAAAATTTTACATGCATGAGTTGAGTTTAAACAAATTGGGTATTTGATAGCATGATTTTCATGGGTTTTCAAGTAAGTGCATGTCTAGTTCCTATGTTCTATGAAAATGTATTTATTGTGAAATTGAACTAGATTCATGCAAATTTTACATGTTATGAAGTATGCAAATTGCACAAGTTATGAAGTATTATGCAAGACAAGACACCCGATGTACCATCAATGCTCATGAATCATTTTCTAAACTAAAATTCATGAGTAGTATGACGATCCAGGGTATGAACAAGTTATGAACAAGTTTGGCATCAGATATGTCACATGTATATGAGCACATTTTATATGTTTTGGGAGTAGTATTAAGCACCGAGAGACGAGGGTTTAGATAACCCAAGTCCAAAACTACGTTGGCACTGTAGGTTGCCCTCCGTGGCTTATGACAGGATCCTTATGAACATGGTTCTAACTTTGGCTGGTTAGGACAACCTTTTTCAGTATGGGTGCATGACACTGGACTCCATGTAGCTCAACATGATTTAATGTTGGTTAAGATAAACTCCCACGTGTTATTTTCAAGCTATGAAATTATATGATTTTATACCACGAAGCTAAAGCTTTACTTCATGTTTTATGTCTTATACCTTGATATTTATTTCATGATTCCTTCTTTATGTAACAAGTTCACTCTTAAGCATATTTTAAATGGTTTTCATCATGATTCATGCATTGCTCACATACTCAGTACATCCTATAGTACTGACGCATATCTTGCGCTGCATCCTTTGATGATGCAGATTCAGGTTTCCCTTCTCAGACTCGTGGCTAGAGCTTCCAGGACACTTTCCATCGGCTGTTGGTGAGTCCTCTTAGATCGAGGACTAGTTATGTTCTCAGATAGTGTTAGCTATTTTATTTTTTGTACTTCGAGTTAGCTAGGGTCTTGTTCTAGCAATTCTTTATGTCATAAGTAGAGACTTTTCAAATATAGACAACTTTTGAGTCTCCTTCTAGATTTTGTATTCCTATTTGACTTGAATATCCATGTATGAAATTCTGGATTTAACTATTATGCTTCCGCTTATCTTTTGTTATGCTTGAGAATGCTATGACCAAGGGTTAACTTGGGGCACTTGTGGTCCAAAGTACCGTGTTATGTCTTGGGGGTAACCTCGGGGCATGACACCTTGATCCTCATCTATTATGAGTCAATATCTTTTCTATCATGATCTCAGGAGAGGCTCTTTGAGACTCTGCACACTCATAATGCCAAAAGAATACTCTACTAATTTTGCTACTACTGCCACATGTACGTAACTCAATTTTCCCCTATACAGATAGTCCCTCTATTTTTGGGTGTTGCACTAGATGTCCTTGGGAAACGAAAAAAATAGAAACAAAAAACTTCATCCATTAAATTATGCCTCTCCTCTTATTCAGAGGAAATAAGAAGTCTTCCACATGTGAGATGCTACTTTGCCACATGTTTGGCTGGGTCACTGCGCTCTACCCTCGGTGGTATGGAGAAACTGCCCCTCAAATCTATAAATCCTTGGGCTTCACCGCTCTCTGTCTTGTTACGGATCCTCTTTTTTTTTTGTCTATCTACTAGCCTTGAGAAGTTTCCTTTGTTGTAGCCTCCTTTTACTGCCTTGTTATTTAACCCCGTATGTCTGTTTCTTCGTTGAATTTTGCTATGTCTGTTTCTTCTTTGAACTCTGCTCCTTATAATACATTTGACGACGGGATAAAGAAGAAAAGAAGATGGAGGAACTTTTATTCCAATCTATCAGCTAATGATATTATCCCTAAAATATGTACTTTTTTGATGACGACTTTAGAATCCAATCAAGTAGTGATGTCAAAGTGGCAAAAAGATCCATGAGAGAGTTGGGATCCCTTGTGAAGGAAAAGGGACTTCCTTTGGTCCAAGAAGCCTAAGGATTCCCCCCTAGAGAAGTACCAGAAAAGGCTCCTAATGTATCTGAGAGTATTACTTTTATGAGACCTGATTACTCCTTCGTTTGTAATTACCCATTCAATATGGGGCTTGGAATCCTATCAATGAAGTGATCCTCTCATTATTTTCCCCCACATGTGATACGCCCAAAATACACCTCACTTATGAAGTATAAGCGGTCATTGTCAAATATAGAACCCAACAAAGGTTGGGGTCGAATAAAATTTAGTCGTTAATAATTTAGATGACTAGTAATCAATAATTTCCGAAAATTGGGGGGGGGGGGTTCAAATGATAAATCTTTGATTGTTTCTTGAGTATTTCAAATAGTAAATAACTATCTCTGATGAGTAAAAATCAATATGAGAGGTGAACTAGGGATGTGTTCACTTATCTTAGGCGTATTTACACTCCTAAGTGGCATTATCCTTGCATGTTTAGCTTAGTTTTGAGGATAACTTGATTTGCTATTGAGGTATTTAGTGTGTAAAGGGTGTACTTTGTCGCTAACGTACTTTTTTATAGTGTTTGGGTAGCATTTGCAACAAATAATGAGTTAAAAAGATCAATTAGATTTTAGACAAGGAAACTAGCTTCGCTGGCTTGAGCTATGCCTATTGTAGCATACTTTGATGAACTCTATGTTGATTATATGGACTTACGTGTGTTGTGAGCTCTTGTAGGAGACCTTTGGAGGAGTTATGGGAGCTGATTGAAGCTTACAAACATGCTACAAATCATTGGAACACAAAACAAGGTGGAAAGATTGCATTGGAGGTGAAGACGGGACGTCAAGAACCACCCCCGTGCCACTGGGGCTAGACTGCGGTATGGGTGGCGTGACACAGAGGTGGGCAGGCTTGAAGCTGCCAAAACTAGTGGAGGTCCACATTTGGGTCATGCCACTCTGGTTGATTGGGGATATGAGCAGCGTGACATTCTTCCTAGCCTCCGCTATGAGTAGTGTGTCACGGACCTTGTTCCCGGCTAGTGAATTTTTGTCTCACACTATAATTAGGACACCTAGTTTCTATTGTATATTGGTTGGAACGACATTGGATTGAAAAAACACAAGTTGAAGGCTGCATTAGGGTTCTTATTCTCTTCTTTTTCATTACTTAATTATTGTATGAACTACATCAATTTTGTAATTGTGAATTAGAGTATGAGTGGCTAAACACCCTCTTTCTAGGGTTGAGGCTATAACATGATTGCTTGATTATGTATATTTAGTTGGCTCATTGTTTATTATGTCTTGTGATTGTTCTTATGTTCTTAGTTTAACTATTCTAAAGAGTTATGAACTTTAGGATACAACCAAGTTTCAAAATGAATTGACCATAGGAGTTAAGAGATGGAATGAAGAACGTAGGAGGTGTGGATCATATCTTTTGTTGTTAGTTAGCAATTTTGAAGTATGATTTGCGGTTAGGATAGAGATATACCTAAACTCCCCACTTGGTTAATAAAACGGGAAGAATGTTGAATGCATCCACGTTAAAGAGCCACATCCCCGCTCAACGATGTAGTTGTGAGATTAATTTGGATAGATGACTTAGAGGATGACCATTCCTGGTTTATAATATCAACCCCGTAAACCGACGATCACGATAAACATTAACACTATGAATCATAGTTAAGCATGATTGTGCAGTAATTGCCTCGACCGTGGATTTCTCCATATATTGTTTACAATTCGAAGTTTCACATCGTCGTTAATTCTAGTCTTTAGTTATAAAACAAAGTTCAACTCTTGGTTACAAATCACTTTTGTTTAACGTCAATAGTATTGATTAAGATTAGATTGTTTGCTAAGCACAAGTCCCTGTAGGATCGATATTTGGCTTGCAAGAGCCACTATATTACTTGCACAACCATGTACACTTGTGTGTGCACTGGGACGCGATAAGTTTTTGGTGCCGTTGTCGGGGACTTGAAAATTAGCAACCATTTAATTTTTATTTTTATTATTTTGTTTTATAAGTGCTAACAACTTGATCTTAGCTACTGAACTTACAGGTACATGTTCTAATCTTGAGAAAGCTGGTAAGGAATAAGGAATTGGTTGACCCACTTCCGGAACCTAAACAACACTTGCACCAAGCATTGAGAGAAGCAACCCTTCTCAATTAAAACTGGCATGTTCAACCAGCTGAGGCTAATCCTGCAGTTATGGCAGAGGAACCACCACCAACTCGCAGGATAGTGCACAAAATGGCAATCCCACTCATAACTAATATGACCTCTTGCATTCAGAAGCCAGCCGTAGGAGGAAGATTCGAACTGAAACAAAATATGGTGCAATTGTTGCACATAAGCGAGCAATTTACAGGCTTATCACATGAGGATCCATATGTTCATCTACAGAACTTCCTGGAGATTAGTGACACTTTCATTCCCGTAGAAGTCTCCACACACTACGTGAGGCTCACACTTTTCCATTCTCATTATTAGGAGAAGCGAAGAAATGGTTGAAGGCGGAACCTTCAAATTAGATCACAACATAGGATGATTTAGCCAAGAAGTTCGTCACCCGATTCTTTCCCTCAGGCAAAATTGAAAAGTTGAGGAGTGACATTCTAAGCTTCAAGAAAAAATCAGATGAAAATCTCTATCATGCATGGGAGAGATTCAAGTATCTTTTCAGGGATTTCCCACATCACCAGCAGAAGAATGAGGTCTTAGCTTACACTTTTGCAGAAAGTCTTTATTATAATACGAAGTTTTACTAGATTCAGCAACAGGTTGTCAAGCTTTGGAGCAAACCTATGATGATCTATATACTCTCCCCAACCGTATTGCACAAGGTAATCCAGAGTGGAATGGTGACATGTCCCAAAATACGGTGAAGACGTCTGCAGGTATGATTGAGCTAGATAGTGTCACTGCATTAGCAGTATAGTTGGCCAGTTTTCTGACACAGATGATGTCTTAGTTCAACAAATTGAGTGCGACTCAACATCAGGATTTAGTGAATGCAGTTCAGCAAGTCCAGAACTTGATGTGAAACTTGTGGTCTGAGTGGTCATTCGACAGAGTTATGTGGAGCGAATCCAGAGTCGATAAACTTTGTAGGCAATGTACAAAAAGGCAATCTGACTTATGGTAATGCCTACAACCGAAATTGGTAGAGTCATACCAATTACTAGTGGGGCAGTAATCAGGCTCAACAACAACCAAGTACGCAGAACAACACTCAGGCCATCCATATTGAGGAGATGTTAAAGAAGATCATAGCCAATCAAGAACAGATTACCGCTGAGGAAGCAAAGATGGCGGCTGACATAAAAAATTAGAAATTAGCCACGAAGATATTAGAAGTTCAAATGGGACAGCTGGCTCAGGCTCAGAATACCAGACCTCAAGGGGGTTTGCCTAGTGATACAGAAAACCCAAAGCAAGTAATGGAAATCACCGTGAGGAGTGGAATAGACTTGGTTGACGCACCTCCCAAGAAAAATCATGAGGTGCAAGAAGAGTCTATCACGTCCAAACAGGTAGAAAAGCATGTTGAATCCAAAGAAGCTGAAAAAAGGTGAAGTCTGAGTACCTAAATGGAAAGAAAATTGAGCAGCCCCAAAATAGACCACCACCACCCTTCCCGTCGAGGCTTAAGAAAGCAAAAGAAGATTCCTATTTTAAGAAGTTCTTTGACATGTTCAAGGAAATTCACATTAACCTTCCTTTGTTAGATGTTTTGCAGGGAATGACCAAGTATGCTAAATACTTGAAGGATGTGGTGGCAAACAATAGAAGGCTTGCAGATATTGAGACTGTGGCATTTACTGAAGAGTGCATTTCTGTGGTAATGAGAAAGATTCCCAAAAAGCTCAAGGACCCTGGGAGCTTCACCCTCTCTATATAAATTGGTGAAAGTGAGGTGGTCCAAGCCTTGAGTGATTTGGAGGCAAGCATCAGTCTGATGCCCCTTTCACTATTTAAAACTCTTGGGTTAGGGAAGCCAATGCCTTCCTCAGTTATGCTACAGATGGCGGACAGAACGAGAGTAGTCCCCAAAGGAATCATTGAGGATGTTCTAATCAAGGTTGGTAAGTTCATTATTCCTGCTGACTTTATTGTTCTTGATTATTATGCAAATGAAAGGGTACCAATCATATTGGGATGTCTATTCTTAGATACTGGTGAAGCAATGAGTGATGTGAGAGAGGGTACACTCAAGATGAGACTAAATTATGAAGAGGTGTTCTTTAGAGTATATTCAGCACTCAACACACCCTCACACTACAAAGATCTATGCATGATCATAACTATAGAAGTGGATGAGTGTGGGGTGGAGAAGAGCGTACCTTTGGTTACCTCTTCAGACTCTCTCATGGAGCTGCCAAATTTGCCAAAAGAGCCTTAATCTCAAGGACCTAAATAAAATATTGAAAAGATAGGTGTAAGGAAGGCCCCAGACCTTGAGCATGAGCACACAAGAGGTCTGAAAAGAAGAAAAAGATAGGCCCCGAGTAGGAGGAAGAGGATGAGAGAATGAGACAACGGATATGAGAGTTATGATCTGAGTTGTGTCGCGATGGTAAATCAGGGGCTGCTTGGGAGGCAACCCAAGTTAAGGTAGGATTTTTATTCTTTGTTAGTTTTTCTTTAGTATCACTTTGGTGTTGTTTTTATGTCGTGTTGACAGGTTGAAGGGAAGTCTCAGTACCTGAGATCTGAGCTAAGGAGGTTGTTTTTTTGTCGTGTCGATAGGTTGAAGAGAAGTCTAAGTACCTGAGATCTGAGCTAAGGAGCATGGAAAAACACTAAGTGTGGGGTCCTCCAGACCCCTTTGATGAATTGGATGCTACTAGCTTGGCCTAGAGGCCTCAGGGAATGTTTCTAACTTTACGTTTGAATTTATACTTTGGGGACAAAGTATGGTTTTAAGTGTGGGGTGGGAAATCTTCTGATTTGGTTAGGGTGAAGTGCGCTATAGGATGTCTAGTCTTGTTATTGATTAAATTGAAAAAATTATAAAAAGATTTTATCTTTGTTTTTTTATTTTGTGTTTGGTCTATTTGGTAGAATCATACTTCACCCACCCCTCGATTTTTCTTTTCGGTTCTTTCTGGGGGGAAGCCCTTTGAACCCAATATCCGTTTTCATTTTTAGGAGTAAATTGAAATTTTTTGTTTTTAGGAATAATTAGAGATGCTCTTGCTAGGTGCTACACATGACTACTTGTTGCAAATTGGTGTTAAATTCTATGGCATGATTTTAAAAATTGAATGACTATTGTAAGACACCTAAGGCTCTTTTATGTGACTCTTGTGTAATATTGGCTTAAATGTGAATTCTTGCAAGTGCTTGGTTGAGAGTCTATAAGTAGCCTTCTTGATTTGAACATGTGCCCAGTGTGAGTGAGGATTTTTTCATTCCATGTTGCATGTTGGTGTCTAGATCTTGCCCCGTGTGTTTGCAAAGCAAAATAAAGAATGTTGAGTTTAGGAGATGATATAGCCATTTCTTTGATAGCCATGTTTTATACCCTCTTTTTTTACCCTTTTGTGCATAACCTTAGATATCCCCGTTGAGCCTTTAGCCTATTATTTGGAAGCCTCATATATAGCTTATTCCTTTTCTTTCATTTGCCCACAATTTGATCCAAAACTCCTAAGCACTTTAGTTGAAAAATTAAGATGTTAAGGAGTTTAAAATTGAAGAAGGAAAAAGTGAAGTTTGAAGCCCCAATGAAATAACTTTTGGTGTGATAAAAATGTTTATGTGTTGGTTGTTAGGGAGTAATGTAATGAAAAGAAGTAAATCGTGTGGTGATAGCACATACGCCCTACTAATGATGTGTAAGCTAGCTTTAAAAGATGGGGCAATGCAAAAGAGAGTTGGGAACATAATAATGGTGTAAAATAGGTTTGTTGAAGATGAGTTTGATGAAAAATGTGATGTGTTAAAGCTCTTAGGAATGATAGTCACTATTCTTCCAAATAGTCCTACCCGTCCTTTAGCCTACATTACAACCCTTAAAATCCTACTTGATCTTGAGCTTTGACATTCTGACATTAGTGGAGTACTACACTACGGGCAAGCCTATGGTTCATCTTATGTGAATCCTTTGTGAGAGTGAGCAAAATTTGATTCCTACATCCATTCTTGTGATAACTTGCATATGTGTGAGTAAATATGGGTAACTCTCTTGTGGTGAGGGCGCTTGTTTGATGATTGATAGGTGGCTTATATGATCTCTTTGTTGAGTTTTATGCATGAGTTTTTCAACTGATAAGAGTCAAATTCTTGAGTCTAGGAGGTCTTGAAGTAGTATTCATGCGATTCTATGTGAAATATGGCATGCCGAATGGAGAACTTGTTATTCTTGTGGTCGTTGTAGTCCTAGCATGGGTGTCTTAGTTGTAAATAGAGATGCTGGAGTCTTCATTGATTGTGAATTATGTATAGAGTTGTTCGAGGACGAACAAGGCTTTAAGTGTGGGGTGGTGATCTTAAGCGTATTTACACTCCTAAGTGTCATTATTCTTGCACGTTTAGCTTAGTTTTGAGGATAACCTGATGTGCTATTGAGGTATTTAGTGTGTAAAGGGTGTACTTTGTGGCTAATGTACTTGTTTATAGTGTTTGGGTAGCATTTGGAACAAATAATGAGTTAAAAAGATCAATTAGAGTTTAGACGAGGAAACTAGCTTCGCTAGCTTGAGCTATGCCTATTCTAGCGTACTTTGATGAACTCTATGTTGATTATATGGACTTATATCTGTTGTGAGATCTTTTAGGAGACCTTTGGAGGAGTTATGGGAGCTGATTGAAGACTACAAACATTCTACAAACCATTGGGACACAAAACAAGGTGGAAAGATTGCATTGGAGGTGAAGACGAGACGTCAAGAACCACCCCTGTGCCATGGGGGCTAGCCTCCGCTATGGATGGCATGACACGGAGGTGGGCAGCCTTGTAGCTGCCAAAACCAATGGAGGTCCATGTTTAGGCCGTGCCATGCTAGTTTCTTGGGGCTATGAGCAGTGTGACACGTTGCCTAGCCTCTACTATGAGCAGCGTGTCACGTACCTTATTCCGGGCGAGTGAATTTTGTCTCACACTATAAATAGGACACCTAGTTTCCATTGTACATAACTTGGAACGACTTTGGATTGAACAAACACAAGAACAAGTCTGTCTTAGGGTTCTTATTATCTTCTTTTTCATTACTTAATTATTTTATGAACTACATCAATTTTATAATTAGAGTATGAGTGGCTAAACACCCTATTTCTATGGTTGAGGATACAACATGATTGCTTGATTATGGATATTTAGTTGGTTCATTTTTTATCATGTCTTGTGATTGTTATTATGTTCTTAGTTTAACTATTCTAAAGTGTCGTGAACTTGAAGATACAACCAAGTCTCAAAAAGAATTGACCATAGGAGTTAAGAGACGGAGTGAAGAACGTAGGAGGTGTGGATCATATCTTTTGTTGTTAGTTAGCAATTGTGAAGTATGATTTGCGATTAAGATAGAGATATACCTAAAGGCCCCACTTGGTTAATAAAATGGTAAGAGTGTTGAATGCATCCAACTTAAAGACTCACATCCCTGCTCAACGATGTAGTTGTGAGATTAATTTGGATAGATGACTTAGAGGATGACCATTCCCGGGTTATAATATCAACCCCGTAAGTCGACGATCACGATAAATATTAACCCCGGCTATGAACCATAGTTAAGCATGATTGTGCAGTAATTGCCTCGACCCTAGATTTCTCCATATATTATTTACAATCCAAAGATTCACATCGTCATTAATTCTAGTCTTTAGTTATAAAACAAAGTTCAACTCTTGGTTACGAATAACATTTGCTTAACGTCAATAGTATTATTTAAGATTAGATTGTTTGCTAAGCACAAGTCCCTGTAGGATTAATATTCGGCTCGCAAGAGCCACTATATTACCTGTACGATCACGTACACTTACGTGTGTTCTAAGATGCGACATTTACCATGGCTTCGTCAACCTCCGATTAGAGTTCAAACAGGTTCTTTTCATATGCATAACACAAAGTATTGAAGTCATTCTTACGTCTAAACATTTCTCAACCAAATAGATGCTTTTCTTTTCAATTCTTTCTAACTTGAAAAGATACAACACAAAACTCAATTTATACCCCAAGTAGATTAACCTCGCTAAAGCATCAACCATTAGACGGAAGTTAGTAGTCCCGAATCCTTGTTGTTAATCCATTATTCCCGGTTATAGTTCCTTTATTCAAGCAAATCAAACCTAGGCTTGTTCTAATGTTTGAAACCATTAGAAAATAGTACTATGCACACATATCGAACCCAACATCACCATAACCTAAATTATTACTATGACATAGCTCCCACAACCCTAATTGTGGGAATTTAGCTACTCATGAATAAAGAAGAAGAGATAACAAGAGTGTTCATAACCATGAAGAAGATTCTTACACTTATATGAAAAACCACGTCAATCTTCCAATAAAAATTTAGCAAGTAATTTCCCAGATTCAAGAACTAAGAGCAAGAAAATGTATCTTATGTTTTATAATCGTTGTTTGCGTTAAAAAATATTCAAAAACTGAAGAGAAATAACCAATGATGAATAATAATAATAATAACCCTAACACTGGGCATTTATAGTAGCCTAGGAAATAAAGTTCCAAAAATAGAATTCGAGATGCCCGCTTTAACTTGACGGGTTGCTTGGGGATTCGTCAGCCTTGTGATGACTCATCATGTGAGTCATCACAAGGAACCAGCAAGCTGGTATTTCTGCTTTAGCTTGACGGGTCACATGGTGGTTCGTCATCCTTCTGATGACTCATCAGGTGAGTTGTCATAAGTGACTAGTGCTACTATCACTTCTGCTTCTGCTTGACGACTTTCCTGGTGGTTCGTCACATGGGTGATGACTCCTCAGGTGAGTCGTCACCCTAATCCTGTAGTTTCTTCACCTTTATCCAATGTGGTGGCTTGTGTGACGACTCCCAATGCCTTGGAGACTCGTCATGGGAGTCGTCACAAAGAACCAGTGAGCCATTTGCACCATCTTTTTATTTTTTTCCATTGTTGTTACATTTCCTACAATTTAAACAAATACACCATTAAAAACAACAATGGTTGCTTGAAAACTCATGATTATTCTTAGTTAAAGGACTCAAATGTGTCGTAGAATGCCGACAGATCAACATGGGCCCTGATAAATCTATTTGCTAACATGTTAAAAGAATCCGTCAAGTTTTTGGGTATAAAAAGTACCATACTAGAGATCATTTTTATAGGGTTTCTATGAAATTTTTCACCATCATGGAGTCTTCCTCCTCCTTTGTCAGTGTCGCGACCAAGGCTAGGACTCTAGATGAGACTGGAACTGATTCCATTACAGGCATGAGAGAACTATCTCACATGTTATTAAGCATACAACTAGTACATCATAGATATAGCAGAAAACAAAGCATGAGATAATTCAATTAAGAAAAAACTTCATTGATTGAAATTAATAAACAGATGTTTAGAATAAAAAAAGTTACTTGAAAACTATAAGATGAAATTAACATTTCTGACTAACGTCTAGTATTTTCTATGAAGCCTCTAAACTGAATAAAATATCTACCAGGATAAGGCTGCCAACATACCTTAATACTGATAAAGAAAATACACTAAACAACGCCTTCAGGAAGTAAGGAGGCTCTCTAATTGCTGATATGTGAAGGGGTTGTTCCGGAATGTCAGAAAAATAAGTGTGTTATAAAATAGAGCAATTTTGGAGATTTCTTGACATTCTATCCATGACGAGCGCTACCGCTCTACCACGATGACCTCCACTATAGAGGAATAATTACCGCTATAGCGGAAGTAAAGACGGTCAACTTCTGCCATAGCGGTTGACTCCGCTATGGCGGTACCGCTATAGCGGAGCAGGGACCGCTATAGTAGAGCGACGGGATCAAAAAACCCAGAAAATGGGTTTTTAATTTCATTCTCTCCCATTCAGCCCCAAACATACGCGAGAGCTATTGTAAAAACCCTCCTAGGCTTCTCCAAGGCTTGGGATCAACGGGGAGGAGGAATTTTAGTAAAAGGGATGCAAAACCACAGATTTGGGCTTGCAGAACGACCAGGAACGCCTCTATGGAGCCAGAAATGCACGATTACAGCTGTTTGGCATCCAGGTAGGCTAGGTTTCTTCCAAAAATAGATTGACCACTTTCAATTTCATATTATTGTATAGAATGAAATGGAGAATCCATGGTTAGGCCTTCGGGCACAAAGTTTGGAGGAAGTTGTTGAATTGTTGGATTACTTTGAAAATGGTAGAATGGAAATAAGGTGTTGTGATATTCTAGGCATTGCTTAAATTGTGTGATTTTGCTAATAAAAAAATGTGGAAACTAGAATAGCGGAAGGTTCGGGGAACTACAAAAGGGTTAGTAATTAACAAATATGTAAGGAACGGAAGTTTCAGACTAATTGGTATAATTAGGATAATTGTTTGGTAGTGTTCTAAGGCTAGGAAAGGTTTTCCCAGGTTGTATTTGGTCCTAAGAAGAGGGTCAGGAATAAATGTAATTAACTCCATGTTTAAAGGGGCGAACCAGGGTTAGTCTTTGGATGGGATTTGATGATTCATAGTGTACCAAGAATAAGGTAGGTGATGGCTTACGATTCCTGTGAATGTTGTATATTTTGTACTCTTATCTAAGTGTTCGTATGAATTGCATGGCTTAGAGGAATTGTGTAGAATGTCTAAGGGTCCTGTTTTATAGTTTGTGAATTGAACATTGTGTTGCTTGTTGGTTTACAAGTGTTGTTCATTACTTGACTGTGTATTATTTACATTCGGTTGGTTTGGATACCACACCTGGTACGGGTATAACAAATGGTTGGCACGAGTACCACGCCTGGTACAAGTATAATAAATGGTTGGCTCGAGTACCACGCCTGGTACGAAATACTAACGGTTGGATCGGGTACTATGGCTGGTACAGGTTTATTTTACAGCATCAATGCATGGATATTATTGTTTTGTATTAACTATTATTGGTTCCATGAGTGGATCGATCTATTTAATTGAAATGTGATAATTGCTTATGGTCCATGAGAGGCCGTGTTGTTATATGATATTGTGAGTTTGGACTTGGTTTAGATCAGGTTATTATATTATATTGTCGGTTGGTCTAGGTGTAGGCCAGGTTATTATGTTGGTTATTAGTTGGTCTTGGTGTAGACCGGGTTATTATATTGATCATTATTTGGTCTTGGTATAGGCTGGGTTGTTATATTATATTGTGAGTTTGGTCTTCGTGTAGGCCGAATTATTATATTATATTGTGAGTTTGGTCTTAGTGTATGTCGGGTTGTTATATTATATTGTGAGTTGGGTCTTGGTATAGGCTGGGTAGTTATATTATATTGTGAGTCTGGTCTTGGTGTAGGCTGGGTTGTTATATTATATTGTGAGTTGGGTCTTGGTGAAGGCCGGGTTGTTATATGATATTGTGAGTTTGGTCCTTGTGTAGGCTGGGTTGTTATATTCTGTTGTCGGTTGGTCTTGGTGTAGGCTAGGTTATTATATGGGTTATTAGTTGGTCTTGGTGTAGATCGGGTTTTCCATGTTAACACCTAGATGTGTTAGGGTTGTCCGGGTTGGTCCAGACTATGTAAAAGAGGTTATAAGTTCACAATTGTTGTCATTAAGTGTACTAATGGCGGTCAAAAATTATTTGTGGTTAATAAGCTAAGGATGGGTCTTGGCATAGACCAGGTAGCCTGTTAAACACTTAGGTGTGGTTAGAGGATCCTTGGAGCATCCGGGTTTTGGGATTAGAAAGGGATTTAGATATAACTCTGTTGTTGTCATTGAATGTGTCTATGGTTGCTAGGTGAATTCCATGTGCTTTGTAAATTTGGAGTAAGACTGGAATTCTGGGGTTGTAGTTGTTGGTTGTTGTAACCAGGGTGCAAGGTTGTCCTAGGGGTCTGTGAAGGGTCCGGACACTGGTATGTGATACTACGGGTATAAGTGGTTTGGTTGGGTAGTTAGTCGGGTTAAGTCTGAATATCTAGTCAAGGAGGTGACTTGGGAAGTCTAGATGACAAGGTGACTTGGTAAGTCTAAAGGTTAGGATGGTCGGTTCCAAAAAGGGGGGATTGATAAAAGTGATGTTGAAAGGAGTGAAGTATTTACCTTGTGCATTTTATCTTGATTTTTATATGATGGTAAGAGTGAATTCAGGTCAGCCGATGATGCCTACCAGTACGTATGTTTGTACTGATTTTACTCTTGCTATACCTTTTTAGGTATAGTCTGGTTGCAGGGCTGGTGATGTTTCACAGGTTCAAGATTGTGGTGATGTTTTAGCAGCTCCTACTTCCTTCTATGGTAGGAGTTGTGTCCATCTTATGTTATAAGCTCATCTTGTAGAAGCTCTTGTACCAGATTAGACTAGGTTCTAGGGAGGGCTGTCTCATATTGTAAATGATTTTTCGCAAGTTTTGTAGGTCATTATTTTTGAAATTTTGTAAAGGAAGTTCCATGTATAAATAGGGGTTTTATTTCATGATTTTTTTTTTCCACATTACCTGTTGGTTCGGGTGGTAAGGGTTCTCCTAACTAGGTTGATTAGAGTAGGTGACCGTATGGCCCGGTAGTTGGGTCATGACAAATGGTATCAGAGCCTAAGTTATCGGTCTCCCAGTACAAGAGCAAAGTGTCGAATAGATTCCTACGGATTGGTGTGTTGACGTCCACATCTATTCCTAGAGAAGCTATGAAGCATTCTAGGAAACACTTCTCTTCTTTCATTCCTTTTCGTGTGGTTTCGTTACTTTCTTGTATGGGTTGAGTCCAATTGGTATCTCTCAATTCCTATTGGTATCTCAATAATGTGAAGGATGTCATTGGACTCCGGGTACGACAAACAAGCAAGGGAAATTAGAATCGGGAAGGTTCCAATTGGTATCTGGCCTGGGAGGCTATGTAAAAGGTGGATGAATCAGCTAATGGCCATCCATGAAGCAAATGAAAAGTAATGAAACTGATTTTATTGAGTGTTGGAGTTTGATACTCGTGATTGTATGTATTGCATTATGTGAATGACTGCGATTGTGTGGTGTGTAATTGCTTGAGTTACTTTAACTTTGTGGTTAGCAAGGAGTCTTAACATGGTTATGTGTTAACGATTGAAGGAGTTCTTGTTTTTAATTCATGTGGAAAACATTATGCTAAATGTAGGGCAGGGTCTTATCATTGATAAAAATGATAAGGGAAAATGATATATATACTTGTGGGAACTCAGGTTTCAAGTGGTTGGTATGTGAATAAGTACCAGAGACAAGGGCTATTATTGCTTAATAGCGGGAGTTATGGTAAGACATGGATGATCGACTAATGGTCATCCATGGGACGAATAGAGAGTAAATTATGTGACTTGATTTGGGTGTGACTTGAACTTGAAATATTATGTTGTACAATTCTCGTGTGACTTGCTTGAAATATGTGTAAATTGTTGTCTGCTGTGCATATTGAGTCTGCAGAGGGTCATTAAGTTTAAAGTTCTGTGTACCTTAGGTTGTGATCAGCTGTTAAAAGTCTTGATTTAAAAGTGGTACCACATTTTTGAATAAGGGCTTATCTTTGGTTAAGATGATAAAGGATTGGGAACTGTGACTGTAGGGAAGCTTCGATTTCAGGACAGTCGGGACTTGATTGGGAACCATGGGAAGAAAGGAGTCATTAGTGTGTAATGGCGGGCTTGACGGGATTAGACAATGATAACCGGGAAGGTGGAAGGATACACTTGCTGGAAATTTCAAATTTCTGGGTTGTTACTATCGGGACCGCGATAGCGGAACTAGACCGCTACGGCGATCCCGCTATAGCAGGATTTTTTTCCCGCTACAGTGGAAGGGCGCGTGGCAGAGTGCCTGCCCTGCTTTCCCTTGTTTTTCATTTCATTCCTGGGGAATCTCAAGGTAATGGTTACATTATGAGTTGCTATGTGAAACAAGGAAATCGTCCAGATAGCTGATATAGTATGCATATAAGGGAAGTTGCCAGAAATTTAGCATCTATGTGCATTAAGAGGAAAAAGTAGATATGGTAGCACGGGATATTAGTAAAATTATGATTGACCATCGGTGGGAATAGTTACTCGTGTAAAATTTGGCAAATGACCCGTGATTGACTGAGTAGTGTGGGATACTGCTCATAGGCTTATATTGTGAGGTCAATTATTGACTTGTTTTATTAGTGATGACCCTTAGTGGTAGGGTCGATCGGGGGAGTGGGGTTATTAAATGAATACTTTAACATGGTTATTCCTTATGTTAGTCATGATAATACCGGTATCACCATTATTTGAGTGGTGGGTGTGCTCGCCATAGCATTGGTTAGAGTTGACTAAAACCTCAAGCCAGGATGAGTTCCAATGGAATTATGTTGTTGTGTGAATTAGAGATATGTGGTGTCTCGGGGCCTGGTGTTGATAGAAGTAAGGTTTTACTATGATATATGAGGGGCATAGTACCCCGTAGGAAGCTTCCAGAATGGAGTTTGGGTTAGTAGAACTCCGGGTATAGTGGAAAAGGGGTTTCCATGGTGGGATCAGGTTCCCTTGTCATGGAAATTGTTTTGGGTCATTCATTGAGTTTCTTTCGCTCTGGTGTTTCGCTGAGGCCCCAGATTTCTTGAGCACTCGGGTAGGGGTAATCTAGTTACCTTGTGCATCTCGAAGGAAGGAATTCCTTGATGGAGCAGAAGTCAGTTAAATTTTGGCTGAGTTGGGTAAGGGATTGGGAGGTTTTTGGTGGTTTGCGTAAGGTTATATTTATGCTGTCATGGTAGAGCATTAAGATTGAGGGACGAGTTTGTTCTTTACCTCCACCGTAAAGATCGTTTGGGGATGAACAATGGGTAAATTGGTATCTGTTGTAACGAAAGGGTTCGTCTTTACGGGTAAACCATTCATGCCAAGTTTCGGGTTAGAAAACATCCGGGTTTAAGAGTTGAAAATTCTGGGCTAGGCTAGTCTCGATCGATTTTGGAGAGAGGTAAGGTCTAGGGAAATCCAGTGAAGGATTGGGTTAGAGGTATTGGTTCGAGCTAGTTTTTCTTGTAGCTAAGACATAGAGGAGTAAGGGGGAGTTTTTGGAATCGAATTCGGGTAAGTAGAACTCCTAGAATCAAGGTTGACGTGAATGAGTTATTCCAGAATATCGAGAAAATAAGTGTGTTATAAAATGGACTAATTTTGGAGATTTCTCGGCATTCTGTTCATGACAAGCGCTACTGTTGTTCCACGGTGACCTCCGCTATAGCAAAATAATTACCGCTATAGCAAAAGTCAAGACGGTCAACCTCTGCCATAGCGGTTGACTCCGCTACGGCGGTAATGCTATTGAGGAGCAGGGACTGCTATAGTGGAGCAACGAGACCAAAAAACCCAGAAAATGGGTTTTTAATTTCATTCTCACCCATTCATCCCCAAAAACAGATGAGAGCTATTCCAAAAACCCTCCTAGGCTTCTCCAAGGCTTGGGAGCCATTGGGAGGAGGAATTCCGGTAAAAAGGACACGAAACCACGGATTCAGGCCTGCAGAACTTCTAGGAACACCTCCACGGAGCCATAAACTCACAGTTGCAGCTTCTTGGCATCCATGTAGGCTAGGTTTCTTCTAAGAGTAGATTGACATCTTTCATTTTTGTATTATTGTATAGAAAAAAAGGGAGAATCTATGGTTAGGCCTTCGGGTACGGAGTCTGGAGGAATTTGTTGAATTTTTGGATTACTTTAAAAATGGTAGAATGGGAATAGGGTGTTGTGATATTCTAGGCATTGCTTAAATTGTGTGATTTTGCTAATAAAAAATGCGGAAACTAGAATATTGAAAGGTCCGGGGAACCAAAAAAGGGTTAGTAATTAAAAAATGTGTAAGGAACGAAAGTTCCGGACTAATTGGTATAATTAGGATAATTATTTGGTTGTGTTCTAAGGCTGGGAAGGGTTTTCCCAGGTTGTATTTTATCCTAGGAAGAGGGTCATGAATAAATGTAATTAACTACATGTTTAAAGGAGCGAATCGGGGTTAGTCTTTGGACGAGATTTGACAGTTCATAGTGTACTCAGAATGCGGTAGGTTATGGCTTACGATTCCTGTGAATGTTGTATATTTTGTACTCTTATCTAAGTGTTCGTATGAATTGCATGGCTTAGAAGAATTGTGTAGAATGTCTATGGGTCCTGTTTTACAGTTTATGAATTGAACGGTGTGTTGCTTATTAGTTTACAAGTGTTGTTCATTATTTGACTGTGGATTATTGACATTCGGTTGGCTCGGGTACCACACCTGGTACAGATATAACAAATGGTTGGAATGATTACCACACCTGGTACATGTATAACAAATGGTTAGCTCGGGTACCACGCCTGGTATGAAATACTAATGGTTGGCTCGGGTACCATGCCTGGTACAAGTTTATTTTACTGCATCATTTCATGGATATTATTGTATTGCATTAACTTTTATTGATTCCGTGAGTAGACCGGGCTGTTTTATTGAAAAGTGATAATTTCTTATGGTCCATGAGAGGCCGAGTTGTTATATGATATTGTGAGTTTGGTCTTGGTGTAGGCCGGGTTATTATATTATGTTGTCAGTTGGTCTTGGTGTAGGCCAGGTTATTATGTTGGTTATTAGTTAGTCTTGGTGTAGATCGGGTTATTATGTTGATCATTATTTTGTCTTGGTGTAGGCTGGGTTGTTATATTATATTGTGAGTTTGGTCTTGGTGTAGGCCGGGTTGTTATATTATATTGTGAATTTGGTCGTGGTGTAGGCCGGGTTGTTATATTATATTGTGAGTTGGGTCTTTGTGTAGGCCGAGTTGTTATATTATATTGTTAGTCTGGTCTTGGTGTAGGCCGAGTTGTTATATTATATTGTGAGTTGGGTCTTGGTGTAGGCCAGGTTGTTATATGATATTGTGAGTTTGGTCTTGGTGTAGGATGGGTTGTTATATTATGTTCTCGGTTTGTCTTGGTGTAGGCCAGGTTATTATATGGGTTATTAGTTGGTCTTGGTGTAGACCGAGTTTTTCATGTTAACACCTAGATGTGTTAGGGGGGTCCGGGTGGGTCCGAACTATGTAAAAGAGATTATAAGTTCACAATCGTTGTCATTAAGTGTACTAATGGCGGTCAGAAATTATTTGTGGTTAATAAGCTAAGGGTGGGTCTTGGCGTAGATTGGGTAGCCTGTTGAACACTTAGGTGTGGTTAGAGTATCCTTAGAGGGTCCAAGTTTTGGAATTAGAAAGGGATTTAGATATAACTCTGTTGTTGTCATTGAATCTGTCAATGATTGCTAGGTGAATTCCATGTGATTTGTAAATTGGGACTAAGACTGGAATTCTGGGGTTGTAGTTGTTGGTTATTGTAACCAGGGTGGAAGGTTGTCCTAGGGGTCCGTGAAGGGTCCGGACACTAGTAAGTAATACTATAGGTATAAGTGGTTTGGTTGGGCTGTTAGTCGGGTTAAGTCTGAATATCTAGTCAAGGAGGTGACTTGGAAACTCTAGGTGACAAAGTGACTTGGTAAGTCTAAAGTTTAGGATGGTCAGTTCCAAAAAGGGGGGATTGATAAAAGTGATGTTGAAAGGGGTGAAGTATTTACCTTGTGCATTTTATCTTGATATTTATATGATGGTAGGAGTGAATTTGGGTCAGCCGATGATGCCTACCAGTACGTGTGTTTGTACTGATTCTACTTTTGCTATATCGTGTTGGGTATAGTCTGGTTGCAGGGTTGGTGATGTTTCACATGTTCAGAATTGCGGTCATCTTCCATCAGCTCCTACTTCCTTCTATGGTAGGAGTTGTGTCCATCTTATGCTATAAGCTCATCTTGTAGAAGCTCTTGTACCGGATTAGACTAGGTTCTACGGAGGGCTGTCTCATATTGTAAATGATTTTCTACAAGTTTTGTAAGTCGTTATTTCTTGAAATTTTGTAATGGAAGTTTCATGTATAAAAAGTGGCTTTATTTCATGATTTCTTTCTTTTTTCGCTTTACATGTTGGTTCGGGTGGTAAGGGTTCTCCTATCTAGGTGGATTAGAGTAGGTGCCGCATGGCCCAGTAGTTGGGCCTTTATAAATGGTATCAGCGTTTTGAATAGAGTCTTACGGATTGGTGTGTTGACGTGCACATCTAATCCTAGGGAAGCTATAAAGAATTATAGGAAACACTTCTCTTCTTTCATTCCTTTTCGTGCGATTTCATTACTTGTTTGTATGGATTGAGTCCAATTAGTATCTCTCGATTCCAATTGGTATCTCAACAAGGTGAAGGATGTCATTGGACTCCGGGTAAGACAAATAAGCAAGGGAAATTAGAACCGGGAAGGTTCCAATTGGTATCTGGCCTGGGAGGCTATGTAAAGGATGGATGAATCGGCTAACGGTCATCCATGAAGCGAATGAAAAGTAATGAAACTGATTTGATTGAGTGTTGGATCTTGAGACTCGTGATTGTATGTATTGCATTATGTGAATGACCGTGATTGTGTGGTGTGTAATTGCTTGAGTTACTTTGAAATTTGTGGTTAGCAAGGAGTCTTAACTTTGTTATGTGTTAATGATTGAAGGAGTTCTTGTTTGTAATTCAAGTGGAAAATAGTATGCTAAATGTGGGGCATGGTATTATCATTGATAAAAATGATAAGGGAAAATGATATATATACTTGTGGGAACTCAGGTTTTAAGTGGTTGGTATGTGAATAAGTACCAGGAACATGGGCTATTATTTCTTAATAGCGGGAGTTATGGTAAGACATGGATGATCGACTAATGGTCATCCATGGGACGAATAGAGAGTAAATTATGTGACTTGATTTGGTTGTGACTTGAAGTTGAAATGTTGTGTTGTACAATTCTCGTGTGACTTGATTAAAATATATGTAAATTGCTTTCTGCCGTGCATGTTGAGTCTGCAGAGGGTCATTAAGTTAAAAGTTCTGTGTACCTTAGGCTGTGATAAGCTGTTCAAAGTCTTGATTTAAAAGTGGTACCACATTTTTGAAAAAGGGCTTATCATTGGTTTAGATGATAAGGGATTGGGAACTGTGACTGTAGGGAAGCTTTGGTTTCAGGACAGTCGGGACTTGGTTGGGAACCATGGGAACAAATGAGTCATTAGTGTGTAATGGCGGGAAGATATTGTTGGGAACAATTGTCTGGTGTTAATTCTTTGTAATTGATAATATTTTATGCTAAATTGTGATGCGTTGGATCCCCGGAATGGTCTTAAGGGTGGTTTAATACCATGGCGGGCTTGACGGGATTAGACAATGATAACAGGGAAGGTGAAAGGATACACTTGCTGGAAATTTTGAATTTCTGGGTTGTTACCGTCGGGACCGCTATAGCAAAACTAGACCGCTATGGCGATCCCTCTATAGCAGGATTTTTTTTACCACTACAGCGGTAGGGCGCGGGCAGAGTTCCTACCCTGCTTTCCCTTGATTTTCATTTCATTCCCGGGGCATCTAAAGGCAATGGTTACATTATGAGTTGCTATGTGAAACAAGAAAATCGTCCAGATAGCTGATATTGTATGCATATAAGGGAAGTTGCTAGAAATTTAGCATCTATGTGCAATAGGAGGAAAGATTAGATATGGTATCCTGGGATATTAGTAAAATTATGATTGACCATCAGTGGGAAAAGTCACTCGTGTAGAATTTGGCAAATGACCCGTGATTGACTGAGTAGTGTGGGACACTGCTCATAGGCTTACATTGTGAGAGTGATTATTGACTTGTTTTATTAGTGATGACCCTTAGTCGGGGGAACATGGTTATTCCTTATGTCGGTTATGATAATTTCGGTATCACCATTCTTAGAGTGTTGGGTATGCTCGCCATAGCATTGGTTAGGGTATAAGTGCCCGGATAGAATTTCCCCTAAGATGAGAGTTGACAAAAACCTCAAGCCAGGATGAGTTCCAATGAAATTTTGTTGTTGTGTGATTTAGAGATATGTGGTGTCTCGGGGCCTGGTGTTGATAGGAATAAGGTGTTACTATGATATGTGAGGGGCATAGTACCCCATAGGAAGCTTCCGAAATGGAGTTTGGGTTAGTAGAACTCCGAGTATAGCGGAAAAGGGGTCGCCATGGTGGGATCAGGTTCCCTTGTCATGGAAATTATTTTGGGTCATTCGTTGAGTTTCTTTTGCTCCGGTGTTTTGATGAGGCCCCAGATTTCTTGAGCACTCGGGGAGGGGTAATCTAGTTACCTTGTGCAGCTCGAAGTTAGGAATTCCTTGATGGAGTGGAAGTGAGTTAAATGGTGGATGAGTTGGGTATACCAACGAATTGGGAGGTTTTCGGTGGTTTGCGTAAGGTTATATTTACGCTATCATGGTTGAGCATTAAGATTGAGGGACGGGCTTGTTCTTTCCATTCGTCGTAGAGATTGTTCAGAGATGAACGATGGGTAAATTGGTATATTTTGTAATGACAGGGTTCGTCGTTATGTGTAAACAATTCGTGCCAAGTTTCAGGTTAAAAAACTTCCGGGTTTGGGAGTTGAAAATTCTGGGCTAGGCTAGTCTCCACCGGTTTTGGAGCGAGGTAAGGTATAGGGAAATCCGGGTAAGGATTGGGATAGATGTCTTGGTTCGAGCTAGTTTTCCTTGTAGCTAAGACATAGAGGAGTAAGAGGGACTTTTCAAAATCAAATTTGGGTAAGTAGAGCTCCCGGAATTTAGGTTGACGTGAAGGGGTTATTCCAGAATATTGGGAAAATAAGTGTGATGTAAAATGGACCAATTTTGGAGATTTCTAGACATTCTGTTCTTGAAGAGCGCTACCACTCTGCCAGGCGACCTCTGCTATAGAAAAATAATTACCGCTATAGCGGAAGTCAAGACGGTCAACCTCCGCCATAGCAGTTGACTCCGCTACGGCGGTACTGCTATAGCGGAGCAACAGGACCGCTATAGTGGAGCAACAGGACCGCTATAGCGGAGCGACGGGACCAGAAAACCCAGAAAATGTGTTTTTAATTTCATTCTCTCCCATTCAGCCCCAAAAACAGACTAAAGCTATTCCAAAAACCCTTCTAGGTTGCTCCAAAGCTTGGGAGCCATGGGGAGGAGGAATTCCAGTAAAAAGGATGCAAAAGCACGGATTCGAGCCTGCAGAACCACCAGGAATGCCTCCATGGAACCAGAAATGCATGGTTGCAGCTTCTTGGCATCCAGGTAGGCTAGGTTTCTTCCAAGAGTAGATTGACCGCTTTCATTTTCGTATTATTGTGTAGAGTGAAAGGGAGAATCCATGGTAAGGCCTTTGGGCACGGAGTCTGAAGAAAGTTGTCAAATTGTTGGATTACTTTGAAAATGGTAAAATGGGAATAAGGTGTTGTGATATTCTAGGCATTGCTTAAATTGTGTGATTTTGCTAATAAAAAAATGTGGAAACTAGAATAGCGGAAGGTTCGGGGAACTACAAAAGGGTTAGTAATTAACAAATATGTAAGGAACGGAAGTTCCGGACTAATTGGTATAATTAGGATAATTGTTTGGTAGTGTTCTAAGGCTAGGAAAGGTTTTCCCAGGTTGTATTTGATCCTAGGAAGAGGGTCAGGAATAAATGTAATTAACTGCATGTTTAAAGAGGCGAACCAGGCTTAGTCTTTGGACGGGATTTGATGATTCATAGTGTAACAAGAATAAGGTAGGTGATGGCTTACGATTCCTGTGAATGTTGTATATTTCGTACTCTTATCTAAGTGTTCGTATGAATTGCATGGCTTAGAGGAATTATGTAGAATGTCTAAGGGTCCTGTTTTATAGTTTCTGAATTAAATGGTGTGTTGCTTGTTAGTTTACAAGTGTTGTTCATTATTTGACTGCGGATTATTGAAATTCGGTTGGCTCGGGTACCACGCCTAGTACGGGTATAACAAATGGTTGGCACGGGTACCACGCCAAGTACATGTATAACAAATGGTTGGCTCGGGTACCACGCCTAGTATAAATTACTAACGGTTAGCTCGGGTACCACGCCTGGTACGAGTTTATTTTACTGCATCATTGCATGGATATTGTTGTATTGCATTAACTATTATTGGTTCCGTGAGTGGACCAGGCTGTTTTATTGAAATGTGATAATTGCTTATGGTCCGTCGGAGGCTGGGTTGTTATATGATATTGTGAGTTTTGTCTTGGTGTAGGCCGAGTTGTTATATTATGTTGTCGGTTGGTCTTGGTGTAGGCCAGGTTATTATGTTGGTTATTAGTTGGTCTTGGTGTAGACCGGGTTATTATGTTGATCATTATTTGGTCTTAGTGTAGGCCGGGTTGTTATATTATATTGTGAATTTGGTCTTAGTGTAGGCCGGGTTGTTATATTATTTTGTGAATTTGGTCTTTGTGTAGGCCAGGTTGTTATATTATATTGTGAGTTGGGTATTGGTGTAGGCCGAGTTGGTATATTATATTGTGAGTTTGGTCTTGATATAGGTCGGGTTGTTATATTATATTGTGAGTTTGGTCTTGGTGTAGGCCGGGTTGTTATATGATATTGTGAGTTTGGTCTTGGTGTAAGCCGGGTTGTTATATTATGTTGTTGGTTGGTCTTGGTGTAGGCCAGGTTATTATGTGGGTTATTAGTTTGTCTTGGTGTAGAACGGGTTTTCCATGTTTACACCTAGATGTGTTAGGGGGGTCCATACTATGTAAAAGAGGTTATAAGTTCACAATCGGTGTCATTATGTGTACTAAGGGCGATCATAAATTATTTGTGGTTAATAAGTTAAGGATGGGTCTTTGCATAGACCGGATAGCCTGTTAAACACTTAGGTGTGGTTTGAGGATCCTTGGAGCATCCAAGTTTTGGGATTAGAAAGGGATTTAGATATAACTCTGTTGTTGTCATTGAATGTGTCAATGGTTGCTAGGTGAATTCCATGTGATTTGTAAATTTGAAGTAAGACTGGAAGTCTGGGGTTGTAGTTGTTGGTTGTTGTAACTAGGGTGGAAGGTTGTCCTAGGGGTCCATGAAGGGTCCGGACACTGGTAAGTAATACTACGGGTATAAGTGGTTTGGTTGGGAAATTAGTCTGGTTATGTATGAATCTCTAGTCAAGGAGGTGACTTGCGAAGTCTAGGTGACAAGGTGACTTGGTAAGTCTAAAGGTTAGGATGGTCGGTTCCAAAAAGGGGGTATATATAAAAGTGATGTTGAAAGGGGTGGCATATTTACCTTGTGCATTTTATCTTGATTTTTATATGATGGTAGGAGTGAATTCGAGTCAGCCGATAATGCCTACCAGTACGTGTGTTTGTACTGATTCTACTCTTGCTATACCTTTTTGGGTATAGTCTGGTTGCAGGGTTGGTGATGTTTCACAGGTTCAGGATTGCGGTGATCTTCCTGCAGCTCCTACTTCCTTCTATGGTAGGAGTTGTGTCCATCTTATGTTATAAGCTTATCTTGTAGAAGCTCTTGTACCGGATTAGACTAGGTTCTAGGGAGGGCTGTCTCATATTGTAAATGATTTTCCGCAAGTTTTGTAAGTCGTTATTTCTTGAAATTTTGTAAAGGAAGTTCCATGTATAAAAATGGGTTTTATTTCATGATTTATTTCTTTTTCCCCTTTACCTATTGGTTCGGGTGGCAAGGGTTCTCCTATCTAGGTGGATTAGAGTAGGTGCCCGCACGGCCCGGTAGTTGGGTCGTGACACATGTGCTTCTGGCAATATTGGAAACATCGTAGTAAGTTTTATTTCTAGTTTTAGGTTCCTACGGGCTCACTTTTGACCCATATTTCAACTCGGGTTAACTTCTAGCTTTATGGGTTGCATTAGTTTTATTTTAATTCATAGATTATGTTTTTGATAGTGTGATTGCTGTTCGGAGCTTCTCAGAGTAGTTCAGGCTCAAGCTTTGGCTTCCCAACAACTTATTGTCAGATGCCAGGAAGGTTATGGCTTACTCACCTTAGACTTTACATACATAGAATATAATTGTACTATGTAGCATCTTTGGATTGGGCTTACTAGGTTGGCACCCCAGACCTTTGTCCGCCTTTATTCCTATTCGTCTTATTTTCCTATGTTGGTTTTAGTATTTGCTCTCATTTTGTAGTATTACCCTTGTGGCCTGGGTGGACTTTATATTCTTCTTTGGACCTTAGATGGTGGGATTTTGGAAATGTACGTGAGTCCAAGACATCGATCTATAATTTATGAGCTGGTTATCTGTGTTGTAGAGTGGATCGAGCATGTGCAGGGCTGGTAGGTTGATTGTGAGCTGTTGGGCTATTGATTATTTGCAGTCATATCATCATTATCATGTAAAGGGTTTTCTGCGTTGGTTTTTATTAACACTATGGCTACGGGCCAAATTATCATTGGTTTTATAACTTTTCATGGCCCCGAGGGCCTGTTTTCCGTATAAAGGACTATAAATGGGTTTAAACTGGTTTTTATGGATCTTTTTAGTGTAAAAGAGGTTTTATGATGGTTTTTCACACTGATTCTAGACTTGGCTAAGCCAGAGTGCTTGGTATGTTTTCTATTGATTTGATACGATACCAGGCTCAATTGGCCGGAGCGCTAGACATGACTTTTTCTACTGATTTTAGACCCTGATATATTTTGGGCATGATTATTAAGATATCAAGAGCTGTATATGGTCGCGAAGACCTCCATAGACCTTGCCGATCTGGACTAAGGGCTACAGGCTGAGAGTACCGGAGTAGGGGTATATGGAGGAGTAGAGGTATATGGGGAAAGCCTTTCATAGGTCCTACCTGCTGGGCCTACATGTGTTAGAGGAGGTGCATACGGTACCACCTGATCATATCATATTACATCATGCATTGTTTGTATGATTCCACCTTTGTTTGCTATTTGTTGAGTGTACGCTCTGGTAGTATAAGATGCCAGAGGGTTTATTTTTACTTATATGTATTCCTTGAGTGTATGGGCACCTGTTGGGACTGTAGGTGGATTAGTTTTCTAGATCCTATTATAGTACTTGTTTATATTATATCTACTTGTGAGTTATTCTCTGATCATCCTTACCTTGTGAGATTTATTGCTAGCATGACTATGTTTAGTTGCTTTTCCTTCTTTCCCTTTTATTTGAGGTTACCGGTATACCACTATTTTCTTAAACTCTCTGTATATATTATTGTTGCAAGGATCCAGGTGCATTCTCTTCTCCTTCACCTATGTTCTATGATATATCTTCTGTTGCTAGCATAGTATACTTGTATTCTCCTTGTCTTCTATTGGCTGCTAGTTTCCATGTGCTTTCCTTTGTTTGCTTCCGCGCTACTTCCTTCATTGTCTGCTATTTACTGCTTTTATATCTTATATATGCTCATTTGGCCTATGATGCCTACTAGGTACCAGTTGCTTTGCAATTGGTGCTCATACTACACTTTTGTATCTTCCTGGTGCAGATCCTAGTGTGAGCTATCACCGTTGATTGCGTGGATACTTGTGCAACTTTTGGACATCCGAGACTAGGGTAAGATCCTGATGATCGGGGTTTAGCTTTATCTCTTCTTTTTGCACTATGTACTCCTTGTTACTCAGAGACAGTTGCATAATTTGATTTTGTACTCTCTTGGTACTCCGTATTTATATTAGTGGCTCCTGTACTTTTGATACCAGGTCGTGGGATGTGTAGTTTCCTTATATATATATCTAGTTGCTTTCTTTCGTTTGTTTTCCTTCTCTTGCTTCCGCTTATGATATTTCTTATGCGTGCTTACTTAGAAAGTATCCTATTACTAACCGTTCTGGGCTACATGGATTGGTTTGCCTACAGGGAGATTATAGGTGCCATCATGACAAGAGAAATCGGGTCGTGACACCTTTATGTTCGGAGTCCCTAGTATATGGTTTATACTGTACTACAGTTCTACATACTGAGTCTTCGTCTCCTTTCTTAGTAGTTTTAGCGTTGTTGTTATCGTGGATACAAGGGCTTCGAGATCAACATCAGTCTCCATAACTTTCCATTCCCTGACCTATCATCCAAATTCATATCATCTAGGGTGTCCCTCATGTTTCCCCTCAAAGCGTTTGAGGTTACTTGGGTCCAATTGTCTTGAAGCTCATTCATTCTCCTATCCTGAGCCTCTATTTGGGCCACCAACTCCCTTTGGGAGTCAACAAATCTCTTGAGGACCTTATGAAGATCCTCTATGCGAGATGTTCCTTCCTCTGCTTCTTCCATGTCAACGGGATACCTTCGTGCCCTTCTCTGTGTTTTCATGTTAGTCTTGTCCATATTAAGGAGTTGCTCATCCTCATTCTATTGGAATGTATTCCCACTGGAATCTGTCAGGCCAAGAATCAAAGTTCTTGTAGCCTCTCCAACCGTAGTGCTACCACCATCCTTATCCACGATTTGGTCTTTATCATTAGCAATAACTTGCTACTTGCAAAACAAATCACAACTAAGCTAGCTAGGAGAGAAGAGTTAAACCCGCACAGTTTCTTTAGCCCAACGGTGGGTGCAAAACTACTTATCCTGAAATCGGTGTACAGTTAAATTTGCAGGGGGTCAATAACATGTGTTATGATTCAACTCTGTTTTTAGGTTGGATTTACTAGAGGTTTTGTTAGTAATAGACTATGAAACAAATCAATGTCGTAAACAAACTAAATAAAGTAAAGAGCACAAATCTAGGCATGTCTAAAGCAAGGGCGAGTGAGCCTGAGAACTTGCCCTCCGGCTTCGAGATCAGATATTCAAATAACCACCAAATAGAAAGCAAGACAAATAGAAAAGCTTGAAGTATATGAAATAAATATATTGCTTATGAGAATCAGAGTTCAGATCCCTTTTACAATTAAGGAAGGTCGACTATTTATAGTCTTACAATAATAAGATCTTGGTCCCCAAGAAAGTTCCACCAAATCCTTAAGGTACTTCAACTCATGTCTTTGTGCCATGTGTCAAAACCATTGGACGGTGCTATATATCATTTTTTCACTATTCAGATTAGTATGAGTTGGGCCGCACGTCTGAGCAGTCTAACACTTTTGTCTCCTACTTGCCCTTTATGCCACATCATTAAGGGTGACGACTCCCTAATCCTTATCTTGTACGAGTTGGTATCTCTTCCATCGTGATCTCGGGAGATACTCTCTGAGACTTCGCATCCTTGTAATACCAAAAAAAACTCTACTCATTTTGATGCTACTACCACGTGTACATATCCCGATTTTCCCTACACAAGTGTTGCGATCGTTGTTGAAATTATAAAACTTCATAATTTCGTGGCAAAATGTTATTTTGATTTTTAAAATAATAGGAGAGAGTCTCCACTTAGTGCTTAGGAAAATAAGAAAAGCGTTTAAAAGGTAATTTGAAAAGAAAGTCTTTTATTTGGAAATCAGAGTCTACGTAAGGGTTCAAGTTAAATTCGGAAGAAAGTATCGGGCACTTTCAAAAATATACAAAGCGTTGTTCTCTGCGAATTAAATATATTTGACTAAGTTGAAAAATTCTTTAAGTTATTTGGGTGAAAACCTAATTAAAAATGAATACAAATTTATTTGATAAACATTTATTTCATTCCAAATAATGAAATAAACTAAATGTCGAAGTTTAAATAATTCTAGTTTTAATAATTTATCTGAATTAAGACTTTGAGTTAAATAATTAATTTAATTTCCTAAATGTAAATTTTTGAGTATTTTAATAACTACAAAAGGACATGAAGAGTCCTCAAGCTATTCTTTAAGCTTAGTTTTAGTAATTAAAATCAAGAGCAAATTGTTTCCCGATTTAGGCAAATAAAGTAGTGGACAAACACAATATTTAAGAAAAGTCTTATTCAAAATTCTCTCAAAGGATTCATCTAGATTAATGTTAATATGTTAGAAGTCACAATAATAATAATAATAATAATAATAATAATAATAATAATAAAGAAAGCATAAGCAAACAACATAAAGTAAAAAATTTAGACTTTTCGTCCAATTCCTTTATGCTTCACAATTTTGGGCTTTAGCCCCAGATGTCTTCTGCCTCTGACCTAAGGTGATGCTACCACTGATGATAAGTTCAGGCCTTATATTTATTTCTATCACGACTCCAATACGGAGATCGTGTAGGAACCTACTCTAATCTATCTAGATAGGAGAACCCTGAACCACCCAATCATAAATAAGCGAAAGTATTTAAAAATAAGTTTATTAAACCAATGAATTCTTACCGTACTTTTTTTTAATAACAAAAGAGAAATAACATCTTTCCAAGGACCTAGTCTAGACATGTGTAAGATCTTCTAATACAATGAAAGACAAATAAGAGATAGCTCCCACCGTAAGAATAGGATGAGCAGAAGCTGTTGATGAATACTTACCGCTTCTCATAAGACCTTCAACTGGTTCTGCAACATATCTTCACCCCAAAGGATGTAGCAAGAGTAGAATCAGTACAAACATACGTACTGGTAGGTACCATTGATCGACCAGGATTAGATCATGCAACACCAGATAAAATCAACAAGATAAACATGATAGCTAACAATTACATTCCCACCAATTTCACAACATGGGATCTCAACCAACAACTAAATTCAACGTCATAATTCAAGCCTACTCCATTATAACGTATATGACCGATACTCCTATGTTTTAGATAACCTTTAGAAATTATCTCTTACCCCTTTAACGTAGTCACAAGGAGTCTTATATTACACATGTTCTCTTATGAATTCACCCATAACACTAGTTATTCATTGATACTAAATCTGTTATCATTATGCTTGTTCTACACCCATATCTCACGACAGCCTAGCAATATGGATTACATACAATGTATAGGTCATGTGGTTATCAATTTAACATATAAATAATTAGTTCAATAGTCAGGCCATCAAATAAGCATCATCAGTTTGACATTCAAGTCATAAAATAAGCATAAACAAGGCTTGTATTTCTACTCTCAGGCAAGAGTTAATTTCACCCATTTCAACTTTATCATTTTAGGCCATTAATAATTTTATTATCACATTATCACATCAAGGATTGATTAACACAAGGAACCATAACCCCTCATCACAACATAAGAGTAAACACTTCCAATAAACATATATATAGAATCTATGTTCATCTAACTCTCATCAATGTAACTATTATCATAGTCTCATATCAGCCCATAGTACTACCTTACCATGCCTAACCATGAAATAATGCAATTGTAAAGAAAGGTGTACACACAAGCTAAAGGATTTTATTTTTTTCCAACTAGCCATGGCCTGCAGGGGACACATTATGGGTTCATGTACTATACTGGCATGGTATCTGATCCATCAATTTCCATATCAAAGCAGCTAGGTTCTCAGTCTTATCTCTTTTGATATACATAGTGTACTTAAAATCACACCTACACTTATTCATCTTAACTCACTCATCACTTCATGTACATCTAGCTTATCAATACAAGCATAACAGAAAACATACACATTTCAAATATATTTGAAGACCAATCACAAGTTATGTAATTCAACCACATAGCATTTAACAAAATGAGTCTCAACTCCAATTAACATAATATGGATACAAGACCTTATCAAACTATATTTATCGAATCCAAGTATGTCTGAGGACCACATAATCAAGTATCTATTTCAAAAGTGCACATTTCACTAAAATCGAGTCTATACTCTAATTATATGATTATACACATTTATGTGTATTTCCACATGTCTATCAATCATTCCTAGATATAGACCATTAACTCCTCTAATATTCCATATCTAATCTTCTATTATGATTAGAACGCCTGCCAATATTCCACGTAGCATAATAACCTTCATTTATTTATCTTACAATGGCTACACTTTAGTATCTAGCCAAGTCTTTCTCGAACCTTTATGATAGAACATCACTTCTCCTTTTTAGATGATTCTTATTTAATACATCATTCTACTCCACACTCAAGGGTTACAATAATTAGTTTAGTATATTATGAACCTTAGAAAATCGTATAAGGTCTAACACAATTTCACATAAGTTACCAATTAGTAATACAACAATCAAGAATACATGTTTAGACATTGATTTTGTGACAATTCTACTTCATCTATCATATTTAGTTTCGGCTTCCACTAACATAATGAATATGTTATCTATGTCTCATAAATTACATGGCTTAAATCCCAATTCACATTCACATCAAGTTACACATAACATAAACATGTCTAAATGCAAATATCACAGTCTTATCAATTTATTTTAAATAATTTCCATCCAGACTTCGTACTCAAAGGCCTAATAATGTATTCTCCCATCAATTCTACACAGTGTATACATCTAGCTACTCCAAGTCTACTACTCATAAACTATAACCTACTTCTACCGAAGATATTGGGACAAGCAAGCCACACCATGAATGCTCCTTCTCTTCCTTCATATGTCAAAATACACAATCATCTAATAAACAAGCAATTATAAGAATTACTCTTCAAACAAATACTTTAGAAATACAAACCCACTAATTCTATCCTTATTCATGGACTAAATCATTATCCAAGGGTCAATTAACCATTAACTAGTTCTTTCAAACTCACTTTATCCCCATTAATAGAGTTTTATTGGAAAAGACTCCATTTTTATAGAACTCAAGGTTTCCAACAACAAAAATCCATCTTTTAGAATAACGAATTCATGCTAGGAAAGGTTAATTTACAATCTACAAATAATTCTAGGTAATAAAATACATACCCATAGGTTTCCCCCATAATTTATGAACCTAGGGTTCTAATCCATAATTCTACCATTAAAGATCATTCTAATAATTCTAAGGTGTTAATGAATTAATAGGAGAAGAATTTGATAGAAGAACTTACCTCAATGCAGAATTTTCACCATAGCCCATAGAAAATTGCCTCCCTAAGGTTTTAGAACAAAGTTTTGGAGTTAGATGCAAAACACTGAAAAACACATATAATAGGTGTTTTGACCCACTCTTTCATCGCAATGAATGTTGTTTCATCATGATGGGTCACTGTGATGAGCATGTATTTGTCGCGATGAGACCCATTTCTAGCTAAGACACCCTTTAATAAAATAGTCATAACTTTTTACTCTAGATACGGAATAACAAATGGTCGATGAAATTGAAAAAAAAACTCAAAGATCATTAATTTAGTGGGTACTAGGCCACATAATTCTTCTCATCTTAGGAGAGGTGCTCATTTGAAGTTGACCCTAGTAAAAACTTACATTAGAGCTCAATCGGTAAGAATGCTTTCAACTGAACTTTGTGCTAAGGGTTTGGTAAGACCTTAGTTCATGTCTAATGTACTCTCACACTAAGGCATTGACCCCAAAACCTATGGAAGTCAAGGTCTTAACCCTTTAATGTAGATATTTTTAGTAACAATGAAATGGGTTGTTATCATTTCCTTTTTAATGGTTTGAAAGAGGTTAACTCGAAGATGAGATTATCCAAAGGAATTGGGAGTCCAATTGAACTCACTGGGTTGTATATAGAGAGTTATCATTTAAAACATGTGCATCATGAATGAATGGAACATTGTTCAATCATGACCTATTCCTATCATAACACTGTCACACAAGATGGGGTCTATAAAGTAATACATATAGGAATGAATACTTCATATACGAAATATATAAAGCATAAGTATGGAGTAATTTTGGAGCAAAGAAATGACATAACCATCCATCATCATAATAAGTTTGCATACATAGGACTTAAAGTAAAGAAATTATTGGCACAAATCATAAAATTCATCTAGTCATAGCATGGATATAAAATAACATAATTTCATTAGACAGTAAGGGCATATCATAAGGCTTGAGTTCCAATGACTTAGAATAATATAAGACATGAGTTCATAGATCATGAGCATTATAACATAGAACATACATTAATAGAGTCATAGACTAAGATTAGGATCATTGGTTGAAGTATTTTCTTCTTGATCAAGAGAGAGAGTTGTAATGACTTGTTCCATCATTATAATGTAGATAGGGCATAAGGACCATCTAGAAAAGTCTCTAAGATAAGAGTTGATAAAATCTCAGGCTAAGGTAAGCTTTGATAAAAATCTAGTGTTCAATGTCTTAGAGACATTAAGGGTTTTGAGGTTCGTTATTTGATAGTGTTGAATCTATTTATGGGTAGTCAAGGGGTGTAGGGTCCTATAGGAAGTTCAGAGATGGTAATTAGGTTTATAAAACTCTAGCTATGATGATTACCATGTTGGGTTTAATCCTTTATGTCCAGAAATCAAGGTTGTGTTGTGAAATTAGGGATTTTAAGTGTGTTTTTGATGTTCTGGTTTTTGTATTCGCAATAGCAAGGCAGACTCTCATCGTGACAATTCCTCTGTAGCAGACAAGCCCCAACGTATTCATCCTGACAAACTATCAAGGACTGTCGTAATGAGATAATTCTCACCATAGCAGCCCACCGTAGCGATATGCGGCCTATCACGGTAAGTGACGGGACATATTTCTTGAACTTCAGTCAGTTTTCTAAGGTATTTTCTCAAAATCTCTAAGTTGCATTCTAGAGCTCTAAGAGGGCGATTTTCCCTAGAATTGAGCATTTTCCTTCATTTGAGATAACTTACTCAGTACACCTCTTCGTTTATTAATCATTAACTCTTGAGAGATCATTCGATTGAATATTAATGGTAAAACTGTTAGTTTAGGGCCCTGAAAGTATGAAAAGTGGTGAAACTAGGGTGTTTTTTTATGATTCCTACCATGAAATTGATAGTTCTAAACATGATTAGGAATAATGGGGAACCTTGAGTTCCATAAAGACGAGACCTTTAATCATAAAAATGACTAAAATGGGATAATTTGGTTAGAAACTATTTGAATGTCGATCACCTGATTATTGTGGGATTAGTTAATAAATAATTGACCCTTGGGGATTGCTACAGACCTTGATTAAGGGTAGAATTAGTGGGTTAAATTTTTTCAAGGTCTGAAATGAAGAGTAAATAATTAATTAATCTTGTAAATTGTTGTTTATAGACTTTTCGTGTTCTGAAGTACTAAGGAAGGGCAAGGTAGTTGCGAAGTAACTTTTGGGTGGTAATTCTTCACTCGAAGTAGGTTATGATTTAAATTGGAGTTGACACTTATTTTAGTACATGTATGTGATTGAATTATTTGATTTGTGATTGGTCTTTGGACATGTTTAAAATTATTAGTGTTTTTATGTTGTGCTTGAATAAATAAGCTAGGTATATATAAAACTAATTAATGAATTGTAATGAATAAGTGTACGTGTAATTTAGTGCACTATGTTATATCCTGAGAGATTGAACCGGGAACCATAGGTTCATTTGATAGTTTGATTTGGTACCACAAGCCGGTACAGATTGATATTATTACTTATTTTGGCATCAGGTACTAGGAGCCGATACAAATTGATATTGCACTGATGGGAAATGGTTCTAGTGGGTACATGGACCCTGGTGCGTCCCCTGTAAGTTATGGCTAGTTGGAAAGAAATAAGAGCCTTTAGCATATGTGTACACCCTTTCATATATATTATTTTGTTTCATGGTCAGATATGGTGAGATGGTATTGTGAGCTCAGATAATAATAGAGGTATTAATGATATTGATGAAAGTTAGGTGGACATAGATTCCACGTGATATGTTTAATTTATAGTGTTTACCCTTTCCTTGTTGTGGAAATATTCAGTGATTTATGTGAATTTGTTACTAATGTTATTGACTTGACTTGAGATGATTATTTGTTGATTGAATTACACGCTAAGTATTGAAGTGCCTTTTACTTATTATTTGATTTGATTATATACCTGTTCTAAGCTGATCCGGTGTATGATACCTACCAATACATAGTATTTTATACTGATACTACCCTGTACTCTTCTTTTATTGAGTGAAAACTGTGTTCCAAAGGCTCAAATGCGACCTAATCTAGACTAGGCAACGTACATTATAATCCAAGGGTGAGCACTACTTCTTAGGTGCCGTGGATCTTCCTTGAGTCATTGTCCTTCTTTTGGATGATGGAACTTTATTATTGATTTATTGTCATTTTGGATATCGTAGATATTTTTTATCATTAGAGTTCTTGTATGATAACTCTCAATTCTTAGGGATGTATTAGTTAGTCAAATTATTCCTCACTTACTTATATAAATTTTTTACTTTCATTATGGTTTAAATTTCTTTTTATATTATCTCTTTTAAAATTTGGTTAAGTATAAAGGTTAAGGTTCAGATTAGATGGTTCTCCCATTGGAAGGTTAGTGTGGGTATCACTCATGGCTATTTGGGTCATGACAAAGTTGGTATCAGAGCCTCGGGTTCGTTGATCTTGTCGTACAAGAACGTGTCTAGTAGAGTCATGTGGAATGGTACAGAGAAATCTATACTTTTGTTTAAGAGGCTACAAGACTTTAGGAAAACACAACTTCTCTTCCTTTATGCTATTTCTTAATTCCAATTGATATTTATCGATCCAAATTAGTATCTGACTCTTTCACTCTTATTCTCACAGATGGTGAGAACACGTACTTTAGAAGCTAGCACAGAGGTACCAGAACTAGCCGTTGATGCAGTAGGTTATGGTAAAGAGGAGTAAGGAGGAAAGCTAGGTGAAGGAGGGGCGCACTCACCAAGGGTGAATATTGGGTTGCAACTCCAGTTCGAGAAAGGTTAGCATCTCTTCCCCCATATGAGGATCCAATAAGGTTGTAGAGGATGAAGCAGTACCACTTCAGGGGATAGGGGCGACACCTATTATGGGAAGTACACCACCGATTCTGATGTTATCTGACATGATCCAATCACCCACCATACATTTTTCAGCGACCCAGTATGCTTTTGTTGTTGCTCCTCAGATGGACGAGACTTCAAAAATAGGTATCTTTTCGCATCTAGTGTTAGGTCCTGTGATGACCGGGAATAAGCATGACCTTTTCTGCATGTTTGTGAAGATGAAACCTCCGATATTTGATGGGTTAGAGTCTGAAGATGCTTATTAATTCATCATTGACTGTCATGAGCGACTACACAAGATGAGTATTGTTGAAAGTTATGTTGTTGGATTTGTTGCTTTCCAGTTGCAAGGGAATGCCAAGATGTGGTGGAGCGCTTGCAGAGTGTAGGCCTACTGGGCATTCCATATTACTTGGAGTCAATTTTATCAAGTGTTTCTAAAGAAGTACATTCCGCGTACTATGAAGGACAGAAAAAAAGACGAGTTTGCTAATATTGAGCAAGGGAATTCTTCAGTGGTATCTTACGAGGCTGGATTCCATACATTGTCTTGTTATTCTTTATAGTTGATTAATACATAGAAAGAACAGATTTGTCATTTTGTGAAAGGTTAGAATACAGGGCTTAAGATTTCAACTCTGTATGTAGCACCATTCGATAAATCTTTTCAAGAGGTAATTGAGTTTGCAAATAAGGTTAAATGTGTAAAGCAAGAAGGTTATGCAAAGAGTGCTTTGAAGAAGCCCCAATCTGAGGGAAGTGTTAGTGGTTAGTATTGTAGGGGTCAGGGTTCACAGGGATACCCTACATGCCCCATTCAGTCTGCGATGTAGGTTTCTACTGGGGGTCTATCAGGGGCCAACAAACCTTCATTAGTGTTTGGTGGTTGTCTCACTTTTCTTTTCTATTGCAAAATCCTACCTTGGACTATGCATGCTATGAGTGCGGTGAGGTTTGTCACCATAAGAGAATTTCTCCCTGTTATTGATAAATAGGTCAGAAAGCTCCCAGAGATCTGGCTCGGGATGGTAGAGATAGTGGTTATGGTAGAGACTGTCTGCAAAAAAGGTAGGATGGTCACACAGCTAGAAGGGTTGGCACCAAGCCCAACTGGGGTAGTGGAAATGGAAGAGAAGTAATCAGTCCAATAGAGGCAGTGCTCAATCAGGTGGTAAGAACTACTTCAATGCTTTTCTACGTAGGCCCGAGGCTAAGTCATTGGATATGGTCATCACAAGTACTATTCTTGTTTGTGACTGTATGTCTTCTATTTTACTTGATCGTGGTTCTACTTTCTCGTATGTGTCTAATGGTTTTGCTAAGAGATTAGACATAATTTGTGAGTTACTTGATTTTTTTGTTCATGTGTCAACCCTAGTGACGAGTCGGTGATTATTGATAGAGTGCTTTATGCGTGTCCCATTATATTTATAGGGTAAAAGTCTTTGGATGATTTAGTGATTCTAGACATGGTGGATTTTCACATCATCTTGGGGATGAGTTGGCTGTCTCTGAATAATGCTATAGTAGACTTTCATGCTAAGACAATGATTGTTGCTAAGCCTGGGTTGGATAGGCTAGAGTACGAGGGTAACTAAAGTCCTGCTCCGATGAAGTTTATATCTTTCCATTGTGCTCAGAGTTTGATAGGAAGGGGGTGTTTAGCCTTCTTAGCTCCTCTTTAAGACAGTCACACCCCGAGCCTACACCCCGGATGTAACCAACACCCGAAACCATAAATAGCCCGAGAGAAACCACTTGGTCTGGCATACAACTAATAAAGCTAAACTTTTAATGAAATAAATTGCGAAAGCTGGAAAACATGGGCTAACCTTTGTAAAAAGATGAAATAAAATAATATAAACTTTTATTAACTGAAATAATAAAATGATTGAAAACTGGTTACAACTGACTTGACTTAACTCTGTCAATGAAGCCTCTATTACATTCTGACTACAACTACCTTTATGTAATAAAATAAGCTGATGACTGGAATACTGCTAAGTCCTCGAGAATAATGAGAACTCACTCAAGTTGATGGCATAGCCTACTGAAGAGTCTACTCAGGAACCTGTATATCTTAAAGCCGGGGGCTACATCGTCCAATGATGTAGTGCCAAAAAGAGACGTCAGTATTTTGAATGTACTGGTATGTAAGGCAGTAAAGTGAAATAGTACAAATATTGAACTGGTGAAACTGAAAAACTGAGACATGAACAATATAACAATAGACAGAGCTGAATAACTGAAAAGAAGAATGACTGACCTTAATGCTGAAACTTCAAGTAATATAAGTAAAACTTTCTTAAAATATTTTCTTAAAACTGAAACTAAAACTAAAAACTGAATAACTGAAGTCTGGACAAAACATAAAAATAATACTTCATAAAAACTCTCCTTAAACAAGTGGCCTCGTCCAATAATATATTATTTCAAAATAAGTAAGTTTTCTTTTTGGGGAGTTTCTCTTAACCGACATAAACCATGTGAGAAACATGGAGTACAACGTCTTGTCCACATTTACAGAACCCAATGACTTTCCCTCGTTGATAGATACATCCTATACCTTGCCGACGTATAAGATGAAACATAATCTGGGGATCCCAAAGCTGAGACCGAAGGCTATAAATAATAGAGGTGTTGCCCTATTTGCAGACGATCTTATCCTATGGTGGTAACGTAGTTTTGGGGCATGTGTTATCTAAACCCATACCCTTCTCGGTGCTAAATAGTTCTCCCAAAAATATACTATATGCTCATAACATAAGTCTTAAAACACTTTCTGAAATTCATGTTTACTCAAAATATCGTATCATGAACATATCTATATTTGTGAGCCTTGGCTCTAATCTCTTTAACTTTGCTTTAACTCTCAAGATATGATAAACTTCTTCATTTTTCAAGTCATAGTAATAACATAAGAATTCTTGTAAACTTTACATAAGCATAAAGTAGAAACTCTTAAACAAATCTTTCTAGAAAAATATAAATCAATTCCAATAAACACGAAAACAATCTTTTGAAACACAAATAGACTTTCTAATTCATAAGGTAAATTGATAAGTTATTTGAAAGAATCAATGAACATAGATTAGGAATCAAATTGAGGGGAAAGACTCCAAACTCATGTAATTCTCCCTAAAAATCATAGAGCGTTCAAGGAATTTCATCAAGATATGAATAATTAAACTCAAGGATTTCAACTCATAAGAACCCTAACATAATTCATGGCTTAAACTAAAAATATAACTTGGTTGGGGAGAACATGGTACCCAAACAAAAGTATTAGCTTTACATACCTTTTGGAAGAGAAGAAAACCTTGGAAGAAGAAAATTGGAGAAGTCTTTTGATGGAATTGCCCCTTCTTGAGTTTTCTTGAACCCTAGAAGTTTCTTGAGAGAGAAGAGGAAAAAATAGTGTATTCTAGGTGTTTCTAATAGTAAAAATCATGTTTATATTATTTAAAACGAGTATCCAAAAGTCCTAGGACAAAATTGCCCTTAGAAATACGTTAACAGTGCAGAACGGGTCTGTTTGACGGTTCAGGTGACAAACCATCAGAACCTTGATGAGTCGTCACTCCAAACCGTCAAAACATGACCAAAATTTTGGTCTCAATGCTTAAGTTGATGACTTGCCTTGAAGAATCGTAAAAAGTATGACGGTTCATTACGCCGAGTCGTCACCCTCAGGCAGACTGACGTCTTCTTGGTAAATTGAGCATAACCTTTTACTTCAGACTCGGATTAATGCACGGTCAGCGTTGTTGGAAAGAAGACTCAAAAACCTTTAATTTGGTGGTTATTAGTCCATCTAATTCGTCATATGCAAGGATTAATGATTGTTTGAAATTGACTATAGTTGAATCTTACATGAGAACTTAATCGTTTGGGGTGCTTTCAACTTAACTTGTTGATAGGAGCTTCTTAGAAACATGAATCACATCCTAATCACTCACCACATTAGGGAAATGATCATTACACTAATAGAAATGATTCGGGTCTTTAGCTTTGAATTTTTGGGGTGTTATAATATCTCCCCCTTGGAATCATTCATCCTCGAATGATGGGTAACTCTAAGATGAAAGAACAAACCAAACCATTATCAATACTACCATACGCTTAGGTTGTAAGCATGAGTTAAGATGTTTCAACTCGAAGTCAAGATATTTATTAAAGCGTACAAAAATATGAATTCTTTTGAGCACGAACACTATGACTTGGATGACATTAGAACGTTCTTAGGAGTTCACAACATAGGTAAGGCCTTATCTTCTTTCCCTTAGGGACTAATCATGGACTGGGAGAGGAAGTGTTAACACACAAAAGCTGGGGTAGAGTAACGTCTTAACTAACGTAGGGAGGAGATACGCAAGCAAGGTAAAACACGAACATACCCAAGCCCAAACCTCTAAAAGGGAAACTCAATGACACTAAGACTAGTCTTTTCTTAGCAACTCACCATCTCCCCCTTAGTTCAAAGTTAATAACTTAAGTGTGCAAACTAATCTTATACACTAAACTATTTCCTCCAAAATCAACGGGAGAATCACCATACTCAAAACACTCTACACTAACCATCTATAGATCCCTCAATTTTCTCCTTAAGGACACTCTCTAAAAACACCTTAGCTTCTTTCACACTTCACAATACCAACCCACTAGCTAGCCACACATGGCACGTACCACTCACAACCCTACGTAACCACACATACTCACCATCTTAAACACTCATTACCTTCCCTCACACTCTAAGTCTCTTCTTAGCCTCTAGACTTATCCAAGACCTTCACATCTTACCTAACAATTTGATCTAACATATTCACACTTAACAACTTACTTCTCACAAATTGCACATCAACACACGTAAATTAAATTCCCAAAATCAACACATTTTTTTTCTACCTTAGTGATTATTCACGACTCAAACCTATAATGTAATACTTAAATCAAATGGTCGCACAACTTTCTTTCACACACACTACTACTCATTTGATCATTTCTCTAAACTAGCTTCAAAACTCTATAAATATCAAAGGGTTCTTCCTTCAAGCTACAAAGTACAGCCTAGTTCCATCCATTCTTAACTACTCTTTACTTCCATTCGTAGCCTATATATATGATATATACAAACACATTGACAAGTTCTAAAGCACTATAACAACCAACTCCTCCTCTAAATACTACCATAAAATCTACACCACACTTACTACCATTCAAACAATACTTAAGAACATACCACCCTATCACTCACACTATTCATGGGTCACACCACTACTTGCAACTCTAAACACATACTTTCATCCCTTTAAAGGTGCATTCTAAAATAAGGCTAAGAGAAAGGTCCGGATACTTGTCTCATTCTGGCTCTAATGCACGATTCATAAGAATAAGGGTGCAATCTTTTGAACCAATAGATGGAAATGCACTATTAGGCTCCGATCAAGCCCTTGTGTAGTCTCTTAACTTTTAGCTCGCTCTATCTAAGGAAACCGCCTTGAAGATGAGGCATAGTTGGATGAACAGGGAGCAATGCATGAATTTGCACAAGTTTCTTAGGTAACAACGTTATTGCACGATCTAGAGTAAGAAAGAATAAGAAACTTTTCTTAAATGCCTGTAATCTCTCATTCATAAAAGTGGGGCCCTCACAACCATAAATAAGATCCTACTGACACGGCTTCATAGACTCCCTAGTACACTTAAACTTTGTGCTCTAATACCATGTTTGTCATGCCCCGAGCCTACACTCTGGACGTAACCGGCACTCGAAACCACGAATGGCTTGAGAGAACCACTTGGTCTGGCATACAACTAATAAATCTAAACTTTTAATGAAACAAATTGAAAAAGCTGGAAAACATGGGTAACCTTTGTAAAAAGATGAAATAAAATAATACAAACTTTTAGTAACTGAAATAATAAAAAATTTGAAAACTGGTTACAACTTACTTGACTAAACTCTGTCTATGAAGCCTCTATTACATTCTGAGTACAACTACCTTTATGTAACAAAACAAGCTGATGACTGGAATACTGCTAAGTCCTCGAGAATAATGAGAACTCACTCAAGCTGATGGCATAGCCTATTGAAGAGTCTCCTCAAGAACCTGCATATCTAAAAGCCGAGGTCTACATCATCCAATGACGTAGCTCCAAAAAGAGGCATCAGTATTTTGAATGTACTGTTATGTAAAGCAGTAAAATAAAATAGTACTAATATCTGAACTGGTAAAACTAAAAGCCTGAAACATGAATAATATAACAGTAGAAAGAGATGAATAACTAAAAAGAAGAAGGACTCATGACCTGAATGCTGAAACTTAAAGTAATATAAGAAAAACTTTCTTAAAACATTTTCTTAAAACTAAAACTAAAACTAAAAACTGAAAAACTAAAGTCTGGACAAATCTTAAAAATAATGCTTCATAAAAATTCTCTTTAAACAAGTGGTCTTGGACAATCATATATTATTTCAAAATAAGCAAGTTTTTTTTTTGGGGAGTTTCTCTTAACCGATATAAACCATGTGAGAAATATGGAGTACAACATATTCTCCATGTTGCCAGAACCCAACGACTTTCCCTTGTTGACAGAGCCATCCTATACCTTGTCGAGGTATAAGATGAAACATAATCTGGGGATCCCAAAGCTGAGCCCGAAGGCTATAAATAATAGAGGAGTCACCCTATTTATGGATGATCCTATCCTATGGTGGCAACGTAGTTTTGAGGCATGTGTTATCTAAACCGATACCCTTCTTGGTGCTAAATAGTTCTCCCAAAAACATACTATATGCTCTTAACATAAGTCTTAAAACACTTTCTGAAATTCATGTTTGCTCAAAATATCGTATCATGAACATATCTATCTTTGTGAGCCTTGTCTCTAAATCTCTTTAACTTTGCTTTGACTCTCAAGATATGATAAACTTCTTCATTTTTCAACTCATAGTAATAACATAAGAATTCTTGTAAACTTTACATAAGCATAAACTTGAAACTCTCAAACAAATCTTTCTAGAAAAATATAAATCAATTTCAATAAACACGAAAACAATCTTTTGAAACACAAATAGACTTTCAAATTCATTAGGGAAATTGATAAGTTTCTTGAAAGAATCAATGAACATAGATTAGGAATCAAATCAAGGGGAAAGACTCCAAACTCATGTAATTCTCCCTAAAAATCATAGAGCGTTCAAGGAATTTCATCAAGAGATGAAGAATTAAACTCAAGGATTTCAACTCTTAAAAACCCTAACATGATTCATGGCTTAAACTAAAAATATAACTTGGTTGACTGAGATTCGGAAGGAGGGGTAGGAGTGCCATCATCATCATTAGCATCCACGGCAGCTTGGCTGCTCCCCGCTTCATCCACCTTCTTCTTCTTCTTTCCCTAGGAGGAGACCACTTTTACCAGAGAAGGTTGAAGGTAATATCCATCTCTATCTCCCTATTAGTATGATCCTCAGGCACCGTAACTAGCCTTCACAATTTAGACACCAGACCCGAAAGAAAGGGGCCTTTCCTAAGACCACGGTAGAAGTCCCTCCACTTAGATATGATCTGTTACCCCAAATTCAGAATAATCCCCTACATAGAATAAGCTATCACCAAGGCCAGAGCATAATTCACGTCACTGGTATTACTCGACGGACGGATCCTCCGGGATACCAAATTCAGCCACCTCCTAGCATTAGCTGAAAAGTAAACACTAGTAATTCCCTCAGCACTGGGCCAATAGACCTCGCCTCTGAACTCCTACTCCACCAAGGTGTCCCTTAACCAAGTTATATCCCATAGTTGAGCCTTGGCCTTATATGCCCCATTAGAAACGTGAGGCACTCCTAGCACCTCATTGATAGACTGAGAGTCCACAAGGACATCCATGCCTCAGATGAGGATAGTGGAGTTGCGGTTATCCCAATGAATTGTGGGGATTATGGCATAGAACTCTCTTAGCCAACTGGAACACCCGGAAGGGAGCACCACCACCAACTAGCCCCAGCCGAACTCATGAAGCGTGCGATAGAATGTTGGTGACTTTTTATCCACCTCATCCATTTTGAAGGCCCTCTGAAAATAAAAACCTAGCCTCTGGTAGTCCCGGTACCTATCCCGACTAGCATCATCGGGGAACCTATTATAGGGTTAACCAGGTGCCTGATCATCAGCCATTGAGTATGTTAACCTGCAATTTATCAAGGAGTTGGGTCATAACTCGTAAAAGCACAAAGAATATGTTGCAAAGAGAAAATTTAACTCTGGTGCATGCCTGAGAGGCCACTATTTTTTGGCCTCCCACTATAGTGGACAGATGTCCGCTATAGAAAAAATTTCTCCGCTATAGTAGTTAGGTTCCACTATAGCAATCTTCATCGTCCCAGAACTTCAAGGGGTGCAAAAATTGCGTCCCTTGACCCAAAACTCTATTTTTAACATTCCAAGTCCATATCAGTACTTCTAGTGTGCCCTATCACCGTTTTATGCAAAAATTGGGCATGATAACCCTAAATTTTGTGCAAATTCTAAATTTTCCCCAAGAACAACCCTTCACCTTTCCCACCATTTTGGGTCAAAAATCATAGAATCCTTATTCTCAGGATGCTGTGGAGGTGTTGTAAATGAAAGGGAAGCACCCATGCTTCGTAAATTTGCCAAGAATATAACCTATTTTCAAATTCAAAAACCAACTACAATATCTACCCCAAATCACTATTTTCTACCACAACCCTATCTATAATCGTGCAATGAAGTAGAAGAGTAAGCAAGTATGATCGTTACCTGGATTTTTTGACATCGGGAGTGGGATAATTGGGAGAAAGGGAGTCTTTTCAGATGGCAAAATAGAAGAGAATGAGAATGAAACCCATTTCTCCCTTTTTTCAACCGTTGACAACCGCTGTAGCGGTCGGCACATTGCTATAGCGATACCGCTATGGCAGTATAAATTCTACTATGGCGGATGACAATTCATCTTTGGAAAAGTAAAGGTTTCTTTCGAGTCTTTTGAAATTCCTTCGCTCCGATGTTTCTATGAGGCCCCAAATTTCTTGGGTACTCTGAGAAGGTTACTTTAAGAAATTTTTCTACTGAGTCAAGTGTGACTAAAATAGGGGGAGTGTCGGTATTTTATGTGAAATCATAATTACGCTGTCAAGGTGGGACTGTGAGAGCCCCAGACTAGTTTCTTCTTCCTTTCCTTACGGGATCGTTTGGGGACGAAAGATGGGTAAATTGGTATATGTTGTAATGCCCTGATTCGTATGTTAGAAATCACCATATCGCAAATTCTGAGAACCCTTAATTTTTGTTTTAAATTAAGTGGGGTTGATGTGACAGAAAATTTGGATTTTTTAAACTAGTTCTCAGAACGTGCGTTGCACGTTTGTTAAAAATTATATTGCAATACGATAACTTTTAAATGATACATATTTTAATACTTTCTTTGAGCTATAAAAAAGAAATCAAAACATTACAAAAAAAATTACTATATGGTATTAATATTAATGTAATGTCTCTTCCACTACTCTAAACCAGAAATACATGATTTATATCCCACTTTAATAGTTAGTATTAGTGTAATATGATATAATAATTATTTAATATTTAATTATAGATAATTTATAATAATTTAATTTAGTGTAGGGGAAAAATGGTAATCCAACTTTGGGTTTTGGAGTTTCCCACTTTTAATAATATATGATTTGTCCGGGATGACATCACTCTCTTATAGCAGAAATTATTCTACTATAGCATCGCGGCTATAGCGGTATACTGTCCTCTATAGCGGTATGACAGAAAGCAAAAACCATAAATACATGATTTATATTTTAGACTCCTTCTCCTCAGTTGGAAAACATACGAGGGTTACTCCAAAAACCCTTCTAGGCTACTTCAAGACTTGGGAGCCATGAGGAGGAGATATTTTGGCTAAAAGGACGCAAAACTCTGGATTTCGGGCTTGTTATCCGTCAAAAAATGCCTTCATAGAGCCAAAATATGCGTTGTGCAGCTGCTTGGCATTCAGGTAGGCTAGGTTCTTTCATTGAGTAGACTTAGACCTATTTCTATTTCATATTGTTGTATAGACTAAAGGGAGAATTCATGTTTAGGCCTTCGGGCATAAAGTCTAGAGGATTATTGGGTTTTGACTGGTTTCGAATAGAAAATGATAGGGTTAGAGTGAGGTGTTTTTTTTCTAGATTGTCTATTCATGTCGAGTTGGGTTTAGAGAACTAGAAGTTCGGGAGGTTTGGGGAACTGGAAATACTATAAGTAAATAAATGACTAGTTTTAGGGGGTTTCGGGAATGATTCATTATAAAAAAAAAGTAGGGTAAACAAGGATGGGTGCAGTACCAATTTTAGGGGATGTCTTCCCTATGTGGTGTGGTCTTGAAAGGTGGATTCTGGAATTGGTGCATTTGCTAGATATGTGTTGAGGGGGTGAACAAAGATTTAGTCTTCGGACAGGGTTTCAAGGTTGGGGTTACATACCCTGTGATGGATTAGGTGATGGTTATAGTTTTGCCAAATGGAATGTATATACATGTAACTATAGCTTAGTAATGTATGTGCTTTCATGCCTAGGAAAGGTATTTATGAATGTCCAAATATTTGGGGTGTTAATTATTTGAAATGAACTTGATTATTGCATGTTGAATTCACAAAGGTGTTTTTTGTTCATTTAATTATCGACTGTTGGTTTTGTATGATATTCGGTTAGCTCGGTGTCACGACCCAAAATCGGGCCATGATGGCATCTACATAACCCCCCTGTAGACAAGCCTATCCCAAACATGCGAAAAACAATAAATAATAATTTAACTAAAGAGCAGTGGAAGATATAATGAGAGATAGGGCCAAAAGAATATATATACATACCAACTTACACATTATACAAAAGACGGCCCTAAAGTGACCGAAAAAGACAAAACAACCCGAACACCAGTCGGGACCTGGTGTCACTAGTACAAGAGCGACTAAAGCAAGGAGTAGCTATACAATAACCTCTGTCTATCAAAAATACAAAATATAGACAGGAAGTACAAGATGGAAAGCAAGTAAAGTCTCCAAAATCGTCGGGAGCTCACCGCGATCCGAACAGCAACGGGCCTCGAACTACAGGAGATCAACGAGGGTGGGTCGTACTAGGTGCTGCATCAGAAAAAGAGATGCAAAGTGTAGTATGAGTACCAAAAGAACGAGTACTCAGTAGGCATCATAGGCCGACCGAACGCAGAAAGATAATATATAAATATTGCTCACAGGAAAGAAGCTAACTATACAGGGATCCTCCTGATTCTAGTTATAAAGCCAGAGACATGCCAGTGAATAAAATAAAAGGGTAACAACATCAAGCCAAACCAGAGTCCATCCACATGCCAAAACAAATGTAATACGATGCACGATGATGCATATATGAATGCAATATAATATAAACCTGGAATACCATATCGGGCGCCTGAAATACCTCATCAGACTATTTTATATGTATATATAAAATAGTGAAATACCCAGAATAATGCATCGGGGGTCTGGAATACCACATAGGACTAATATGTATATAAAGAGAAAGTAAAATACCCAGAATAATGCATCGGGAGTCCAGAATACCGCATAAGACTATAAGTTTATATACAGAAAATTGTAGTTCCTCTTTCCCTCTCAAAACCAAGGTGATACTCAAAATAGCTCGATTTAGTCCAAAATTCATCACAATAGTAGAAAAACCTCTTTTCAAACTCAAAAGCCTTTGAAAAATCATTTTCGTACTGTACCAATGATATGCCATGCGATATGAGTATGAATATCAACAAGCAGAGAAATGATCACACCATCAGATCAAACAGGGCAAACGTACCCTCCAAAATAAGAGAACTGACCTGGAATCCATCAAAATCCTAGCCATGGCATTGGGCCCACAATTACATACAACGATAGAATAAAGTGGTAAAGCAAAAAAAAGTAAAAGAAAAAAACAGCGGGCAAGCTCTATTCTACCTCTAAAGCCTCGTAAAAGCATTCTAAGGGTCTTAGACTAGTCACACAGAAGAAACAAGCTCCTAGGCTAAGGATAACATACTGTCCTAGTGCTAAAAACCCGAAATGGCCAATTAACATGATAAACGGGATTTAAGCCTAAAGTCTATCAAAAATCCAACCTAGCGTTCCAGTAACATATAAATATATAAGACCTAACTAACTCAGTCTAGAAGGTAAACCATAACGTACCTCGGGGCCGAACTATAAGCACGAACCGTCACTCGTGTTCCTTCCCCTTTTAAATAGCCTCAGAAAGCTGCCACACTATCAAGAACATAAACTAGGTTTCAAGACGAGAATAATGACACCCATATTGCTGTACGGAAAATTGGGCCAAAAATCGGGTCAGAAAAATGACCCTCGGGGCCCGCGCAATGAAACTGAAAATACAAATCACAACTATGCTCGTGGTGGGTTAAGAAACTCATGCCCAAAGTTTGGACACAATTGGAGCTCGATTCGGGGCCCAAAACAGCCCCGAAATGCTACTAATTCATGGGATTAAGACGGAAAAGTTCAGAATTTCAAAGCGAAGACCAACCTCGATAAGGAAAACACATCACGGAGATGAGTTGCACAATTCTTGGAGCATGCAGTCCCTAAACAAACATATTCCTCAAGAATTCTCTAACTCTAAAGATTTAGCAACAAGGGAATTTAGCGGGAGAATCACGGAAATTTACACAGAATGAGGAGATGGGTGACGGGGTGACTTACCGGATGGACACGGAGCAAGGAAGCTGAAACTTTGGAGCTTGGAGCTCAACAATGGAGTTGTATCTGATTTTTGAAGGAGAAAATGAAGTTGAAACTTAATATAACTGCCAGGGGTCCTTCATCGCGATCGCGACAGGACCCCTGCGTTCGCGGAGAACAGCCGGCCCAACCATCATGTTCGCGATGGTCCAGGCCGCGTTCGGGAAGAGGAAGCCGATCTGGGTCCCAGCCAGCTACATTGCGAATGCAAAGGAACCCTTCGCAAATGCAATGGTCAAGAAACTAGACCATCGCGAACGCGATGGGGTCCCCGCGATCGCGAAGGGCAAAGTTGTCTGCAACTTATTAGAAACAACAACACAAACCAACCATGCTGTCCTACAAGAAATGACATTCCATACTCAATGGAATTGATGAAACTCCAAACAGAGATCATTTTGATGAAAAGTGGGCCCCACGCCCAAAATCAACTCAAAACTCAAAACCCAAAAATGAGCCCGGAAGCCTTGAGACCCAAACCTAAGGTCCCCCAAGCCCAAAGTCGACATTCCAGAGCTAACGACGCTAACGGAATTCCCATTCAAGGCCGTCTTCTATGAATGTTGACCAAAGTCAACACTACCATTCAAACTGACTCCAAAACACACAAAGACACACAAAACCATATCGGAAGCACTCATGCCCAAGCCAATGGCCCCACTAGACTAAAATCCCCATTTTGAAGCCAACATCACTATCGAAATTCAATTTTGATCATGTTAACCAAGAAAGTTGACCGAAGTCAAGGATTTACCAACTTTAAAAGCTAAAATAGGGAAATGGTCATAACGACCTAAAAAATGGTCTGGGCACCGAACCATCAGCCCCGACAAGTCATAAATGACCTAGAGCCGCTGAGGAATGCTCGAAATACAGAAAAAGCATGGAAAATGGAAAATGACTTGGAGGGTCATTACACTCGGGTACCATGCCTGGTACAGAATATTAATGGTTGGCTCGAGCACTATGCCTAGTATAGGATACTAATGGTTGGCTCGGGTATCACCCATGGTACAGGATACTAACAGTTGGCTCAGATAGCACGCCTTGTATGGGTTTAATTATACATTGTTGATTGTGTTTGTCGATGGTTCCATGAGTGGACCGAGTTGATTGCTGAATTTGTGATGGATTATATTGGTCCTTGAGAGGCCGGATTGTTACACTTAGATATGGGATTGGTCCTAGGGTGGATCGGGCATTGCATATTAAACACTTAGGTGTTGGTCTAGGGATCCTTATTTAGTCTGGGTGATGTAATAAAAGGGGATGTAATAAGTGTAATGATTATTGTCCATTATTAGATAATTGTTGAACCCAATTCATGGGTGAGTGAGTTGTAAGGAAGACTGAGAGTTTGAGATTATGTTGCGGGCAGTGATTTCATGTGATGTAATCATCTTAAGGGCCTGGGGTAGGTCGATACATGTATGTAGTGGTATGACCGTGAGTGGTCTAATCGTTGAGTAGTTGGGTTGCTGCTGAGTGTTGAGTCATAAGGTGTCACGACCCAATTTCTCAAGTCATGATGGCACCTACAATCCCCCAGTAGGCGAACCAATTCGCGTAGCCCAGAACGGTTTGCAATGGGCTACTACCTAACCAAAATGCACCAGCAAGCAGAAATAAGCGGAAGCAAAATTAGAATATAAATACATAAAGGAAACTACACCAACCCCAAGACTTGGTATCAATAGTACAGAAGCTTCTAATAGGATACAAGTGCTAGTAGTAACAAAATACAACATAAATTGCTTCCGAAAGTACAAGGAGAAACAGTACAACAAATGAGATATAGACAAGCCCCGACCCTCAGGCGCTCACCCTAGTCTCAAAGATCCAAAAGCTGCACGAGTCTCCAACGTGATCAACGGCGAAAGCTCAGCTAATATTTGTACAAAAAAGTGCAGAAGTGTAGTATGAGCACCAAAACCACGGGTACTCAGTAGGTATCATAGGCCGACTGAGCGCATATAAGATATAAAAGCAGTAAGTAATAGATAGAAAGAAAGCAGTCACTGAAGCAATAAGCAAGGTGATAACGCCCAAGCTACACCTCTAATTAAAGAAGTGTAAACGGTCGTAGTCAAATATAGAACCCAACAAAGGTTGGGGCCGAATCCCACAGAGAATATGGTGAAAGTTCAAGTCGTTAGTGAAGTATGTGACTAATGGTCAATAGTTTCCGGTAAATAAAGGGGGGGGGGGTTTGTAATGAACAATGTGTAAACAAAACAAATAATAAACGTATGAGTTTTAATCAAGATGAGAGAATGAACTAGGGAAGTGTTTACCATGGCATTGGTAACAATGTCGATTCTAGGCTTAACCGGGTTCTTTCTATATGCGCGTCACGATGTGATTGAATTAATTGTATCGTCTAAACGTTTCTCAACCAAATAGACAAATTTACTTTTCAATTCTCTCAAACTTGAAAAGGTGTTCTTTTAGATTTCAATCCTAAACATCAAGTAGATTAATCTAGTTACAGCATTAATCATAAGACGAGAGTTGGTAGTCTCGAATCCTCGTCGTTAATCAAGTTTCTCGGTTTTAATCTCTTTACTCAAGCAAATTAAACCTAGGCATGTTCTAATGTTTGCAACCACTAGAAAACGTTAAATAATGTATGATTAACAACGTGACAACATGTATATTGAACCCGTCGCTACCCGGAATCTATATCGCTACTTTAGCCATGGCTCCCACAACCCTAGTTGTGGGAGTTTTAGTTAATCATGCTAGAAGAAGAACAAAAGAAAGTCATATTCATAATAAAGAAAAGAGATCCTTACAATGTATTGAAAACAATCTTTAATTAATCCAAGAACAAGAACAACAAGATCCCAAGAACGATTCAAGAACACGAATTCAAGAAGTAGAAAACGTGTTTCTTGATCTCCAAGTTGACTAAAATCTCTCCTAAAACTATTGGGAGAACTATATTAAAAAGCTTCACCAATAAAATAAACCTAACATAGGGTATTTATAGGAGTCTAGGAAACAAATCCCAAAAACGCTCGGATTCCGCGTCGCGGACTGCCCAGGTGTGACGGCCAGGCTGACGGACCATCGCCTGGACCGTCACCCTTAGACAGTGCAAGGCCTCCACTTAACGATCACATGTGACGGACCGTCACATGTGTGATGGGCCGTCACTCAGGCCGTCACTCTTAGACAGAATGTCATTTTTCGCGTATTTCCTTCCGTTTCCATGTTTGTCTCCATTTCCTGAAAATACAACATAAAAACATCAAAGACGACAACGGTTGCTTGAAAATGTACGATTGTTCTAAGTTAAAGGAGTCGAAAGTGCCGTAAATTGGCGGCATATCACAAGGCACAAGGAGCTAGCACAAATCATCCATAACCAAGAGCTTCAAGTAACACATGCTAGCACAGAGATACAATTACAAAGAATCACATGTGAAGGAAAAGAGAACACACCTGGAGTCCTTGCACAATAATATAAGTAAGTAGAGAGAGAGTTGAGAAAATAGCGGTATACCGGTAACCTCAAATGGAAGGAAAAGACAGAGAGCAGTCAAACATACTCAAGATGGAATCAACGAGTATAAGGAAGTCATAACACCAATCCAATCACATGATAGCATAATCAGGGAATAACCTCACAAGTACAACCCTAGGATGAAATAACTAGGCCACAATAACCGAGAGATACCACTCAACTTCCCACAAGGATAGAGCTAGAGTCTCACACTCTGCTCAGAAGGCCACACAAAAGTGCCTCAATAAGATAGGACTCCAAAGCCCTCTCAATAATAAAAAATCCCATAACCAAAGCCTCAACCGGCTAGCCATCACTAATCTTTCAAGAACCGGGTGCCAAGACAAAATCTAAGTAAAAACAGGAGTAAATATAGTCTACCTACAGTCCCAACGGATGCCCATACAACCGAGGAACACAATCAAGTGAAAACAAACCCTCCGGCATCCCATACTACCGGAGCGTACACTGAACACACAACAAGCAAGGGTGGAATCCAATGCATGATATGATATGATGTGAAATAGAACCTCTGTATGTACCTCCTCCGGTGCCAATTGGGCCCAGTAGGCTGGTTCCATGGAAGGACTCAGCCTGTATAACTCTACTCCACTGTATACCCTTCCCTCCGGTGCATGCAGCCCGAAAAACCAGGCCCAGAGCGGCAAGGTCCATGGAGGACCCCGACCCCATACTAAAACTCAGTATCAAGACATGTCATCCAGAAGAAAGTACGGGATCAAGATAGAGACCCAGTCTCAAGTATGCATGCCCAGATCCCGTACAGGACTAAAGTAGTAGAAAATGCCTCAAAAACCCCTCCAAGGGTGCCCGGGCGTAACCGGGTCTAAAACTGTAGTAAATCAAGTCAAGTGATCCACCCTGCAGAGACTAGTATCAGTAATAAAATCAAGTATGGTGCTCTGCCCCGCAGAGACTAGTATCAGTAATAAAATCAAGTCTGGTGCTCTGCCCCGCAGAGACTAGTATCAGTAATAAAATCAAGTCTAGTGCTCTGCCCCGCAGAGACTAGTATCAGTAATAAAATCAAGTCTGGTGCTCTGTGATGTGACGCTAATTTACGTCACTTTCGACTCCTTTTTACTAAGAACAATCGTACGTTTTCAAGCAACCGTTGTTGTTTTTTGATGTTTTTATGTTGTGTTTGTAGGAAATGGAAACAAACACGGAAACGGACGGAAATACGTGAAAAAGAGCAATCTGCCTAAGTGTGACGGCCTGAGTGACGGCCCGTCACACATGTGACGGTCCGTCACAAGTGACCGTCACACCAAGGCAGCAAAGGGGCAGTGCCACTGCCTAAGGCTGACGATCCAGGCGACGGTCTGTCAAGGCAGTGACGGTCCGTCAGCCTGACCGTCACGCTAAGGCAGTAGCTTAAGTCGGCGACCCGCGTTTTGGGGATTCCTAGCCCATTTTGGATTTGGTTTCTTTGACTCCTATAAATACCCTATGATAGGTTTATGTAATGGAAATGCACCCAATAGTTTTAGAATAGTTTTTAGTCATTTTTTGAGAGCAACAACACGTTTTCGGATTCTTGAATTCGTGTTCTTGAGTTCTTGGTTGTTCTTGTTCTTAGATTATTGAAGAGTATTTTCATCATATTGTAAGAATCTTCTTTCCTTTATAATGAATTACTTCTTTTCTTCTTCGAGCATGAGTAACTAAAACTCCCGCAACTAGGGTTGTGGGAGCCATGGCAAACGTAGCAATATAGATTCCGGGTAGCGTTGGGTTCGATATATGTATTGTCACGTTGTTAATCATACTTTATGTCACATTTTCTAGTGGGTTGCAAACATTAGAACATGCCTAGGTTTAATTTGCTTGAGAAAGAGATTAAAACCGGGAAACTTGATTAACAACAAGGATTCGAGACTACCAACTCTCGTTTTAAAGATTAATGCCGTAACTGGATTAATCTACTTGATGTTAGGATTGAGAGCTAAAAAGCACATCTTTTTGAGATCGAGAGAAGATAAAAGGAAATTTGTTTATTTGGTCGAGAGACGTTTAGACGATACAATTGACGCAATCACATCGTGACAAGCATATAGAAAGAACCCGGTTAAGCCTAGAATCGACATTGTTACAAAAGCCATGGTGAACACATCCCTAGTTCATTCTCTCCTATTGATTATTTCTCTTACATAATTGTTGCTTTTGTTCACGTTGATTACAAAACCCCCCCTATTTACTGGAAACTATTGACGACTAGTCATCTACTTCACTAAAGTCTTAATCATCACCATATTCTCTGTGGGATTCGACCCCAACCTTTGTTGGGTTCTTTACTTGACAACGATCGCTTACGCCTCGTTAATTTGAGGTGTAGTTTGAGCGTTATCAAAAAGTGGCGCCGTTGCCGGGGAATACGGTTGATTATTAAGTCTGGTGTGTTTATTTGACTCTTAGTCATACTTTCCTGCTTTTATTTTTGTTTGTTGTTTTTGCTTTGACAAGTTACAGATTTGTGCATGCCAAATACCCGAAGCTCGGGTGAATCAACATTACCTTACGATCCCGAGCTTGCGCGAACGTTAAGGCTGAATATGGCTGCACTAAACGAGGCAGCAAGGATTGCTGCAGAACTGCAGGCCCAACAAAATTTGAATGCTGGTGGTCTGCAGGATGAAGTGGTACGGAATGATGAGGATCTCGATTTAGATGAAGCTGGCGCTACGGGCGCCATTATTGTTCCACTGCTGCCGCCCGGAGCCAAGTTCAACATCACTAGCACGATGATCCAGCTGTTGAACTTGAGAGGAGTGTTCCGCGGTGTTACTGGTGACGATGCAAATCAACACTTGATGAATTTCGTGGGCATCTGCAAATCGTTCGAATTGCCAGGAGTGAGTCAGACGGCGATCAGGCTCAGGTTGTTTCCGTTGTCTCTGTCTGAGGCAGGCAGCTTTGTGGTTAACAGAATTGACCCCCGACTCTATCGCAACGTGGGGAGAGTTGAGAGGAGCTTTCCTAGAAAGGTTCTTTCCTCCCTCTCGGATGATACAGTTGAGGGACGAGATTAGTAACTTCAGGCAGCAACCGCACGAAGCACTGCACGAGACTTGGTTGCGATTTAAGAAGAAGCTGACACAGTGCCCCAACCATTAGCTGAACAATGAATTCTTGATGCAGACATTCTACAGGGCACTAAATTCGGCTACCAAGCCGACATTGGATAACGCAGCAGGTGGAGCGTTTATAGGTCGCACTTTTGCCGACGCCACAGCTATTTTAGACAGGCTCACCAAGACCAACAAGGCCTGGCACACACGAGAGTCAGAGGTTGCAGCCAGCACCTATACAGTTGGTATGTCAGTTGAGCAGCGTAGGAAAGAGGAGGAGCGCGACCAAGACATGGCGCACCTAAAAATGCAGTTGGATCTCCTGACAAGGCACTTGACGTCAGGAAGTATAGAGAAGGTACAAGCTGTGGGGTCCCAAGGTATAGAGACTGAAGAGGCCAATTACTTGGGGGGTTTCCAGGCCAATGGCCAGGGAAACCAAGGTCGGAACTATCAGCGAGACAACCACTATGAGAAAAGTGGCTACAAGGAGCGCGACCAAGGAAACTGGAGGAACAACACCGATAGGGGTGGGTTGTATATACCACCTAGCAATCGGGACAAAACTGGTAGCGAAGCTGAGAGTTCCAAACTTGAGAACATGATGACGAAGATGCTGCTGAAGGTGGAATCGACTGACTCTGGGGTAAAGGCAATGCGGAATGAGTTATCAACATTGAGTCAGGTAGTGGAGTCACATTCCACCGCAATCAAGAAATTGGAGCAGCAAGTGGGTCAGATCACGGCATCTTTAAACCAAAGGAAGACAGGTACCTTACCGAGCGACACCACTCATCCGAGGAATGACGCTAGCTGTAAGGCAATCACCACAAGAAGCGGAAAAATATTACCGGAATCACATCCGGTAGTTCAGACTCAGGGTGATGTTGCGGATGATGAAGAGGCGGTAGAGGAGGAAACTCCAAAGCCCGCGGAGAAACGCAAGGAAGCTGAAAAGCTTCCAACTATGATGTTTCGACACCCACCTCCTTTCCCCCAGCGGTTGAAGAAGAAAGCTGACGATGGTAAGTTCCTGAACTTCATAACCATGCTGAAGCAAATTTCAATAAACATACCATTGGTGGAAGCGCTGGAACAAATGCCCGGTTATGCCAAGTTCATGAAGGACTTGATTACAAAGAAGAGGTCGGTAAGTTTCGAACCGGAAGACAACCTCTATCACTGCAGTGCTATCTCTTCAAGGTCGTTAGTTGAAAAGAAGGATGATCTATGTGCGTTCATGGTTCCATGTACTATCGGGAAGCTCAACTTCGGAAGAGCTATGTGTGATCTTGGTGCTAGTATAAATTTGATGCCGCTAGCAGTGTATAACAAATTGGGTTTGGGAGCTCCTAAACCAACGTCCATGAGAGTGATGATGGCTGACCGTTCGGTAAAGCGACCCGTAGGGATATTGTCTGATGTGCTAGTAAAGATCGGTAAGCTTATCTTCCCAGCTGACTTTGTGATTTTGGATTGCGAAGTGGACTTCGAAGTTCCCATAATCTTGGGACGACCACTGCTAGCCACAGCAAGAGCCTTGGTTGACATGGAGAAAAATGAACTGACCTTCAGGCTGAACAATGAAATGGTCAAGTTCGATGTGTCCAGAGTAATGAAGCAACCAAGTGACATGAGGCTGGTCGCAGTCATCAATGCTATTGAGGAAGGCCCTGCGGATATGGATCTTGAGGAAAAGGGTTGTGTTGAAACCCAAGCTTTTATGAGAGTAAGGTCGCGATTGCAAGCGGACGAGCAGGTGAAGGAACGCGGTGCAAATAAATCAAGAAAACGAAAACACCGCAAGAGAATCTGCAAAGAAAGAGCAAAGAAATTGTCGCGACTAGCGATGGAGCCCAAAAAAGAAGCTGGAACGCCACACTCCATCGAGTTTTCCTGTTTTGGAGACCCTGGCGGTCTCCAACATCATTCCGTAGTCTGAGTCCGATCGACTTCACAGGTATTCCTAATTCTCACAGTTTTTAGCTTTCATATGGATGCATTGGGGACAATGCATGAGTCTAAGTTGAGGGTGTTGGGAAACCTGTGAGTCACCACCGAGGGTTTTTGTTGCCGTGTTTCTTTTCCCTCCGGTGTGCTATCTAGTAGAACCGGCATGTTTAGGTTGTTATTTTAATTTTTTTTTAGTGTCTATAGCAAGCATGCGTTGTTCTTGTCTAAAAACGAGGCTCCTTAAAAATTTTCTGGTTTTAAGCTTATGTTGAAACAATTGACTGTCTGGATCCTTGTATGTCATTGTGTGATTATGAGTAGAATGAGTATGCTTAAGCCGAGCAGTTGTTTGATAGTTGGTAGCGATATAGTTTCTTGGTGCTAAGAGTGTGTGAGATTAATTGTTATAAATTCTTACTCTGTGCATGCATCTAGAACTTGCCCGGTCTATTTTGTTAAGTTTGAAGTTGGTTGCTTAGGAAAGGATCGCAGGCCCTTTTTGATGCAGTCCACTTAGCCTATATGACTGTCCAAATACAAATAATCCCTTTTGATCCCTGTTTGAGCCGTAATTGACCTTATTCTTTCAATAACCTGTCACCATTCCTGTTTAACTTTGAATCCCTATCTTGGCCCTGGTCCTTCCTTGGACATCGTGCACCTCAACGTAGGCCAAACAACCTAAGTTGAGGGTGGCTACTATAGAGGTAAACCCTGTTTTGGCCCTGGTCCTACCAATGGACATTGTGCACCTTGACGTAGGCAATCAGCCTAAGTTGAGGGTGGCTACTACAGTGGTAAAGGAGAAGAAAAAGAGGATGGAGATTATTGTTGTTGAATAGAATGAAAATCCGGGTGTGCGCCTAAGAAAAGAAAAGAAAAATAAAGAAAGATGAAAAGGATCGAAAAAGAAACAAAAAGAATTGTCAATAAAGAGGCCGCACCTGTATCTAGAATCAAGGAAATAAAAAGGTGAATAAGGATGGATAAAGTGAAGTTATGTGGTGATAAGATGTAAATGGTTCCAAGGAGGGCTTAGTCACTAACCCCTAAATGCATCCAACCTGCACCCGAAGCCTCATTACAAGCAAATACAAGTCCTGTAGTGATCCTAAGTAGCTTTCTGAAGAACTGAAATAGAATAGTAAGGGCAAGCCTATGGTATCGCATGTGCATTGTTTGAAATCGTTTGTGAGTGTGAGCGCTTACCTGGTCCCAAATCTTGTGTGTGGGATTTCTTTGTGGGGAGGGCACCAAGATGTCTATATTGTCTATTGATTGTTAGGATAGCTACGCGTGTGTATGCATAATGTTCTATCATATCGGAATGACATGTTTGGATCCTTGCAAGTTAGTGTTTCATACATTCGTGTGTTACAAGGGAGCATGATTTAATTGAATAAGTTTGAATGAACATGAGTTCTTGTTCTTAGTTGAGTCGTTTGATTGTTTTATGTTATGTTGCTTGAGGACAAGCGAACGTTTTAAGTTGAGGGTGTTGATGTGACGCTAATTTACATCACTTTCGACTCCTTTTTACTAAGAACAATCGTACGTTTTCAAGCAACCATTGTTGTTTTTGATGTTTTTATGTTGTATTTGTAGGAAATAGAAACAAACACGGAAACGGACGGAAATACGCGAAAAAGAGCAATCTGCCTAAGTGTGACGGCCTGAGTGACGGTCCGTCACACATGTGACGGTCCGTCACTGGGACCGTCACTCCAAGGCAGCAAAGGGACAGTGCCACTGCCTAAGGCTGACGGTCCAGGCGACGGTCCGTCAAGGCAGTGACGGTCCGTCAGCCTGACCGTCACGCTAAGGCAGTGGCTTACGTCGGCGACCCGCGTTTTGGGGATTCCTAGCCCATTTTGGATTTGGTTTCTTTGACTCCTATAAATACCCTATGATAGGTTTATGTAATGAGAATACACCCAATAGTTTTAGAATAGTTTTTAGTCGTTTTTTGAGAGCAACAACACGTTTCGGATTCGTGAATTCGTGTTCTTGAGTTCTTGGTTGTTCTTGTTCTTGGATTATTGAAGAGTATTTTCATCATATTGTAAGAATCTTCTTTCCTTTATAATGAATTACTTCTTTTCTTCTTCGAGCATGAGTAACTAAAACTCCCGCAACTCGGGTTGTGGGAGCCATGGCAAACGTAGCAATATAGATTCCGGGTAGCGTTGGGTTCGATTTATGTATTGTCACGTTGTTAATCATACGTTATGTCACGTTTTCTAGTGGGTTGCAAACATTAGAACATGCCTAGGTTTAATTTGCTTGAGAAAGAGATTAAAACCGGAAACTTGATTAACACAAAGGATTCGAGACTACCAACTCTACGTTCTTAAAGATTAATGTCCGAACTGGATTAATCTACTTATTTAGGATTGAGGATTGAGAGCTAAAAAGCACATCTTTTTGGGATCGAGAGAAGATAAAAGGAAATTTGTTTATTTGGTCGAGAGACGTTTAGACGATACAATTGACGCAATCACATCGTGACATGTATATAGAAAGAACCCGGTTAAGCCTAGAATCGACATTGTTACAACGCCATGGTGAACACATCCCTAGTTCATTCTCTCCTACTGATTATTTCTCTTACATAATTGTTGCTTTTGTTCACATTGATTACAAACCCCCCCCCCCTATTTACTGGAAACTATTGACGACTAGTCATCTACTTCACTAAAGTCTTAAACATCACCATATTCTCTGTGGGATTCGACCCCAACCTTTGTTGGGTTCTTTACTTGACAACGATCGCTTACGCCTCGTTAATTTGAGGTGTAGTTTGAGCGTTATCACTCTGCCCCGCAGAGACTAGTACCAGTAGTAAAACTAGAGCGAAAACATCCAAAAATCCCCTTTTCTATCAACAACAGTACCAAAAATTGGCCCCCAGGGCCATGCAAATTTAGGAAAACTGTCAGTAGTGGCTCACAGCCAAAACTGTAGTAAAAGGGGAAAACCATTTTCACGGATGATATGCTCACACACATATATAAAAGTAGCCCAACGGCTCACAACAATTTCGATCAGCCGTGCATAGGCCCAATAGCTACTCAGCAGACATAACCAGCTTAAAAGGATAATCTCTATGTCCGGGACTCGCATACATTCCCTAATAACCCACCATCTATGTTCCAGAGTCAATACATGGCCACACAGGACCACAAGGGTAATATATAATACTACGCGAATATTACAAACAACGCATGAAATAACGCACGAACAAGGTGGACAAGGTCTGGGATACCAACCTTTAATAACCCATCCAAGGATGCTAATTAATGCAGTTATAGCCTATATACGCAGAGTCTAGATAGGGGAAAACCATAATCTACCTGTCATCCGATGACTAGCTGCGGGAAACGGCATCGTCCAGACTCGAACAGCTCCAGGAAGCTTTGAATCACATAAAACAATTACTTTCAACTGAAGCCCCAAAGGCGTCTCTATGAAGCCTTACCAACCAAGGTAATGGAACAATTGCTAGAATCGACAAGGCTGCAAGAACGAGCCATAGCCAACTGATAAGGTGTTAATGTCACACTCGCGACCAGCAAACTCCAAAGCATAAAAATGAGGCCAATAACAATAACAAATGGCAGCTAAATCCAACAACAATACGTTAACCACATCTCCAAGGAGCGATGAGCTCCCGAGGCACTATTCCAAGGCGTACTTCACGTTTGTCCAATCCAATCACTATCGTATGTGATCCCAAAAAGAATTGCAAAATTTCCCAACCCATCCAGCACCTTACCATAACCAGAACACCACAACAATAACCAAACATAACATGATAAAGGGGCTGTCCAATGCCACAAATCCAAAATACCACTTCGGGGCTCAGAAATCCATAAAACAATACTAGAACATATAATAACGAAGGAGGATCGTAGGGGAGAGATTTCCTTGACAAAAATATTCAATATCCCAAGATTAACAACCTACCTCCTTGCAAGAACAACAAACAGATCCAAAATCAACAAGAAACTACTACAAGATATCGGCAACAATAACTTTTCATAACTAGAAGCTTAAAATCTTGATCCAACAAATATATAAGTATACGGGATCCATACCTCACCAAAATAACTCCATAGCTACTGCCAAATACTCAGAAAACACCTGCTGGACTTCTGCATCAACACCCACAAAGATACGCCATGAAAACGACGGGGAAAACTATACCAAAATGACGAGAAAATTGTACCACGATGATGAGCTCGCGACGTAGAGCAACTTCCGTTAAACTTCCGAATTGAAAGGATCAAGGTCCATGGATTATTTCTAAGGTTTGTATCTATTTTTATATGGTTTTGTTCTGTTTTTATGGGTTTAAACAGAAGGAGAAGCTGATTTATAAAGGCAAACCGACTTGGGATGTGGGCCCCGCTTTGACGTGTCTGCTTGCGCAGTCTTACGAAAATATGAATATCTCTCTATTCTGAAGTCGTATGGACAAACGGTTTAGTGCGTTAGAAACTAGACTTGTAGACCTTCAATTTGGTATATTGGGGGACCACTAACTCTTTATAGATAGGTCTAAACACCCCAAGACATTTAACCCAAATTTGAAGAGAATTCCTTAAAGGAATTTACAATAACTTTTTCCGACTTTTATTACGCAACTTGCTTGACTTCAAAACTTAACATATGACCATTTTGCGATTATAATACCTCATAACACATCCTTATTAGTTTATTAGAAACTATTAATCTTACCTCAAAAGTACGGGTTACTTAAAACCTTCAAACGGACGAGGTGTTACACGATGCATTTCTTTAACTCGAACTTTTGAGTAAGGGATTCCTTTGACCTAGAACCTTGGTTTAATTCTTTGATATTACCAAGAATCTTGTCGGAAGTCAACGATTTCCAAAGTTGAAGATCTAAAATGAGGAACGGCCATAAAGACCAAACAAACGGCCCGGGCACCGAACTATCGGTCCCGACAAGCCATAAATGACTTGGGCCGCTACAAGTAAGCTCTAATGGTACAGGAAAGGCAAAAATGTGTAAATGACCGGAAGGGTCATTACATCATCCACTACTAAAAAGACTTTCGTCCCCGAAAGTCAGGAAGGAAGAAAATACCAGAGATTTAAGAATAGCGGATACAACGCCCATTCTACTCTCTCGGACAACCCGGGTAACCTCCGCGACCGGACGACACCCAATAGAACAGAACCAAAGATAGCAACCAAGCCTTAATTTCTTACTAGCCAAGCTAGATTTCAACCTCCAAAGATCTGGCAACCCAAACTGAACCTCGAGAATCTTAACCAAAAAGCACCCACACGACACCGAAACCAATGTACCAAGGCTATCAACACACAAAACTCAAATCCTCAAAACCATACCAAGTTTACCAGAAAATCCATCAACCCAAAACTCAAACTCATGAACCCGCTGTTCCGCAAAAACCCTTTTTTTTATTCTGAACTAAATCCTTTAGCACCACAAAAAGGAATCTGCATACAAGCTGAACACTCAAACCACCCTCGAAGCATCAACTGACACACCAGAGATCCATAGTTCCTGCTTATACTTTACCACGAATGAAGTCACCCATTGTACAAATGCGTTTTAAGCCAAGATATAGGCTACTAGCCTTTGCCATCCAAGATAACAACTCGTAGCATATCATTGAAACTAAAGTTACCTGCCTTGACTGACCACCAACCAACGAACAAACATTTTTTTCTAATATCAAATTCGCTAACTGAACCGTGCCAGGTCTGAATAAGCTGAAAGTGAATGAACCAAGGCAATCTTCCCAAAATACCCAAACCAAAACCATGTTCCTGCAAGAAGTGTGGTAAGCCTACCACGAAGTCTGTAACCATGAGCCAAGCTTCCAACTCTAGAAAACACTACTGCTACTTTGAACACTTGTGAATGTGAAATTTCCTTACGAATCTCACCTCAGGAAGAAGTCCACCATGCCACAAATATCAAGTCCAAACAACCCGAAGGCAAAGGAAAAGGTGTTTGGGGTTCAAAGTTACCATCTAGCCATAGAAATATTTGCATATACTTTCAATTCATTCCTTTGGCTTGAATCAACCGCTCTACTGGTTCTGCAAACAACCAACCACTTCGAAGCATATATCATAATGAACTTCTCATCCATACTGACCGAGTCTAACCAACACTAGAACCCCACATAAACAATAACTCCGGAGGAATCAATTAAACATGCTTTCAAATCCTGGGCAAGCGAATGGCTATTATCAGTCTTTACGTATCATCAGAGCTCAAAATAGCCTCGCTAGTCTCAACCCGCACAAGCTGACCACATAAAGCATACACCACTGCTGAAGCTCAAACTTACGCTGCTGAGTCTGTCCAACCATGGTAGAAGAACCTCGTACTAACTAGAACACTGTTGAAATCTAGAATATCTCGCCTCTTGCAGAGGTTAGTCAAGGACTAGGTATCCAAGGCCAATAGTCGCATCCACAACTGAAGTAAAAGAAGCTTAGTTTCCCGCACCCACTGCCTCCCGGCACTAGGATGCTGCAACCAAATAGAACTACCATGAACCATTCGATGTAACCTGCCAAGCCATGATTCTGAACCCAAACTTTCAAAACTACCAACTAAAGCCTTGTCGAACCAGGAAGCTGCCAATGAACCCGTAAGAACGTAAGCCAACTAGGCCTTAATATGCAAATTGCTAACACCGCAGTTTCTACTGAAACAAAACCAATCGATGGAAAACTCACAGCAATGTGTAGACGGCTGAATCGAATCACCGACACACAATCCCAAAGCAAACCTTTATCGCCACCTCAGGAAACTACGAGGACACATAAACACATAAAAAGAGTTATCTCCCTTCTATTTTAACTAAACAAAAATCCTTCCTTAGCACATACCAAACCTTACAAATCCTTTCTCGAAGAAGAACCTGAAGCCATTACCTTACTACTCATAGCTACACGTCAAATTCAATAAGGCAGGAGGAGAATGGGCCAGATGCCCAACTCACCCGAAATGCTTACAAATACAACCTAACCACAAGGTTACGATCAAAACTTAGTCGGAAGTGCTTAAAGTCAAGACCCAATCATTATGCCAACATCCAGAGCTCATCGAAAGAACTACGATCAAGATTCATTCCAACTGGAGCTAGGGATACAACAAAACACCCAACGGAACTGGAAGTGGAGGAAAATATGGGAACAACCCATATACCTGCCAACCTCCTAAACTAATCAACAAAGAGGGTCGACTCTAGACACTCGAGAGACCAAACCAATCTATGCACACTAGCATAACCAATACCTCCCAACTGAGGCAAAATCTCAACTTTGGCCCAACTACTGGTAATACACCAAACCATCACATGGATCTCTAGCCACACTAGATAACGGCCTAGGCAACAACCATCTAGGACCACTCAACAAGGTAAACCCAACCAAAAGTCCAGAATCACAATGAAACAGGGGTAAGCCAATTAGAAACAGACTAACAAGAACTACCCACGAGCTACAACTCCGGGAAAATACCTCTCAAGGCTAACTTACCCCCATCCACTACTAAAGAATAAACTACCAATAAAACAACGCATCGATACTATAATTCGGGTAGCCAAACAACTTAAACAAGTAGCAGGTAGGCATAGAAGCAATTACAGAGTCGCAACACGAGCGGGACTAACATAAGTCAAAGGTAGCAAAAGCCTGACCTGGAGTACCGATGTCAGGAACCTCTACCTCTGGCCCACCAAGAGGAGCATCAAGCTGATGGGGTCTAACTCTGGACTGAGTGGTCAAAATTGAATCCCCAACCAGCCCTCACTGGGGACAAACTCAATAAAGGTGACCAATCTCTCCACAATGATAACAACCAGGCTGTCTGGGATACACAATCCTGGGGAAATTCCTAGCAAAGTGCCCATGCTTAACACACCAAAAATAGCCTATACCAGATTAAATCCGATGGGAAAATCTCACCTCGTACTCCAATACCGATAGACAACCCTGCTGAAGAACTAGAAGCTCAACTATAACTGAAGCACCACTCACAGAACCAGGTACTGAAACACTCACCAGAGGACTCAGAGTCCTAGCCACAGTGTCCTGAAGAGCTGGGGTAGCTATAAATCCAATTAAAGGCAAGGCTGACCCCACACCCCCTATCTGAGGCGGTAAACTCTCACTCTGAAGTCTTGGTGCTAACGGAAGCACTGAAGCAACAAGCACAGAAGCCTCAAGACCAACCGCTATCGCACTTGTATGAGGCATCTCAGAATGAATGAACAACCGAAGATTAGAAGTCAATAGATCCAGGAACGCAAGATGAGGAGCCAAAAAGAAGAAACTTTTCCTAACAATGCCATGTAGCCTCCCGCAGATAGGATACAGACGTCATCGTATCGATCCACGAGACTCTACTTAGACACTTGCTTCTGTACCATGACACCGGTGAACATAGAGCTCTGATACCAAGCTGTCACGACCCAATTTCTCAAGTCATGATGGCACCTACAATCCCCCAGTAGGCGAACCAATTCCCGTAGCCCAGAACGGTTAGCAATGGGCTACTACGTAACCAAAATGCACCAGCAAGTAGAAATAAGCGGAAGCAAAATTCGAATATAAATACATAAAGGAAACTACACCAACCCCAAGACTTGGTATCAATAGTACGAAAGCTTCTAATAGGATACAAGTGCTAGTAGTAACAAAATACAACATAAATTGACTCCGAAAGTACAAGGAGCAACAGTACAACAAATGAGATGTAGACAAGCCCCGACCGTCAGGCGCTCACCCTAGTCTCAAAGATCCAAAAGCTATACGAGTCTCCAACGTGATCAACAACGAAAGCTCAGCTAATATCTGCACAAAAAAGTGCAGAAGTGTAGTATGAGCACCAAAACCACGGGTACTCAGTAGGTATCATAGGCCGACTGAGCGCATATAAGATATAAAAGCACTAAGTAACAGATAGCAAGAAAGCAGTCACTGAAGCAATAAGCAAGGCACAAGGAGCTAGCATAGACCATCCATAACCAAGAACTTCAAGTAACACATGCTAGCACAGAGATACAATTACATAGAATCACATGTGAAGGAAAGGAGAACACACCTGGAGTCCTTGCACAATAATATAAGTAAGTAGAAAGAGAGTTGAGAAAATAGCGGTATAACGGTAACCTCAAGTGGAAGGAAAAGACAGAGAGCAGTCAAACATACTCAAGATGGAATCAACGAGTATAAGAAAGTCATAACACCAATCCAATCACATGATAGCATAACCAGGGAATCACCTCACAAGTACAACCCTAGGATGAAATAACTAGGCCATAATAACTGAGAGATACCACTCAACTTCCCACAAGGATAGAGCCAGAGTCTCACACTCTGCTTAGAAGGCCACACAAAAGTGCCTCAATAAGATAGGACTCCAAAGCCCTCTCAATAATCAAAAATCCCACAACCAAAGCCTCAAGAGGCTAGCCATCACTAATCTTTCAAGAACCGGGTGCCAAGACAAGCTCTAAGTAAAAACATGAGTAAATATAGTCTACCTACAGTCCCAACGGCTGCCCATAAAACCGAGGAACACAATCAAGTGAAAACAAACCCTTCGGCATCCCATACTACCGGAGCGTACACTGAACACACAACAAACAAGGGTGGAATCCAATGCATGATATGATATGATGTGAAATAGAACCTTTGTATGTACCTCCTCCGGTGCCAATCGGGCTCAGCAGGAAGGTTCCATGGAAGGACTCAGCCTGTATACCTCTACTCCACCGTATACCCTTCCCTCTGGCGTACGCAGCCGAAAGCCCCAGGCCCGGAGCCGCAAGGTCCATGGAGGTCCCCGACCCCATACTAAAAATCAGTATCAAGACATGTTATCCGGAAGAAAGTCCGGGATCAAGATAGAGACCCAGTCTCAAGTATGCATGCCCAGACCCCGTCCAGGACTAAAGTAGTAGAAAATAACTCAAAAACCCCTCCAAGGGTGCCCGGGCATAACCGGGTCTAAAACTGTATTAAATCAAGTCTAGTGCTCCGCCCCGCAGAGACTAGTATTAGTAATAAAATCAAGTCTGGTGCTCTACCCCGTAGAGACTAGTATCAGTAATAAAATCAAGTCTGGTGCTCTGCCTCACAGAGACTAGTATCAGTAATAAAATCAAGTCTGGTGCTCTGCCCCGCAGAGACTAGTATCAGTAATAAAATCAAGTCTGGTGCTCTGCCCCGCAGAGACTAGTATCAGTAATAAAATCAAGTCTGGTGCTCTGCCCCGTAGAGACTATACCAGTAATAAAACCAGTGCGAAAACATCCAAAAATCCCCTTTTCTATCAACAACAGTACCAAAAATGGGCCCCCAGGGCCATGCAAATTTAGGAAAATTGTCAGTAGTGGCTCACAGCCAAAACTGTAGTAAAACATGTAGGGGAAAACCTTTTTCATGGATGATATGCTCGCACACAAATATAAAAGTAGCCCAACAGCTCACAATAATTCCTATCAGCTCTACACAGGCCCAAAAGCTACTCAGCAGACATAACCAGCCTAAAAGGATAATCTCTATGTCCGGGACTCGCGGACATTCCCCAATAACCCACCATCTATGTTCCAGAGTCAATACATGGCCACACAGGACCACAAGGGTAATATACAATACTACGCGAATACTACAAACAACGCATGAAATAACGGACGAACAAGGTGGACAAGGTATGGGGTACCAACCTATAATAACCCATCCAAGGATGCTAATTAATACTGCTATAGCCTATATACGCAGAGTCTAGATAGGGGAAAACCATAACCTACCTGTCATCCGATGACTAGTTGTGGGAAACAGCATCGTCCAGACTCGAACAGCTCCAGGAAGCTTTGAATCACATAAAACAAATACTTTCAACTGAAGTCCCAAAGGCTTCTCTATGAAGCCTGACCAACCAAGGTAATGGAACAATTGCTAGAATCGACAAGGCTGCAAGAACGAGCCATAGCCAATTGATAAGGTGTTAATGTCACACTCGCAACCAGACAACTCCAAAGCGTAAAAATGAGGCCAATAACAATAACAAATGGCAGCTAAATCCAACAACAATACGTTAACCACATCTCCAAGGAGCGACGAGCTCCCGGGGCACTATTTCAAGGCGTACTTCACATTTGTCCAATCCAATCACTATCGTATGTGATCCCAAAAAGAATCGCACAATTTCCCAATCCCTCCATCACCTTACCATAACCAGAACACCACAACAATAACCAAACATAACAAGATAAAGGGGCTGTCCAACGCCACAAATCCAAAATACCACTTTGGGGCTCAGAAATCCATAAAACAATACTAGAACATACAATAACGAAGGAGGATCGTAGGGGAGAGATTTCCTTGACAAAAATATTCAATATCCCAAGATTAACAACCTACCTCCTTGCAGGAACAACAAACAGATCCAAAATCAACAAGAAACTACTACAAGATATCGGCAACAATAACTTTTCATAACTAGAAGCTTAAAATCTTGATCCAACAAATAGATAAGTATACGGGATCCATACCTCACCAAAATAACTCCATAGCTACTGCCAAATACTCAGAAAACACCTGCTGGATTGCTACATCAACACCCATGAAAATACGCCATGAAATCGACGGGAAAAACTATACCAAAATGACGAGAAAACTGTACCACAATGATGAGCTCGCGACGTAGAGCAACTTCCGTTAAACTTCTGAATTGAAAAGGATCAAGGTCCATGGATTATTTCTAAGGTTTGTATCTGCTTTTCTATGGTTTTGGTCTGTTTTTATGGGTTTAAAATGAAGGAGAAGCTTATTTATAAAGGCAAACCGACTTAGGATGTGGGCCCCGTTTTGACGTGTCTTCTTGCGCAGTCTTACAAAAACATGAATATCTCTCTATTCTGAAGTCGTATGGATGAACGGTTTAGTGCGTTGGAAACTATACTCGTAGACCTTTGATTTGGTATATTTGGGGACCACTAACTCTTTATAGATAGGGATAAACACCCCAAGACATTTAACCCAAATTTGAAGAGAATTCCTTAAAGGAATTTACAATAACTTTTTCCGACTTTTGTTACGCAACTTGCTTGACTTCAAAACTTAACATATGACCATTTTGCGATTATAATACCTCATAAAACATCCTTATTAGTGTATTAGAAACAATTAATCTTACCTCAAAAGTACGGGTTACTTTAAACGTTCAAATGGGCGAGGTGTTACACGATGCATTTCTTTAACTCGAACTTTTGAGTAAGGGATTCCTTTGACCTAGAACCTTGGTTTAATTCTTTGATATTACCAAGAATGTTGTCGGAAGTCAACGATTTCCAAAGTTGAAGCTCTAAAATGAGGAACGGGCATAAAGACCAAACAAACGGTCCGGGCACCGAACTATCGGTCCCGACAAGCCATAAATGACTTGGGCCACTACAAGTAAGCTCTAATGGTACAAGAAAGGAGAAAATGTGTAAATGACTGGAAGGGTCATTACATAGGGGTTGGTAGAGATAAGGGAACGATGGTCCAGGTCGAGACATATTTGTTAGACTAGAGCTAAGGCGACTTGGGGAGTCTAGAGTAAGGTGACTTGGGAGGTCTATATATTAGGTGTGACTTGGGAAGTCTATAGTAAGGTGACTTAGGAGGTCTATGTATTAGGTGTGACTTGGGAAGTCTGGAGTAAGGTTACTTGGGAAGGCAGATATGTCAGGGTGTAGAGTTCCCGAGTTATGGAGTTGGCAGCGGAACGGGGTAGGAAGGCTTGGAACAGAGTGTATATGTTTGTAGGGTTAATATCTCGGTGGTAAAGGTAGATGTGGAAGGACTGGATTATTATAACCCACTTCATGTTTTCTTTTGTTTTCCCTATATGATGGTATGCAGTGGATTTGGGTCGACCGATGATGCCCGCCAGTACATGTGTTTGTACTGATACTACTCTTTCTATACCTTTTTAGGTATAGTCTGATTGCAGGGTCAGCGATGTTTCATAGGTACATGACAATTGCGATCTCAAGCAGCTTCTACTCTTCGATTCCATGGTTGAAGATGTGTCTTCTTTTATTTACTTTTACATCTCCTGTAGTGGCTCTTGTACATGTTTAGACTAGTTCCTAGGGAGAGTTGTATTCAAGTTTTATAAAGGATTTTCCTTACATAAAAGTTGTAAATGTTTTCCTGATTTAAAAAGGAGGTTATTTTATGGTTTACCTTAGTTTCTGCATGTACCTGTTGGATCAAGTGGTACGGGTTCTCCTATCTAGGTGCTTAGAGTAGGTGTTCGAATGATCCGATAGTTAGGTCGTGACAGTAATCACTTTCAATAGTCATATAACATGAAATCTATGTCCATCTAACTTTCATCAATGTAACCAATACCTCTAGTCTCATATAAACCCACAATACCATCTCACGATATATGACCACGAAACAAAAGCAATAATAAAAGAAAGGATGTAGACACATGCTAAAGGATCTTATTTCTGCCTAACTAGCCATGACCTGGAGGGGATGCACCAGGGTCCATGTACCTGCTGGAACCATTTCCCATCGCTGCAATATCAATATGTACCAACTCATGGTACTTGATCCAAAAAAAAGTAACAATATCAATCCGTACTGACTCATGGTACCGGATCCAACTATCAAATGAACATATGGTTCCCAGTCCTATCTCTCGGGATTTAACATAGTGCACTAAATCACACGTACACTTATTTATTTCATTTCATTAATAAGTTTCATGTATACCTAGCTTATTTATTCAATCACAACATAAAAACACTCATCATTTCAAACATATTTGAAGACAAATCACAAGTCAAATAATTCAACAACATACATGTACTAAAATAAGTCTCAACTCTAATTTAAACCATAACCTACCTCGAGTGAATAAATACCACCCGCAAGTTACTTCATAATTGCCTTGCCTTTCATCTATAACCAACAATTTACAAGAGTAATTAATTATTTACTCTTCAATTCAGGTTTTGGTAATTTAACCCACTAATTGTACCCTTAATCGAGGTCCGTAGAATTCCCCAGGGGTCAATTACTCATTAACTATCCCCAAAATATTCATATAATCAACACCCAAAAGGTTTCTAATCTAGTTAACCCTTTTTATCCATTTTATGCCTAAAGGTCTCATTTTTATGGAACTCAAGGTTCCTCGTTATCCTAATTATGTTTAGAACAATCAATTTCACGCTAGAAATCATAAAACCACATCATAGGATCAATTGTAGGTGAAACTATACCTACTCATAGGGCTTTCTCAAAGTTTCACACTTTTAGGGCCCAAACCCAGAATTCCATCATTAATCTTCAATCTAAAGATATTATAAGGATTAATGATTGATAAACAAAGAGGTTTACGAAGTCACTTACCTTAAATAAAATAAATGCTCAATTATGGGGAAAGTTTCCCTCTTGGAGCTCTAGAACGTAACTTGGAGTTTGTGAGAAAATAATACAAAAAATTGGATTATGTGAAGGCAATCTGTCCCGTCGCTTGTCACGATGGGCCGCGTCTCGCTATGGCGAGTCACTATGGCAAGAATCGACTTGCTATGGTGGCTGATCACAGTGAGAGGCCATCCTCTACAGCGAGTGTAAAAAAATATAACGTCCTCAACTCGCTCAAAACCTATCATTTTATAACACAACCTTAGTTTCTAGACATAAAGGATCAAACCCAACACTGTAATCACCATAACCGAAGTTTTATGAACACGATTACCATCTCAAAACTTCCGACGAGCCCCGACACCCCTCGACTATCTATAAATGGATTCCACACAATCATATAATAAACCGTGAGACCTCAACCGCCTGTAAGGCACATAACACTAGATTTTGATGGAAGCTCACCTAGCTTGAGATTTTATCAACTCTCATCTTAGGGCCTTTTCCAGCCGGGTATTTATTTTCTCACTTTATTATAATGATGGAATAGGTCATTACATCAGATACCAATTAATTAATCCTTCATCCTTGAAAGAAAATAAGAAGAAAATAAGAAAATGCGAGAATTACCTGATTCAGTGAATAAGTGTGGATACTTGCTATGCATATCCTATTTGCTCTTCTAAGTGGCCTCCTCACTAGGACACTTCTTCCACTGGTCCTTTACAGAAGTAATCTCTTTAGTAAGAGAGGTTTTCATCCAATAGGACTGAATCCTATCGAATAATGTAGCTATCATCTTTGTGGTACTACTTAAGCATAGCAACATGAAATATGGGATGAAATCCCAACAAACTTGGATGCAATGCCAATCTATAGGCCATTGGCCCCACAATCTGTAGTATCTCAAATGGCCCAATGTATCTCAAATTCAACTTGCCACATTTTTCAAACTGCATAACACCCTTTATGGATGAAACTTTGAGCAACACTTGCCCACCTTCCATGAAGTGTACATCTCTCACCTTTCTATCTGCATACTCCTTTTGCCGGCTTTGAGTCGCTAAGAGCTTCTTTTGGATGAACTTCACCCTTTCCATAGAATCCCTCAGAAGATTTGTACCTCATGACCTTACCTCAAATTAATCAAACCAACCAATGGGAGACCTACATCTTCTCCCATATAATTCTTCAAATTGAGCCATATCTATGCTCAAATGATAGCTATTATTATAAGAAAATTCATCCAACGATAGGTACTAGTCCTAATGACCCCTAAAATCCATCACACATGCATGAAGCTTCATGCATGTCCTCAAACACCTGAATTGTGCGCTTAGATTGTCCGTTAGTCTAAGGGTGAAATGTTGTACTTAGGTCTAACCTAGTACTCAACTCTTTATGTAACTTCTACTAAAAGTTAGAGGTAAACTGAGTACCCCTATAATAAATAATGGATATAGGCACCCCATGCAGTTGAACAACTTCCTTAAGGTAAATCTTGGCTAACTTAGCTGCATTGTAAGTCACCTGAACAGGAATGAAGTGCACAGACTTTGTCAATCTATCCACAATAACCCATATCGAATCATACTTCCCCATAGTCTTAGGAAGGCCAACCACAAAATCCATGGCTATTCTCTCCCGCTTCTATTTAGGAATGGGTATTCTTTGAAGAGTACCACCAGGCTTCTGGTGCCCATATTTCACTTGCTAACAATTCTGACACTTATCCACAATCGACTATGTCTCTTTTTTATTTGATCCCACTAGTAGTGCTGCTTCAAGTCACGATACATATTGGTCACACCATGATGTATAGAATACTTAGACAAATGATCTTCTTCTATGTTAGTGGAAATCAGGTCATCAACACGGGGCATACAAACTCTCCCTTTAATTCAAAGAACACCTTCATCATCAATCATGGCCTCCTTGGCCTTACCTCACAACACCTTATCACGAATCTTACTCAAGTTAACATCATCAAATTGTTTACCCTTAATAAAATCAAGAAAATAGGACCTTGCCTCAACACATGCTAACAAAAAGATTGTTACCACTCTCTTGGAAAACAGGATAAAGGCTAAGAAAGAAGGGAATATAGCGATAGACTACGTCATCCACCCCTTTCAGACAGTTCCAGTCTCATGAAACTGTTATCTAGAGTTTGGATCTCCCTCGCCAATGGACACCTAGTAGCTTTCAATTAGGTCAAGCTACTCATACTCTCAGTCTTTCTGCTCCATGCATCGGCTACTACATTAGACTTACTTAGATGGTATAGAATAGTAACGTCATAATGCTTGAGCAACTCCATACACCTTTGTTGCCTTAAGTTCAAGTCTTTCTAAGTGAAAACATGTTTCAAGCTATGGTGGTCTATGAACACTTCACAATGCACCCCATACAAATAATGTCTCCAAATCTTGGGAGCAAACACCACAGCAGCCAACTCCAAGTCATGAGTAGGATAGTTCTTCTCATGTATTTATAGTTGCCTCAAAGAATAAGTGATAACATTCCTCTCCTACATCAACACATCACCCAAACCAGACCGTGAGGCAGCATAATACATAGCAAAATCCTTACCTTCTATCGGCAAGGCAAGAATCGGAGTAGTAGTCAACAAAGTCTTGAGCAGCTCTCCTTATATTAATCTGACAAAATAAATGGTACCTCATTCTGAGTCAAGCGGTTCAAATGGGTAGCAATGGATGAAAATCCCTTCACAATTCTATGGTAGTGACTAGCTAACTCCACAAAGCTACAGATTTTGGTCACTAAAGTGGGTCTAGCCTAATTTGTAACTACCTTAATTTTTTGTGGATCGCCCCTTCTTTCGAAACCACGTGCCTCAAAAATGACATAAAGTACAACTATAATTAACATTTGGAGAATTTCACATACAACTCTTTTTCCTTCAACAAACCCAACATAATCCTAAGATAATTTTCATGCCCCTCATCACTCTTAGCATAAACTAAGATATCATCATTGAACACAATAATGAATGAGTCTAGGTAGGTCTTAAATATCCCATTCATCAAACTCATAAAATCAATCAGGGCATTAGTCAACCCAAAAGATATCACAAGGAACTCCTAGTGTTCGTACCTGGTCTAAAAAGTAGTTTTAGGAATATCAAAAGGCCATTTTTTAAGTGATGGTATCCATACCTCAAGCCAATCTTAGAAAAGACTGGTGCACCCTGTAACTGGTAAAATAAGTCATCAATATAAGGCAGATAATACTGGTTACAGATCATAACCTTATTCAACTATTGGTAGTCTATGAACATATGTAGACTACCATCATTCTTCTTAATAAACAACATTGGAGCACCCCATGGGGAGGCACTCAAATGAATGAATCCCTTACTCAACAACTCCTGTAACTGAGCCTTAAACTTTCTCAACTCAGAAAGTGTCATTCTATAAGAGGGAATAGAAATGGGGCATGTAGTCAACTTTATGTCAATATAAAAGTCAATATCTCAATCGGGTGGTATGCCAGGAAAATACTCAATAAATACCTCCTGGAATTTACATACCACAGGAAATCACTCGATAGTTAGGACCTCTATACTAGTGTCCTAAAGATGATCCCAAAATGCCAAACATCCCCTTCATATCAAACTCTGAGCACGAAGGAAAGATACAAACTTCATAGGAGCAGGACTATAGTTACCCTTCCACTCTAGTCTATCCAACCTAAGCATAGCCACACTCATTGTCTTAGCATGACAGTTCAATATAGTAAAGTGCAGAGACAACCAACTTATCCTAGGATGATGATGAAATCCACCATGTCTAGAATCACTAAATCATCCAAAGTCTTTTTCCATACAAATATAACATGACAAGCACAAAAAATCCTATCCACAACCACAAAATTACCTAGTAGGGTAGAAATATTAACAGGATAACCAAAAAACTCACAAATCATATCAAACCTCTCAGTAAAACCAATAGACACATATGAGAAAGTAGAACCAGGGTCAAATAAATCTGAAGCCATGCGGTCACAGACAAGAATAGTATATGCGATAACCGTGTCAAAAGATTTTACCTCATGCCTGCCTAGAAAACCATAGAAGTGGCTCTTACCACCTGCCGATGCACCTTCCTTGTTGGATTGATTACCTCTTATGCAATTACGACAGCCCCAGTTGGGCTGGGTGCTATCCCTACCAGTGTGTGACCACCCCGCCCGCTCTATGGATGATCTCTACCATACCCATTACCTCTACTTGTTGTATCCTAAGCTCTGGGAGCCTACTTCTGACCTGTCTGTCGGTAATGAGGATAATTTCTCTTAAAGTGACCATCATCACCGCATTCATAGACTTCACGATCCAAGAAGGGTCACTTCACTAGAGCAGATAAAGTGAGATAACCACCAAACTCTAATGAAGGATAGCTGGCCCTTGACGGACCCTAATAGAAACCTATATTGTAGAATGAACTGGGCGTTCAGGGTATCCCTGTGAACCCTGACCCTTGGAATACTGACCCCTGAAATTTCCCCCACGTTGGGGCTTCCTTGAATTACTCTTTGCATAACCCTCTTGCCTTACACCTTTAATATTCTTTGCAAACTCAATCACCTCCTAAAAATACTTACGGAGGATGCTACCTGCAGAGCTAAAATTTGAAGCCCTATGTTTAAACCTTTCACAAAATGGTGGATCTGTTCTTCCTCTGTATTGATCAAATTTGAAGAATAACAAGCCAATTCATAAAAATTTGCCTCATAGGCTGCCACTAAAGAATTTCCCTGCTCAATTCTTCTTGCTAAATATTATCAAAGTCATCCCTTTTTTTGTCCCTTATATTACGCGGAACGTACTTCTCTAGAAACACTTGGTAAAACTGACTCTATGTCATAGTGAGTTCCCTAGTAGGCTTATACTCCACAAATGCCCTCCACCATATTTTTGCATCCCCTTTCAATTGAAAATAAAAACAAATTCAACATCATACCTCTCAATAATACCCATCCTATCTCGTAGCTAATGAGGGGTCAATGATAAATTCATATAGCATCTTCATACTTCAACTCATGAAATACTAGAGATTTTATCTTCACAAACTTGTAGAAAAGGTCCTGCTCATAGTCGGTCATCATCGAGCCTGCCACTAGATGAGTGAAGATACCTATTCCTGAAGCCTCATCCATCTGAGGAGCCACAACTGCAGTATGTTGGGTCACCAGATGATGTAACGGTGGGCACTATGGGAGTAGTCCCATTCCCTGCCAGTCCACTTACAAAACTCAGAACCTGCTAGATTATGTCATATGATATCAGAATTGGGCTTGCACCTCTGACGAGCACAAAACATTCTATAACTTAGCACTTCGCTAGTCAAAAATAGTATAGTATTAAGATCGTCTCCACGAGGATTGGTACAAATAATAATTCAAACAAAACATGCTAACTATTAGTCAGGTGATTAAAAATTGATTTTTTATTATGGTTATGAACCATGATTATCGACCAAAAAACATAAATAAAGACAATTGATAAAAATCAAAGGTTACTATCAATATGAGAAGAAAACAAGTGCAAGATGATAATCGAGATATGATCATGTTCTATTATTCACATCTAAAGTTCCATCAATTTTCATGAATTTCATAGTAAATTAGAGTATTCTTAAGGTTTAGATTCCTCTTTCCATTAAATCTAAACTTTAAAAAATAAAATAATTGCAGTCCAATGAACATAAATATGGAAGAAGAACGATTATGGGTTAGTATTGAGGAGAAACATCTTTTGAATATTTTTTCCTCCTTATTTAACCAATGATTTTAAAAAGCTCTTTTGATTACTTAGAAGAAATCTCAATCCAAACCAAACAAAATAATGCAGAGATATTCACCAAATTATTTCTCTTTTGATTACATAAACTAGTACATACATATGCAATCCAAAGAAACTCCATAAACGAATTCAAGCATAAAAAATAGAATCAAAATCAGTGATTATACATCAAGACACCATGTCTGTAAAAATACTATAAAAGTCTACTCCATAGAGGTAGATAAGTTCACAAAGAAAAGGAATAAGCAAAAATACATTACAACTGAACTCTTAATCCCAACTTTTGTTTTGGATTTAAGTAGCCTTTGTTCTTTCTTTTTCTCCTCTTTATCATGACTTTTTCTCTTCCAAAGCCAAGATAACCTAATTGTGTGCATGTTCCAACTCATATAGCATGGGAGTCATCTTGCAAAATTTTAAATTTGTCCTTCGAAAGGTTGCTTCCAAGTTGTCATTGCGATGGCGCGCAACTGGAGACATGGGCATGCATACTTCCAGCATTGTTGCTGCTCACTGCCTTGTTGCGTGCTTGCAACTTTAGGCTGCACAGCTGTGCAGCTTTTTCCGTTCCCTTATGTTCCTTTTTTCACACTTTTGAGATTCATAACGCTTCTGTTGGACCTAAACTTCACCTAAGCATAATAGACAAAGAAATTAGAAATACTTGCACAATATAAGGCCAAACTTAATCAAAATCATGTCAGATAGACCAAATAAAATTAAGGCTTTTACTCCCATCAAATACCTCCACACTTGAATTTTTTCTTGTCCCAAGCAAATTAGAACAAACTTAAGCATTCCTAATCTTGACGCATTAAAAATAAAAATAAACTCAAACCATTCCCATGGATGCACACAACACTCCTCATCGTCATGTTACTTATTGACACCCAAAATTAAATAATACATCAATTCTTGAATCATCTCATAAGAAAAAAATGCATACACTCTCAAAGTATGAAATCATTAACTTGCATCTCAGACAAGAGGATCAATTCACTAACCCTCACAAATAAGTACAGCATATCCTTCGGGATACCATAAGCCTGGGAATCGAGTTACTCTCTACTAATGTAGGACCTCTCAAGTTGGGATCATGTAGGACTTACATTGGTTGTAATATAACATAAGGGATTTGGTAGGATTATAAGGATAATAATGTTGCATCCCCTTGTACGCTACATTTCTTGAGTCTATAGAACCACTCAACAACAATTTCAAACACAACCATTTTGAAAACTTTTTTATAATTATGCTCACAACATTGATCCTCAAAACAACTCTTGCACATTCAATTTTTCTTTTTCTTTCCATTTTTTTGAATTAAACTAAGCATCATCCTGCAAACTTTTTCACCTTTTCAAAATATAGTAGAATTTATAGACCTTTTCTTTCATCTTCTTTCACAATTCAATTCCCCTTCACTTTCGAAAAAGACTCAAGTATATTTACTGCCAGGGAATAAGGCTACAAAGATCAATAGGCTATCAAAGAAAGTAGATTATGATAAGGCTCAAAGTTGGTGACTAAGGACAATTACAATCGATGGTGTGTCAATATAGGTTAAAAAAGGGTAGCGAAGAAAGCCTGCAATCATTTTCTTCCTTGAGACAGTCCTAAAATTTTTCCTCAGGTAACTACTAAGCCAAGTTCTATATCCTTCAAAGAATAAGTACCAAACAACTTGTTCTCACCCCACACAATGTTCAAAGATTGGTATGATCTAACTTCAAATGCCAACCAAGTTCATCTATTTCAAAAAAAGTGAGCAATACAACTGATAGGTAGGAATTAGTTAATTTTGCCGCTAACACTTGTTCGACTACTATGACTAGATGCTTTAATCTAAAAAGGTTTGGTTCAAAATATTACGACTATGGAAAGGAATCAACAAGAAACCCATAGAAGTACAAGAAAGAACCAAATTTAAGAATAAGAAAAAAATCTTTTTGCTTTGTTTATATTCTTTTCCTTTTTAAAAAAATAGAAAAGAAAAATCTTATAAATATAGCATATATTTTTACAGCAATCCCCCACCCCCACACTTAAAATGTATCATGTACCCATGATAAAAAAAATGCAAGAGCAAAAGAAAACTTCCCTGAGGTGTAACACCCCAGAATTAAGACCAGCATTTAAAACCTAGAACACAGAAAAACTCAGTAAGATTTCATCTGATAGTCAAGCCTCACGGGATGACCGACGGGCATTGTGGACACGACGGCTCATCGAGGTCCCCTGGGAAGAACCTAGAGGCTCTGTCACCCAACTCTAGCCAGACAGGGGTCCCCAAGGGCATCGGAGGTCTGATGAGCTGTGGGGCAGAACGTGGAAAACTTCCAGTGCCCCATCCCAAGTCTCCTCAGCCCCGATGGGCTGTCACCATGACCGACGTGGATGCGACGGGCTGTGGGAGCCATTGTGGGGACTGTCCAGAGGGCTAGCCCAGTCTGCCCTAGCCAATGGGCCATCTCAGGTTTGAGGCCCATCGGGCGGCCCATCTGGCGAGGGATTTTCTACAATTTCTATTTTAAGTTGGGGGCATTCAGGTCTTTTCCCAAATCTTTTAACTTCGATCCTCAGTCATTTTTAGAGTAATTAAAGGTTTTTATGTTTTTTCCCTCAAAACTCCTAAACTAAATCGACACTTAGCAAAATTCTATCAGAAAAGAAGTGTTTCCTCTCAAGAACAAGCAAGAGGGTTTTTCTTCAAGTTCAGCCCCAAATCCAAAGGTTAAATAGAAGAATCATTTTCCAAGTATGTGGGATTTGATCAATGGATTCCTTTCACCCATTGAATCCCTAGACTCAGCTTTGTTCTCCAGTTTTAACTAGTTCTTTAGACCTAGGGTTCCTAATTTTCATCAAATCAGCGCAATTTAGATTCTATTGCTTGTATGATATTGTTTACATATTTTCTTGGGAACCTACGATAACTATATATACAGAACTTAGTAACCCTAGCATTTATTAGATTTAGTACTCATGATCTATACTTGCTGATCAGATAATTCAGTCAGTTATGCTTTAGGATTAGAATACTATCAGTTTCAGTATCATGTTATTGCATTCTCAGATTATTATCAGTATTTGAGCTATCCAGCATTTCAGTTGCATTTATTACTTATATATTCAGTTGTGAGTAGGCTTAGTACTGAGCTGATGAAGGGATGATGGCTCTGCTGTTATCTTTAAGCTGAGATATTTGGTAGCAGTCCCTGAGTCCCAGATCTACGGTTCCACCATAGGTCATAAAGGGGTCAGTTGTCAGCTTCAGATTAGTTTGTACCCTTTGAAAGGTACAAACACCCTTCCATCCAGGGTTACAACTTGGCCCCATAGCTAGCTCATCTTGGGATATGTCAGTTAATAGTAGCTCCTACAGTCAGACTCATCATTGCATTTACCATGTATTCAGTTATTCATTTTAGATCATCATGTTATGATATTCATGTTCAGTTACTTGGTCATTGCATACAATTATTCTTTAGTTCATGTTTCAGTATTTACTTCTCTATCAGTATTCATGTCTTACAACTTTGGTTATATATCCTGCATGCTAAGTACATCCAAAGTACTGATGTATATTTTGTGATATATCATTTTATGATGTAGGTTCAAGCGCTCAGCATCCAGGCAGCGCTTAGCTCGATTTCCAGTTCTTACTCAGCAGCCTAGTGGTGAGTCCTCATAGATCTGAGGATGATAGTTAGATTTTATTATTTCAGTATTGCTAATTTAGTTTCAGACTTTTAGAGTAAGGTGGGGGCTGATAACGCTCAAACTACACCTCAATTTAAGAAGCGTAAGCGATCGTTGTCAAATATATAACCCAACAAGGTTGGGGTCGAATCCCACAGAGAATATGGTGAAGATTAAGACTTTAGTGAATTAGTTGACTATTCGTCAATCGTTTCCAGTAAATAAAAGGGGGGGTTTGTGTAAACAAATCGCAAACAAAATAAACAATTAACTTATGGAAATAATCAGTGGGAGAGAATGAACTAGGGATGTGTTCACCATGGCGTTGTAACAATGTCGATTCTAGGCTTAACCGGGTTCTTTCTATATGCGTGTCACGATGTGATTGCGTCAATTGTATCGTCTAAACGTCTCTCGACCAAATAAACAAATTTCTTCTTTCTTCTCTCGATCCAAAAAGATGTGCTTTTTAGCTCTCAATCCTAACATCAAAGTAGATTAATCCAGTTACGGCATTAATCTTTAAGCACGAGAGTTGTAGTCTCGAACCTTGTCGTTTAATGCATTTTTTCCCCGGTTTAATCTCTTTAACCAACCAAATTAAACCTAGGCCGTTCTAATGTTTGCAACCACTAGAAAACGGACATAAAGTATGATTAACAACGTGACAATACATATATCGAACCCAACGCTACCCGGAATCTATATTGCTACGTTTGCCATGGCTCCCACAACCCTAGTTGCGGGAGTTTTAGTTACTCATGCTTAAAGATGAAAAGAAGAAAGTCATGTTCATAAAATAATAAAGAAACGAGATCCTTACAATATATTGAGGACAATCTTCAAGTATCCAAGGACAAAAGAAACCAAGAACTCAAGAACGAATCAAGAACACGAATGTTAATTCAAGAAACGTGTTCTTGCTCTCGAAAACTAACTAAAAACGTGTTTAAACTAATGGGTGAATAATTCTTTACATAAACCTAACATAGGGTATTTATAGGAGCCAAAGAAACCAAATCCAAAACGGGCTAGGAATCCCCAAAACGCGGGTCGCCGACCAGTGCTACTGCCTTAGCGTGACGACCAGGCTTGACGGACCGTCAAGGCAGTGACGGACCGTCGCCTGGGCCGTCTCTGCTAGGCAGCAACACTGCCTTAAGTTGACGGTCCCAGTGACGGACCGTCAGCCTTGTGACGGGCCGTCACTCAGGCCGTCACTCTTAGGCAGAATGTTGTTTTTCGCGTATTTTCTTCCGTTTCCGTGTTTGCTTCCATTTCCTACAAATACAACATAAAAACATCAAAAACAACAATGGTTGCTTGAAAACGTACGATTGTTCTTAGAAAAAAGGAGTCGAAAGTGACGTAAATTAGCGTCACATCAACACCCTCAACTTAAAACGTTCGCTTGTCCTCAAGCAACATAACATAAAACAATAATACGACTCTACTAAGAACACAAACTCATGTCTATAGCAACTCATGGTCATTCAAACTTATTCAATTAAATCAAGCTCCCTTGTAGCACACAAATGTATGAAACACTAACTTGTAAGGATCCAAACATGTCATTTCGATATGATAGAATATTATGCATACACATACGCAGCTATCCTAACAATCAATAGACAATATAGACATCTTGGTGCCCTCACCACAAAGAAATCCCACACACAAGATTTGGGACTAGGTAAGCGCTCACACTCACAATGATTTCAAACAATGCACATGCGATACCATAGGCTTGCCCTTACTATTCTATTTCGGTTCTTCAGAAAGCTACTCGGGATCACTACAGGACTTGTTTCGGCTTGTAATGAGGCTTCGGGTGCAGGTATGATACATTTAGGGGTTAGTGACTAAGCCCTCCTTGGAACCATTTACATCTTATCACCACATAACTTCACATTATCCATCCTTATTCACCTTTTTGTTTCCTTGATTCTAGATACAGGTGCGGCCTCTTTATTGACAATTCTTTTTGTTTCTTTTTCGATCTTTTTCATCTTTCTTTATTTTTTTCTTTTCTTTTCTTAGGCGCACACCCGGATTTTCATTCTATTCAAAAATCAATCGTCTCCATCATCTTTTTCTTATCATTCACCTCTGTAGTAGCCACCCCCAACTTAGGCTGATTGCCTGCGTTAAGGTGCACAATGTCCATGCAGGACCAGGGCCAAAACAGGGTTTACCTCTATAGTAGCCACCCTCCACTTAGGCTGATTGCCTGAGTTGAGGTGCACGATGTCCAAGGGAGGACCAGGGCCAAAATAGGGATTCAAAGTTAAACAGGAATGGTGACAGGTTATTGAAAGAACAAGGTCAATTATGGCTCAAACAGGGATCAAGGGATTATTTATATTTGGACGGTCTTTTAGGTTAAGTGGACTACACACAAAAAGGGCCTGTGATCCTTTCCTAAGCAACCAACTTCAAACTTAACAAAATAGACCGGGCAAGTTCTAGATGCATGCACAGAGTAAGAATTTATAACAATAAGCTCACACACTCTTGGCACCAAGAAACTATATCGCTATCAACTATCAAACAACCGCTTGGCTTAAGCATACTCATTCTAATCATAATCACACAATGACATACAAGGATCCAGAAAGTCAATCGTTTCAACATAAGCTCAAAACCAGAAATTTTTTTTAAAGGGGCGCTACTTTGATAAGAAATCTCATGCTTTGCTATAGACACTAAAAAAAATTTAAAACAACAACCTAAACATGCCGGTTCTACTAGATAGCACACCGGAGGGAAAAGAAATCGGCAACAAAAACCCTCGGTGGTGACTCACAGGTTTCCCAACACCCTCAACTTAGACTCATGCATTGTCCCCAATGCATACATATGAAAACTAAAAGCTGTGAGAATAAAGGAATACCTGTGAAGTCGATATGACTAGGATTCTGGAATGATGTTGGAGACCGCCTGGGTCTCCAAAACAAGAGAACTCGATGGAGTACGTGTGTGCGCCAACCTCATGTTGCGCTCCAACTTCCTCTTTTATTTGCTCCGCCGCTAGTCGTGACCGCTTCTTCGCTCTTTCCTTGTAGATTCTCTTGCGGTGTTTTCATTTCCTTGAGCTATTTACACCGCTTTCCGCAACATGCTTCTCTTTTCGCGGCATCCTTCTCACAACAGCTAGCGTCTCGACCAAACACTTCTCCTCAATGTGCACATCTGCAGGAGCTTCCTCAATAGCATTGATGACCCCGACCACCCTCAAATCACTTGGTTGCTTCGTTACTCTGGACACATCGAACTTGACCATTTCATTGTTCAGCCTGAATGTCAGTTCGTTCTTCTCCATGTCAACCAAGGCTCTTGCTGTGGCTAGCAATGGTCGTCCCAAGATTATTGGAACTTCGAAATCCACTTCGCAATCCAAGATCACAAAGTCAGCCGGGAATATAAGCTTACCAATCTTGACCAGCACATCAGACAGTATTCCCACAGGTCTCTTAACTGAGCGGTCAGCCATCATTACTCTTATGGACGTTGGTTTAGGAGCTCCCAAACCCAGTTGTTTGTAGACGGCGAGCGGCATCAAGTTGATGCTAGCACCTAGATCACACAAGGCTTTCCCGAAATTGAGCTTCCCAACAGTGCAGGGAATAGTAAACGCCCCTGGATCATCCTTCTTTTCAACTAACGACCTTGAAGAGATAGCGCTGCAGTGATGGAGGTTGTCTTCCGGTTCAAAACTCACCGTCCTCTTCTTTGTAATCAAGTCCTTCATGAACTTGGCGTAACCGGGCATTTGTTCCAGCGCTTCCAACAATGGTATGTTTATTGAAATCTCTTTCAACATGTTCATGAAGTTCAGGAACTTACCATCGTCAACTTTCTTTTTCAAACGCTGTGGGAACGGAGGTGGTGGTCGAGGCATCATAGTTGGACGCTTTTCAGCTTCCTTTCGTTTCTCCGCGGGCCTTGGAGTTTCCTCCTCTTCTACCGCCTCATCATCTTTCGCAGCCTCACCTTGCACATGAATTACCGGATTTGATTCCGGTAATATTTTTCCGCTTCTTGTGGTGATCGCCATACAGCTTACGTCATTTTTCGGATGAGTGGTGTCGCTCGGCAAAGTACCCAGTTTCCTTGGGTTTAGAGATGCCGAGATGTGACCCACTTGCTGCTCTAGTTGCTTGATAGCGGTTGAGTGTGACTCCACTACCAGACTCAATGTTGATAACTCATTCCGCATTGCCTTTACCCCAGAGTCAGTCGATTCCACTTTAAGCAGCATCTTCGCTATCATATTCTCAAGTTTGGACGTCTCAGCCTCGCTGCCCGTTTTGTCCCGATTGCTAGGTGGTACATACAACCCACCTCTATCGGTGTTGTTCCTCCAGCTTCCTTGGTCGCGATTTTTGTAGCCACCATTCTCATAGTGGTTTGGATAGTTCCGACCTTGGTTTCCTTGGCCATTGGCCTGGAAACCCCCCACGTAATTCGCGTCCTCAGTCTCCATACCTTGGGAACCCACAACTTGTACCTTCTCTATATTTCCTGACGTCAAGTGCCTTGTCAGGAGATCCAACTTTGTTTTTAGGTGCGCCATGTCTTGGTCGCGCTCCTCCTCTTTCCTACGCTGCTCAGCTGACATACCCACTGTATAGGTGCTAGCTGCAACCTCTGAATCTCGTGTATGCCAGGCCCTGTTGGTTTTGGTGAGCCTGTCCAAAGTAGTTGTAGCCTCAACAAACGATAGACCCATGAATGCACCGCCTGCTGCGTTGTCTAACGTCGGCTTCATAGCCGAATTTAGTGCCCTATAGAATGTCTGCATCAAGACGTTGTCGGCCAATTGATGGTTCGGGCACTGTGCCAGCTTCTTCTTAAATCGCAACCAAGTCTCGTGCAGTGCTTCGTGTGGTTGCTGCCTGAAGTTACTAATCTCATCCCTCAACTGTATCATCCGAGAGGGAGGAAAGAACCTTTCTAGGAAAGCTTCTCTCAACTCTCCCCACGTTGCGATAGAGTCGGGGGTCAATTCTGTTAACCACAACGCTGCCTCATCAGCCAGAGACAACGGAAACAACCTGAGCCTGATCGCTGTCTGACTCACTCCTGGCAGTTCGAATGACTTGCAGATGCCCACGAAATTCATCAAGTGCTGGTTTGCATCGTTACCAGCAACACCGCGGAACACTCCTCTCAAGTTCAGCAACTGAATCATCGTGCTAGTGATGTTGAACTTGGCTCCGGGCGGTAGCGGTGGAACAATAATGGCGCCCGTAGCGCCAGCTCCATCTAACTCGAGATCCTCATCCTGCAGACCACCAGTATTCAGATGTTGTTGGGCCTGCAGTTCTGCAGCGAGCCTTGCTGCTTCTAGTTCTGCGGCCATATTCCGCCTCAATGTTCTAGCAAGTTCGGGGTCGTAAGGTATAATTTGTTTCCCCGAACTTCGGGTATTATGCATGCACAACTTTGTACCCTGTCACAACAAAAACAACAAACAAACGTAAAGCAGGAAATTATAACAAAAAGTCAAATAAACACCAAACTTAATCAAAAACCATATTCCCCGGCAACGGCGCCATTTTTGATAACGCTCAAACTACACCTCAATTTAAGAAGCGTAAGCGATCGTTGTCAAATATATAACCCAACAAGGTTGGGGTCGAATCCCACAGAGAATATGGTGAAGATTAAGACTTTAGTGAATTAGTTGACTATTCGTCAATCGTTTCCAGTAAATAAAGGGGGGGTTTGTGTGAACAAATTGTAAACAAAACAATAGTAAACGTAGGAGTTTAAATCAGTAGGAGAGAATGAACTAGGGATGTGTTCACCATGGCGTTGTAACAATGTCGATTCTAGGCTTAACCGGGTTCTTTCTATATGCGTGTCACGATGTGATTGCGTCAATTGTATCATCTAAACGTCTCTCGACCAAATAAACAAATTTCCTTTTATCTTCTCTCGATCTCAAAAAGATGTGCTTTTTAGCTCTCAATCCTAACATCAAGTAGATTAATCCAGTTACGGCATTAATCTTTAAGACGAGAGTTGGTAGTCTCGAATCCTTGTCGTTAATCAAGTTTTCTCGGTTTTAACTTCTTTACTCAAGCAAATTAAACCTAGGCATGTTCTAATGTTTGCAACCACTAGAAAACGTGACATAAAGTATGATTAACAACGTGACTACATGTAAATTGAACCCAGCGCTACCCGGAATCTATATTGCTACGTTTGCCATGGCTCCCACAACCCTAGCTGCGGGAGTTTTAGTTACTCATGCTCGAAGATGAAAAGAAGAAAGTCATGTTCATAAAATAATAAAGAAACGAGATCCTTACAATATATTGAGGACAATCTTCAAGTATCCAAGGACAAAAGAAACCAAGAACTCAAGAACAAATCAAGAACACGAATGTTAATTCAAGAAACGTGTTCTTGCTCCCAAAAACTAACTAAAAACGTGTTTAAACTAATGGGTGAATAATAATAACATAAACCTAACATAGGGTATTTATAGGAGTAGTAGAAACCAAATCCAAAACGGGCTAGGAATCCCCAAAACGCGGGTCGCCGACCAGTGCTACTGCCTTAGCGTGACGGCCAGGCTTGACGGACCGTCAAGGTAGTGACGGACCGTCGCCTGGGCCGTCACTGCTAGGCAGCAACACTGCCTTAAGTTGACGGTCCCAGTGACGGACCGTCAGCCTTTTGACGGGCCGTCACTCAGGCCGTCACTCTTAGGCAGAATGTTGTTTTTCGCGTATTTTCTTCCGTTTCCGTGTTTGTTTCCATTTCCTACAAATACAACATAAAAACATCAAAAACAATAATGGTTTCTTGAAAACGTACGATTGTTCTTAGTAAAAAGGAGTCAAAAGTGACGTAAATTAGCGTCACATCAGGTAGATTAAATTTTTAATGAATTTTTGGTTTTGCCTTTTGAGCTCGGGGTTGAATTTTGGGTTGACCTAGTGAACCCGGTCTAGAACTTTAGCTATATGAGTATCATTATATTTGTGTTTACGCGTATAACTTATTTTTGATAGAGTAATTACATTCTGAGGCAATTCATAAAGGAAAGGCTCAAGTGTGATCCCATAGAATTTCGTTGTTCGGCTTTGAGGTAGGTTATGGCTTAACTTTTTTCAGACATTGCTTGAGTGGGGACTTATCATGTATATGTAACGACCGGATCCGTCATTACGGGAAAACCATTCGTGCTAATTTTTAGAGTTAGAAAACTCTGGGTTTGGGAGTTTGAAATTCTGGGCTAGGCTAGTCTCGGCTAGTTTTGGAGGAAGGTATGGTCTAGGGAAATTCGGGTAAGAATTGGGGTAGATGTATGGATTTGAGCTATTTATCCTTGTAGATAAGACATAAAGGAGTCCGAAAGACTTTTCAAAATCGAATTCGGGTAAGTAGAACTCACAGAATCGAGGTTGACGTAAAGGGGTTATTTTGGGACGTCGAGAAAATTAGTGTGTTGTAAAATGGACTAGTTTTGTAGATTTTATGACTTTTTATCCCGTGTTAACTCCTATAACGGTTTACACTCTGCCATGGCAACCTCCGCTGTAGCGGAGAAAAACTGCTATAACAGAAGTCAACGTCGGTCAGCCTCCGCCATAGCAGACGACTCCGCTACGGTGGTACCGCTATAGTGGGGCGGACTGCTATAGCGGAACATGATGGGATTTAATGCAGAAACTTTCCCAAAATAGTTTAGTTTTTCTTGAAACATTTTGGGAGAAGAAGGGGGGGGGGATTTTGGGCTATTTCTACCAGTTTTCCGTCGTTTTTCGTCCTAAAGGTAAGGATTCTACTCCCCAAACTCCGTGATATCTTTCCTATGCTATAGAATGGCTAGGGGTGGACTTGGGGAAAGGTTGGTATGACCTAGGAATTGTAGAATCTGGGGGAAAAGGGGATTCTAGGGTGCTAGAGTTCTTGGGTCTTGATTCTTGGTAATGGGTAATGATCACTTAGCCATAATTCTCTAAGGGAATCCGTAAAAATGATGAATTTAGGTGAATCAATTATGGGAGAGCCCGAGGATGGGTGGAATGATCATGGTTGGCCTGGGGTTTCGGATTTTTCATAATCCGGGTAATTTGTAGGCCATGAGAATTAATTTTTGGTTACTGTGTATTTGTTTCTAGACCAAAAACAAGCAAGCAATCCTGAAAGGAAAAAAGCTCCGGTTCAATAGAGCTTGGAATAATTTGAGGTAGGTGATAGTTATTAATTCCTGTATGCATTGTATGTTTGTGTACTTAGGTCTAAGTATTTGTATGGTTTGCATTGCTTAGGGAATGATTTAGGAATGTCCAAAAGTCATATTTTCAGTCTAGTGAAATGAACTAGGTGTAATTGCTTGTTGGTTTACAAGTCTTATTTGTTCATTATTTGTGAATGTGGATTTATGTGACATTCGATTAGCTCGGGTACCACACCTGGTACGGGTTTACTTTATCATGTTGTTGCATCTTTATTTAATGGTTCCCTGAGTGGACCGAGTTGTGTTATGATTTGTAGTTGTGCATTTTGGTCCTTGAGAGGCCGGGTTGTTACGTGCTTTATAAGTTTGGTCTTGGTGTATACCGGGTTGTATGTCTGACACTTAGGTGTTGCCTAGAGGGGATCCAGGGTGGGTCCGAGATATGTAACGTTGTATACTTGTTATTGTTGTGGATTTGTTGATCATAGTTGGGAAGTGGTTTACATGTGGGGACAAGTTAGGGAGAGACTTGTAGTCTAGGAATACTTGTTGACTTGCCTATGTGTTTCTGTACTCTTATTTGATTTCTGTACTACTCATACACTGTTTATTTGGAACTAGCTGATGATCCTACCAGTACACGGTGGTTGTGTACTGATACTGCACTTGCTTATCTTTTTGTGAGTATAGGAAATCTTCCGACGGTTGATGCACGACCTCACTTGTAGGCCTGACATTCAGAGATATCAAGGGTGAGCTGTTCGACCAAGCTGCCTTGGTGTCTATCTAGTCGAGTTGTAGCCTATTTGTTTCAGGCTTAGACCATTTCTATATTTGGGGTTGCATCCCCGTACTCTAGTTTTGGTAGATATTTTTGGTACGTTGACTTTCAGATTCTAGGGAGGGATTTCCGCAGGTTATATTTTTATAGAGTTGATTTTATTATGTTGATTGCTAGTTTACATTTCTGCATGCTGGTTTTAAGCTGTTAGGCTATGCTAAGAATTGGACTCTATTGATTCGCACATCCGGGGGTTGAGTGGGTGCCACTCGCGGTGGTCTGGGTCGTGACAAAGATGGTATCAGAGCGCTAGGTTCGTTGATCTCGTCGTATCAAAACAGGTCTAGTAGAGTCTCTCAGAATGGTGCGGAGACGTCCGTACTTTTCTTCGAGAGGCTATAGGACTTTAAGAAAACTATCTCTTGTTTCTTCCATCGTGTTATAACTTGATTCCAATTGGTATCTGGTGATATAAATTAGTATCTGACTCTTTAACTCTTTTGTCTGCAGATGGTTAACACAAGGAATAACAGAGTGAGACCAGCGGTCCCAGCCACGGGCCCGACCGTTCGTGGTAGAGGAAGGGGAAGGGGCAGAGGACGAGGTAGAGCCATACCCTCCAGGGGTGGGGCTCAAGCTGCTACAGGAGCATGAGAGGCAACCCCTCCCCCACCTCAGGAACAGGTTGTCGAGGACGTAGAAGTTATTGTGGAAGATGGAGGGGCATAGACAGAGGCAGAGACAGCACAGGCTGGAGGTGCAGGCCTTCTTTCTATGACGCCTGAAGCATTTCAGCATGCCTGAAACTTCTTGAGTAGTTTGATTGGTGCTGGAGCCATACCCGTGGGCGTTGCAAATCAGGCTCTGGGCACTCAGCCAGCAGACCCTATGGCTCCTAGGATGGATGCAGCTTCAGGAACAGGTGACTTCTTCAGGCCAATGCGAGGCCCAGTGATGACAGGAAATGAACATGAGATGCTGACCAAGTTTATCAAGCTGAAACCTCCTATGTTTCAGGGTACTGATAGGCAAGATGCTTATGAGTTCATACTGGATTGTTATGAGAGGCTGCACAAGCTGGGCATTGTGCAACAGTATGGGGTTGAGTTTGTCATATTTCAGCTACACGGTGATGCCAAGCAGTGGTGGAGATCTCATGTGGAGTGTCGGTCATCTATTTTGCCCCCACTAACTTGGGAGTAGGTTTACGCTCTTTTCTTAGAGAAGTACGTACCCCATACTTTGAGGGATCGAAAAAAGGATGAATTCTTGAATTTAGAGTAGGGAGGAGCATGCTAAACATCTTCGTATAGTGTTGCACATTTTGAGACGTCAAAAGCTTTATGCGAAGTTCTCCAAGTGTGAATTTTAGTTGACTTCAGTTGTGTTCTTGGGGTACGTAGTGTCAGAAAAGGGGGTGATGGTAGCTTCCCAAAAGATTGAGGCAGTCAAGAACTGGTTCCGGCCTAGCTCGGTGACTAAGGTGAGAAGTTTTGTGGGGATTGCAGGCTACTATCATAGGTTCGTCAAGGATCTTGCATCTATTTCTACTCACTTGACAAGACTAACTCAGAAAGAGGTACCATTTGTGTGGTCCGACAAGTGCGAGGAGAGCTTCCAAAGGCTCAAGACACTTCTGACCACGGCTCCTATTTTGTCATTGTCGGTTGAAGGTAAAGACTTTATTGTTTACTGTGATGCTTCACATTCTGGTTTGGGTGATGTGTTGATGTAGGATAGGAATGTGATAGCCTATGCTTCTAGGCAGTTGAAGGTGAATAAGAGAAACTATCTGACTCACGATTTGGAGTTGGCAGCGGTGGTATTTGCACTCAAGATTTGGAGACACTATCTTTATGGTGTCAAGTGTGAGGTGTTCACCGACCATCGTAGTCTGCAACATGTCTTCACTCAGAAGGACTTAAACTTGAGGCAGAGAAGGTAGATGAAGTTGTTAAAAGGTTATGATATGACCATTCAGTACCATCCGGGTAAGGCTAATGTGGTGGCAGACACATTGAGCTGGAAGACAGTTAGCATGGGCAGTTTGGCTTTTTGGGGGTGTTCAAACGACCACTAGCAAAGGAAATCCAGCCATTGGAGTCCAAGTTCATGCACTTGGGTATTTCAGAACAAGTTGGGATTTTGGCCAGTATTGAGGTCAAATCCACATTTATAGAGAAGATAAAGGCCAAGCAGTTTCAGGATTTGCAGCTAAGCAGGCTTTAGAGCAAGGCAATATTCGAAGAGTCTGGGGATGCCATATTTGATTCGAGTGGTATGTTAAATTTTAAAGGAAGGATTTGTGTTCCTCGGGTTGATGACATGATTCAGAAGGTGTTGGCAGAGGCTCATGGTTCGTGGTATTCAATTCATCCGGGTATAACCAAGATGTACAGAGATTTGAGGCAACTTTATTGGTGGACTAGGATGAAAAGGGACATAACGGATTTTGTGTCCAGGTGTGAGAATTTCTAGCAGGTAAAGTATGAGCACCAAAGACCTGAAGGACTACTTCAGAGGATGCCCATTCCTGAGTGGAAGTGGGAGAGAATAGCCATGGATTTTGTGGTGGGTCTCCCCAAGACTCTGGGGAAGTACGACTCTATTTGGGTCATTGTTGACAGGCTGACCAAGTCAGTTCACTTTATTTTGGTCAGGGTGGATTACAATTCGCAACAATTGGATAAGATCTATGTGAAGGAGATTGTGAGATTGGATGGAGTGCCACTGTCCATCATTTCAGACAGGGGTACGCAGTTTACCTCCAAGTTTTAGGGTAAGTTGCATGAGGACTTGGGCACTCAACTCACCTTTAGTACAACCTTCCATCCTAAGACTGATGGAGTCGGAGAGGACGATTTAGGTATTTGAGGACATGCTGAGAGCATGTATGATTGACTCCGAGGGTCATTGTGACCAGTTTCTACCATTGTGTGAGTTCTTATACAACAATATCTACCACTCCAGTATCGATATGGCACCGTTCAAGGCTCTATATAGGAGGAGTTGTAGGTCACCGATTGGGTGGTTTGAGGAAGGTGATGTAAAACTTTTGGGCATAGACCTGGTAAGAAAAGCGTAAGAAAAGGTAAGAGGCATTCGAACCAAGTTGCTAACTACCCAAAGCACGCAGAAGGAATATGAGGATCGCAAGCTAAGGGACATGAAATTTCAAATTGGTGAGCATGTACTGTTGAAAGTATCACTAATGAAGGGTGTTATACATTTCGGCAAGAGGAGCAAGCTCAGCCCTCGGTTCATCAGACCGTTTGAGGTTCTTGAGATCGTAGGGCCCATCGCTTACAGATTGGTGTTGCCGCCTAGTCTATCGAGTGTCCATCCGGTGTTTCATGTATCCATGCTAAAGCGATACCATGGGGATGGGGACTACATCATCAAGTGGGATGAGGTGCTACTTGATAAGGATCTTCGATATAAAGAGGAACCGGTTTTGATTCTTGCTCGGCATGTCCAGAAATTGAGGACAAAGGTGATCAATATGGTAAAGGTTCAATAAAAGCACCCTCACTTGTTTGAGGATATAGATACTAGTTTTTTCGCTCTTTACTTTTCGTATTTTTGGGTTTGATCATTCCAGAATGAACGATGGGTAAATTAGTATCTGTTATAACAACCGAGTCCTTCGTTATGGGAAAACCATTAGTGCCAATTTTTAGAGTTAGAAAACTCCGGGTTTGGGAGTTTGAATTTTCTGGGCTAGGCTAGTCTCGGCCAGTTTTGGAGCAAGGTATGGTCTAGGGAAATCTGGATAAAGATTGGGGTAGATGTCTAGATTTGAGCTAGTTATTCTTGTAGATAAGACATAAAGGAGTTCGAAGGACTTTTCGAAATCAAATTCGAGTAAGTAGAACTCCCGGAATCGAGGTTAATGGGAAGGGGTTGTTCCGAGAAGTCGAGAAAATTAGTGTGTTGTACAATGGATGAGTTTTGGAGATTTTATGACTTTCTGTCCCGTGTCAACTGCCATAGCGGTTGACACTCTGCTATGGCAACCTCCACTGTACCAGAGAAAAACCGCTACAGTGGAAGTCAACGTCGGTCAGCCTCTGCCATAGCGGGACGACTCCGCTATGGTGGTATCGCTATAGTGGAGCAGACCGCTATAGCAGAGCGTGACGGGATTTAATGCAAAAACTTACCCAAAATAGTTCAGTTTTTCTTGAAACATTTTGGGAGAAGAAGGGGGCGATTTTGGGCGATTTCTACCAGTTTTCCACTATTTCTCATCCTAAAGGTAAGGATTCTACTCCCCAAACTTCGTGATATCTTTCCTATGCTATAGAATTGCTAGGGGTGGTCTTGGGGAAAGGTTGGGATGATCTAGTAATGGTAGAATCCAGGGAAAAGGGGGATTCTAGGGTTCTAGAGTTCTTGGGTCTTGATTCTTGGTAATGGGTAAGGATCACTTAGCCATAATTCTCTAAGGGAATCCATAAAAATGATGAATTTAGGTGAATTAATGGTGGGAGAGCCTGAGAATGGGTGGAATGATCATGGTTAGCCTGGGGTTTGGGATTTTTCATAATTCGAGTAATTTGTAGGACATGAGAATTGATTTTTGGTTACTGTGTATTTGTTTCTAGACCAAGAACAAGCAAGGGATCCTGAAAGGGGAAAAACTCTGGTTCAATAAAAATTGAAATAATTCGAGGTAGGTGATGGTTATTAATTCCTATATGCATTGTATGTTTGTGTACTTGGGTCTAAGTATTTGTATGGTTTGCATTGCTTAGGGAATGATTTAGGAATTTCCAAAAGTTCTATTTTCAGTCTGGTGAAATGAACTAGGTGTTATTGCTTGTTGGTTTACAAGTGTTGTTTGTTCATTGTTTGTGACTGTGGATTTATGTGACATTTAGTTGGCTCGGGTACCACGCCTGGTATGGGATAATACTAACGGTTAGCTCGGGTACCATGCCTGGTACAAGATAATACTAATGGTTGGCTTGGGTACCACGCCTGATATGGTATAATACTAATGGTTGGCTCGGATACCATGCCTGATACGGGTTTATTTTATCGTGTTATTGCATCTTTATTTAATGGTTCCCTGAGTGGAATGGATTGTGTTATGATTTGTGGTTGTGCATTTTGATCCTTGAGAGGCCGGGTTGTTACGTGCTTTATAAGTTTGGTGTTGGTGTAGACCGGGTTGTATGTCTGACACTTAGGCATTACCTAGAGGGGATCCAGGGTGGATCCGGGATATGTAACGTGGTATACTTGTTGTTGTTGTGGATTTGTTGATCATAGTTGGGAAGTGGTTTACATGTGGGGACAAGTTAGGGAGAGACTTGTAGTCTAGGAATATCTGTTGACTTGCCTATGTGTTTCTGTACTCTTACTTGATTTCCTTACTACTCATACACTATCTATTTGGAACTGGCTGATGATCCTACCAGTACACGGTGGTTGTGTACTGATACTGCACTTGCTTGTCTTTTTGTGAGTACAGAAAATCTTCTGACGGTTGACGCACGACCTCACTTGTAAGCCTGACATTCAGAGATATCAAGGGTGAGTTGTTCGACCAGCTGCCTTAGTGTCTATCTAGTCGAGTTATAGCCCATTTGTTTCGGGCTTAGACCATTTTTATATTTGGAGTTGCATCCTCGTACTCTAGTTTTGGTAGATATTTTTGGTACGATGACTTTCAGATTCTACGGAGAGATTTCTGCAGGTTATATTTTTATAGAGTTGATTATATTATGTTGATTGCTAGTTTACATTTTTGCATGTTGGTTTTAAGCTGTTAGGCTATGCTAAGAGTTGGACTCTATTGATTCACTCATCCGGGGGTTGGGTGGGTGCCACTCGCGGCGGTCTGGGTCGTGATAGTATATCATGTTGTGAGTTGGGTGAATTAATATTATCACAACTTTTGGATTGAATCGTGCTATTGTGATGCCCGTGTGGGGCCTTGTGTTGATTGTGATAGTGAATTGAAAAAGGTCAAATATTGTTTCCTTTTGGTGATATGGAGCTGGATTCTTGTTGTGATATTGAGGTTGTATCCAATAGTTGAAAGGTGGTTGTGATCCTGAGGTTTCTAATGTGGTGGTTATACTTGGTTCCTATTTATCTTCGTGTTCATGCATATGCATACATCTCATGGCTCATGGAAGCGGAAAATGAATTGGGTTTTGAAAGAAATGTCTTAAAAGGCTTATTTTAATATTTTTAATATATATATTCGCCGTGGGCAAAGATCCAGCTAACAAGACTGTGTGTGTATATTATATATATATATATTATATATATATAATATATATATATATATATATATATATATATATATATATATATATATATTCACCGTGGGCAAAGATCCGGCTAACAAGACTGTGGGAAAAGATCCGACTTGTTATATTTAGGGGCCTCGCGAGTCCCCCGTGAGAGTATATCATAGGCATTGACCATTGCATTTTATTTTATATCATTACATTGTATTATCATTGAATTATTGTTGTGATTGAGATATTTGCGTTGTTATTGATTTTGAACTGCTGGGACTTTTCTGAGTGCAGGGTTATTTCAATATTATTTACTTGATATAGTAACTGCTAAAGCTCAGTCGGCCTGTGATGCCTACTGAGTACAAGTGGACCGTACTCACTCCTACTTTTCTGCATCCTTTTGTTGTAGATCCTGGTACGAGCAGACCTCGGGGCTAGAGATCATGCGGAGTTGCTATCTTTCGAAGTTGTGGTGAGATATTGAGTTCGGAGTCTGTCCCAGCTTCATCTATCTTTTACTTCTATCTTTTCTACTTTTAGTCAGCTTGTATTAAGTTTGACTATCGAATGTAGATATCGCTCCTGTATTCACGACAACTGAATCTTGAGATATTTTGGAGTCTATTGTTTGGTCTTCCTCTGACCATTGCTAAGTTGAGTTATTATTAGATATTCTTCGTGTTGTTATGCTTTTTGATTTATTTTAAATTGATTGCAATTATTGAGTTAGGCTTACTTACCGTGGTTGGGTTGGAGTAGGTGCCATCACAACCCTTCATTTTTTGGTCATGACACCTTATGAGAGTTGTCACTAATAGTCTCAATAGCATTGAATCATCATATTGATAATTCGTCAGAATAATTTGCTATTCTGGAAAACTGGACACTTGATGTCCCTACCACCTGCATATGTAGGTTGAGGTAAATTCTAGAGGAGATTATGGGTGTGACGACAAAATATTTTTTTGAAAAATAAGTCAGTATTGAGTTAAAAAATGGCAAAATTTCATAAATAACTAACATTTAGGCAATAAATGAGGTGTCATAGGTAAAGTTTGTCTAATTACAGGACGTAGCTATAGTTTAGTAGCTACATATACAAATTAGTGATTGTGTATACAAATACAAATGCGCTTTAGAGATTCATATATGATCCCCAAAATTCGCTTTGTATACAAATACAAACCTTTAGATATTGTATATGAACATTAAAATTCACTTTGTACACAAATACAAATGTATATGAGCCGCGAAATTAGAGCCTCGCCTCCTCCTGAAATTAGAGATTTGTATATAACCCCCGAAATATATAAATACAAAAGAAATGTATATTTAACTATTTAGTTTAAACCTTAGCTACAAAATATAATCATTCTAAATCTTAGCTATGCCATGTAGTTAAGTCTGAAAGTTTTCTACGTCGTGTAATCTTTTCTTAAAAAATCATAATGGAAAACTTTGTTTTTTCGGAGGAGGAAAAAATAAATAAAATATATATATATATAATTATTTTTAGTACTGAAAAATTATATTAGAACACTACTTGAATTGCTAAGGACTCATTTGATTCGGAAAGGGATATTAGAGATTATAATCCCAACCAAACACAGGGAAAATAAGATATAATTCCATGTTTGATATGGATATATAATACAAGAAAATAATTTTTTTTAGCTAATACCAATAATCAAACACGGAATATATGTAAAACAAAATTAGATAGAAGCACTAAACTGATCATCAAAATAAACATGATCAATCCCACTGCCTTAGCTTGTTCATTAGGTAGGTTAGCACACGGAGGTCCAAGATTCTTGAAGGGATAAGCGACATTATTGAAATTGAAATGCGCATCACAATTTTTCTTATCTTTTGAATCACTTCCTTCAATATCACTCTCATATGATGCCACAACAATATTCTTGGATCAGACATGTTTGAGTCACCTATATATATATACTGCTGTAAATTTGCAGTTGCTACTCCCAATCCATTAATAGTCACATTTTCAACATAAGTATCAGACATTGTTGCGCTACTTGAATATGTTGTCACATTGCCCACATTGGATTCAAGTTGTAGTCATTAGTGTCGCATTTCTAATGTTTGTGCCAGACATTATTTCACTACCTAAATATGTTGCTCCATGGGCTGCATTGAGATCCAAGCTATAATCACTTTGAGTATGATGAACCCTATTGTTAAACGCCAGACCAGGCCTATAATTAGTGTTCCCAATATTTGGGTCTTATAGTCCTTGTGAACCCAACATTTCAAATAATGATTCATGTTGTTGTAGCCCTCCACCAACATTATTACGGGCTGGCAAAAACGGGTTATTGAATGGTTGCCAATGCTAAGGTAGTAAGGTTGAACATGAGATTGTAGACGATAGAGTTATTGCTGAATTGAACTTTCTCCTCTAGCAAAAACATTATTGATATTGAAAGTTAGAAATGGAAAATTAGGCCTCTTTCGGTTTGATCTGGGTTACGTTGCAGATATGGTACATTTATTTAAAGTTGATGCATTGTCCAAAATTTTCTATAGCTACTTCTTTGTTGAGAACCACTTGAGGATGTCTGACCTGATGGGTGACAATTAGATTTGTGCTTTCTTGGAGCTCCCCAGTTGTTTCTATGATATTTTTGAGAGGTGTTAGAAGAAAAAAATTAAAAGAGAGTTAGACCATGGATGTATTTATCATCTGAACTCATTGTTATTTAGGTATGCTTGAAACGACAGAAGTCATTTCTAATAGAAAATATTTTTGGTGTTTGAAAATTGGTGAACAATAAAAATATTTTGAAACAACATGAATTAATGATTGATAATGATATTATTTTATTTAACTACAAAATAATAGAAATTAGTAACAAATAATTATCTTCTATCACTAAACATGTAATAAAAGTCTATCACTAATTCTCTTTAATTAGTGAGTGTTTTGATAAGACTTTTGAGTACTAAAGATTGATAATAGTATCTAAATATTTACTGGCGAAAGTAAAATAAAATTAGATTTTTTTGTTCTGCTGTTAGTATAAAATTAAAATTAACATAGTTGCAGAAAAAGTAACTTCTCAAAGAAATATTTGATGAAAAACTTTTTCCAAGCAAAACATTTTCTAGTAACCAAATACGAGAAAATAACTTTATAAACAATTATTTTTTTGCAAAATAACTTTGCCCGTATCATACACATGCAAATGATACATAATTTACCACTTAATATTTTTAAAAACGTACTTGAAGGTGGCTTGCAACTTGGATCCTGGTAAGACCAAGCACATTCATCACCTCAAGAATCTTTTTGGGGTAAAAACCTACATGTTCCATAAGAATGTAAATTTAATTTAATAACTATAATATTCCTAGATCAAATCGAGGTACATGTAAATACAATAATGTGCTTAATTCCAAATAAGTTGACATAGCTATGATTATGAATTATCATTGTTCATATTGTTCCATGTAAATGCAAGAAATTAAATTAATATTAAAGTAAAATTACTTTTTTCACCAAGTTGTTGTACAACTTCCATGAATTTGGCATGAAGATCTTCAGTCCATTTTGTGCAGGACTTTCACCTAACAACCTTATTAATAGCACTTGTTTGGCGTTCTCCTTCATTAATCTCTTTCGAGCTTTTTCTACCTCTCTTCATCATCATCTTGTATTTCACATTCGATACAACATCGTTTTTAGCCTCATGAATATTGTTTCTCTGTTTCTCATTATTAGACACATTTTTTTTCTCTCTGAATTGTTCTTCATTATCTCCAAAAATATTATTATTACCAATATCATCAACATTCATCTGATCTCTATTTTTTTTACAATCCTTCTCTCGCTTTCTCTTTTTGCATTTTTTTCTCTCAATACAAATTGCCACAAGTATTTCACAATTTCCTCATCAAATGGTTTTTTAAGAAAAAGATAAGCTCCTTTGTCCAAAGCCTTCTTTTCTACCAGTTTATTGTGCTCATCACATACAACTGCGTGAGAAGCTATCAATTAGAATTGAATTATATTATACATAACGTGAATACTAAATTTCATGCTTATTCACTGAATTTTATTCTTATAATAGCTATATTACAAAACAACCATCTATCATATACTAAAAATATAGTAAGTAGCGACTGACAATTTATGTTGCTAAACAATAAAATTCATTGCTAATCCTATTTAATGATGGATTATAAAAAAATCATTTAGCTACAAACTATATTTAACGACATATTAACAATGAATTTTATAGCTATTTTTGTGTAGTGTATTAATTAAAATAACTGACTTTACCCATAGTAGACGTCATAAGCGAAAGAGAACAATAAATACTTAACTAGTGAAATTATATGCAAGGCTACAACTTGATCTAAGAGGTAAAAAGAAAGCATGTTTGGTGAATGGAGATTTATTATCATCTCAATTTTTTCCTTTCCTTTGGTGAGCATTGGCATTGCTACAGGAGTTGTACCAACTATATTATCTGTATCGATGCTCTTAGTGTCACGACCCAGACTGTCGTGAGTGGTACTCACCCAACCCCTGGGTGAGCGAACCATCACTTTCTAACAGCTCAAAACCAGTGCATAAAAGTAAACTAGCAATTCAATAATAATAATAATAAAACTTCCTTAGGTTAACCTGCGGAAATTTTCCCTTAGAATCTGAAAGTCGCAGTACCAAACAATTCTACCAATGTCTAGAGTGTGGGGATGCAACCCCAAAATATAAGGAAATAGTCTAAGCCCGAAACAAATGGGCTACAACCCTAATGATAGATTCAAGGCAGCTCGATCGAAGCGGCTCACCCTTGAAGTCCAGAAACGCTGGTACTACAGATGAGGTCGCGTATCAGCCACTGAAAGATAGCCTATACTCACAAGAAGAAAAGCAAGTGCAGTATCAGTACACCACCACTGTGTACTGGTAGGATCATCAGCCAGTTCCAAATAAAACAGTGTATAAACAGTACATCAAATCAAGTATAAGTACGGAAAAAATGCAACAAGTCAATAGGCTCCCCTAGACTACAAGTCTCTACCTAGCTTGTTCTCACCTGAACTCCACCTCTTATAAATCTAAGCCACAATCATAGAATTCAATAAATCATCCTTTTTGCCTGGCCTGGACCACCCTGGGATCCCTTCTAAACAACACCTAAGTGTTAAACAGACAACCCAGCATAATCCAAGACCAACTCCACAGATATAACAGGATTCCCGATCACTCAAGGACCACCAATGAATATCACAATTCAATAAAAATAGCCCGGTCTACTCATGGAACCAATAACAGTCAATGCAATGCAACAATATCAATGCAATACAACAATATCAATGCAAGGATGCAGTAAAATAAACCTGTACCAGGTGTGGTACCTGAGCCAACTGTTAGTATTTCGTACTAGGCGTGGTACCTGAGCCAACCATTTGTTGTACCCATACCACGCATTGTACCTGAGCCAACTGTTCGTGTACCCGTACCATGCGTGGTACCCAAGCCAACCGAATGTCAATAATCCACAGTCAAAATATTGAACAAACAACTTGTAAACCAAAAAGCAACACACCGTTCAATTCACAGACTGTAAAGCAGGACCCTTAGACAGTCTACAAAATTCTTCTATGTCATGAAATTCATACAAACAGTTAGATAAGAGTACAAAATATACAACATTAACAGGAATCGTAAGCCATCACCTACCTCGAAATGATCCAAGCTCTACTCTACTCGAGTTATCTTGTGTTCTGGATTCCTTTCTCGTTCTTGGTCTAAAACAACATACAAGTACTCAAATTAACAAACAAGGCATGTGCACTACCCTGATTACACCATATCCCAGACCCCAGACCAACCATGATCATTCTACCCTTTTTCCCGGGATTCTCGCTATTAATTTCCCTATTTCTATCATTTTCACAGTTAAAAATAGAGAATTTAGCAATATGTGATCATAAAACCTTACTTTTAACAATACCCAAGAACTTCCATGCCTAGAATTCCCCTTCTTCCCTGGATTCTACCATCCCTAGGTTATTCCAACCTTTCTCCAAGTTCCCTCCTAGCCATCCTACCACGTAGAAAAAGTAGTACGAAGATTGGGGAGTAGAAACCTTACCTTAGGGAAGAAAAATAATGGAAAATGGAGAAAAATTGCCTGGAATCGCCTTGCCCTTCTCCCAAAATGAAATTGTAAAAGCTGAACATTTTGGGGAATGTTTCTGCATTAAATCCTGTTACTCTCCACTATAGCAGTCTGCTCTGCTATGTGGTACCGCCATAGTGGAGTCGTCCGCTATGGCAGAGGCTGACCGACATTGACTTCCAATATAGCGATAATTTCTCCGCTACAGCGGAGGTCGCTATAGCAGAGTGTCAATCGCTATAGCAATTGACATGGGACAGAAAGTCATAAAACCTCCAAAATTAGTCCATTTTACAACACAATTATTTTTTCGGCATCCCGAAACAACCCTTTCACGTCAACCTCGATTCTGGAAGTTCTACTTACCCGAATTTGATTCCGAAAAGTCCCCCGGGCTCCTCTATGTGTTAGCTACGAGAAAAACTAGATCAACACAAGGTATCCAACCCAATCCTTACCTGGATTTCCCTAGACTATACCTCGCTCCTAAACCGACCGAGACTAGCCTAGCCCAGAATTTCAAACCCCCAAACTCAGAGTTTTCTAACTCTAAAACTTGGCACGATTGGACTACCCTTAAAGATGGACCCGGTCGTTACAACAGATACCAATTTACCCATCATTCATTCACGAACGATCAAACCCGAATTAAAGAAATAAAAGAAGAAAGTGTAGTACCTGAATTCTCAAACATTTGAGGGTACTTATCCCGCATGTCCTTCTCGGTTTCCCAAGTGGCTTCCTCAACTGGATGATGCTTCCATTGAACCTTTACCATATCAATCACCTTTGTCTTTAACCTCCGGACATCCCGAGCAAGAATCAAGATTGGTTCCTCTTCATAACGAAGATCTTTATCAAAAAGAACATTATCCCACTTGATGATGTAGTCCCCATCCCCATGGTATCACTTAAGCATGGATACATGGAATACTGGATGGACACCCGACAAACTGGGTGGCGGTGCTAACTTGTAAGCCACTGGCCCCACTATCTTAAGAACCTCAAACAGACCAATGAACCGAGGGCTAAGCTTGCCCTTCTTACCAACCGCATAACTCCCTTCATTGGTGACACTTTCAACAATACCTGTTCACCAACCTGAAATTCCATGTCCCGGATCTTGCAATCTGCATACTCCTTCTGCTTGCTTTGGGCAGCCAGCAACTTGGCCTGAATGCCCCTTACCTTTTCCTGTGCATTATTTACAAATTCCACTCCCAAAGGCTTTACATCGCCTTCCTCAAACCACCCAACCGGTGACCTGCAACTTTTCTCATACAATGCCTCGAATGGTGCCATGTCAATACTGGAGTGATAGCTATTATTGTATGAGAACTCGCACAATGGTAGAAATCGGTCCCAATGACCCCCGAAGTCTATCATACATGCTCTCAGCATGTCCTCCAATACCTGGATCATTCTCTCCGACTGACCATCAGTCTGAGTATGGAAGGCTGTGTTAAAAGTGAGTTGTGTGCCCAACTCTTCATGTAGCTTGCCCCAAAATTTAGAGGTGAACCGCGTACCCTTGTATGAAATGATGGACAGTGGCACCCCATGCAATCTCACAATCTCCTTCACATAGATCTTAGCCAATTACAATAAATTGTAATCTACCCTGACCGAAATAAATTGAGCGGACTTGGTCAGCCTGTCGACAATGACCCAAATAGAGTCATACTTCCCAATGTCTTGGGAAGACCCACCACAAAGTCTATGGCTATCCTTTCCCACTTCCACTCTGGAATGGGCATCCTCTGAAGTAGTTTTGCAGGTCTCTGGTGCTCATACTTTACCTACTAGCCATTTTGACACTTGGACACAAAATCAACTATGTCCCTTTTCATTCCGGGCCACCAGTAACACTACCTTAAGTTCAGGTACATTTTAGTCACACCCGGATGAAGTGAGTATCGCGAACCATGAGCTTCTGCCAAGTTTTTCTGAATTATATCATCAACCCGAGGAACACAAATCCTTCCTATGAAATTTAGTACTCCACCAGAGTCTAACGTGACATTTCTGGATTCCCCAGATATTACCTTACCTCGAAACTTACTCAGTTTCGGATCCTGAAACTGTTTGGCTTTTACTTCTTCTATGAAGGTGGCTTTGACCTCAATGTTGGCCAACAACCCACCCTGTTCTGAAACACCAAAGTGCATGAACTTGTCCTCCAAGGCCCGAATTTCCCTTGCTAGTGGTCATTTGGACACCCCCAAACAAGCCAAACTACCCATGCTAACTGTCTTCCGGCTCAATGCGTCTGCCACCATATTAGCCTTACCCGGATGATATTGAATGGTCATATCATAGTCCTTTAATAACTCCATCCACCTTCTCTACCTCAAATTCAAATCCTTCTAAGTGAACATATGCTGCAGACTGCGATGATCGGTGAACACCTCACACTTGACACCATAGAGAGAGTGTCTCCAAATCTTGAGTGCAAAGACCTCTGTTGCCAATTCTAAGTCATGAGTAGGATAGTTACTCTCATGCAACTTCAACTGCCTAGATGCATAGGCTATCACATTTCTATCATGTATCAACACAGCACCCAAACCAGAATGTGAAGTATCACAGTAAACAATAAAATCTTTACCTTCAATCGGCAAGGACAATACATAAGCCGTAGTCATAAGTGTCTTGAGCTTTTGGAAGCTCTCCTCGCACTTGTCGGACCACTCGAATGGTACATATTTCTTTGTCATCCTGGTCAGGTGAGTAGCAATAGAAGCAAAATCCTTAACAAACCTCCGGTAGTACCCTGCGAGTCCAACAAAACCCCTCACCTCAGTCACAGAGCTAGGCCGGACCCAACTCTTGACTGCTTCAATTTTTTGGGGATCTACCATCACCCCTTTTCTGACACTACATGCCCCAAGATCGCAACTGAAGTCAACCAAAATTCACACTTGGAGAACTTCACTTAAATCTTCTGGAGTCTCAAGATATCCAACACAATACGAAGATGACTAGCATGCTCCTCCCTACTCTTGGAGTAGATCAAAATATCATCGATAAACACAATCACGAAGGAATCCCAATACGACTTAAACACCCCATCATCAAACTCATGAATGTTGCTGGCACATTGGTCCAACTAAACGACATTACCAGGAATTTGTAATGCCCATACTGAGTCCGAAAAGCAGTCTTAGGAATGTCCTCAGGCCTAATCCTCAACTGATGGTACCCCAATCTCAAGTCGATTTTCAAAAACATCGATGCACCCTGAAGCTGGTCAAATAAATCATCAATGCGGGGTAGAGGGTACTTATTCCGGATGGTCACCTTGTTCAACTGCCTATAATCTATGCACATCAACATACTACCATCCTTTTTCTTTACAAACAACACAGGAGCACCCCAAGCTGAAGTACTGGGACGGATATATCCCTTATCTAGGAGTTCCTGCAGCTGAGTCTTAAGTTCCCTTAACTCTGCCGGAGCCATACGATACGGAGGAATAGAAATGGGATAAGTGCCTGGCTCCAAATCAATGCAAAAGTCTACATCCCTGTCCGGAGGCATACCGGGCAAATCCGCTAGAAACACCTCTAGAAACTCAAAAACCACCAAAACTGACTCAATAGATGAGGACTCCATACTATCATCTCCGAGATGATCCAAGAATGCTAGACACCCCCTTCCCACTAGCTTTCTAGCCCGAACAAACGATATGACCTTAACTGGCTTAGGTCTGTACACACCTTCCTACTCTAGTCTATCCTTACCCAGAATCTCTAGAGCCACAGTGTTGGTGTTACAGTTCAACACAACATGATAAGGGGACAGTCAGTTCATGCCTAAGATAATATCAAAATCAGTCATATCTAGAATTATCAAGTCTACCCAAGTATGCAACCCCACAAACACAATAGAACAGTCACGATAAACATGAGTCACAATTACAAACACTCCAACTGGGGTAGAAATATGGATAGGGGAATCAAGGATACCACAAATTAATTCCAGACCCAATGCAAAACTCACAGATACATAAGAATATGTAGAACCTAGGTCAAATAATACCGAAATTATTTTATCGCAGACAAGAATGATACTTGTGATCACCGCATCTGATGCTTCTGCCTCGATCCTCCCTGGAAAAGCATAGTAATGAGCCTGATCATCAATCCGGTCAATTTCTCGGATCGGCTGTGCCGCACCCCTGCCCGCGCCGCCATTCCCTCTATCGCCCCGGCCTCCCTAAAAGTTACCTCGCCCACCCTGTGGACGGCCTCTAGCATTACTGCCTCTACCTGCCTAGACCACCGCTCTAGGCTGCTGCTGACCCTGATTACCTGTCTTCCTGAGTGGGCACTCCCTCTTAAAATGGACCAGATCACCATAATAGATGCAACCACGGTCAAGTGTAGGCCTGCTAGCTGACGTATAAGACGCTCCCTGGCCTCTAGGAGCTGAAGACTGATTATGAGCTCCTTGACGACCACCTGTAGCAGCTGACAGAGCTGAATAGATAGGACAGGTTGAGTATGCCTGCTGATTATGACCCCTGGAATGTGATCCACCATAATTTCCCTCATTTTGGGGCTTCTTGGCTAATGTCTTAGCCTGCCCCGTCTGCCTGACTCCCTCAAGTTGCTTCACATAATCTACCACATCATTAAAGCCCTTTACTGAAGAAGTCATATGCACTGACAATACCTATAGCTCAGTATTCAAACCTTTCACAAACAGCCAGACATGTTCCTCCTCAGAACCTAATAGCTGTGTGGCAAAACGAGACAAGGCGTGAAATTTAGCCTCTTAAGCCGAGACTGACATGCTACCCTACTCCAAGTTCAAGAACTCATCTTTCTTCCGGTCCCTCAAAGTACAGGGTACGTACTTCTTTAAAAACAAAGCGTGGAACTGCTCCCAAGTCAGTGGGGATAAAACAGAAGACCGGAACTCCACATGAGACCTCCACCACTGCTTGGCATCACCCTGCAGCTGAAATATGACAAACTCAACCCCATGCTGACGTACAATACCCAACTTGTGCAACCTCTCATAGCAATCCAAGATGAACTCATAAGTATCTTCCCTATCAATACCCTGAAATGTAGGAGGTTTCAGCTTGAGAAACTTGGTCAGCATCTCCTTCTCATTCCCTGTCATCACTGGGCCTAGCATTAGCCTGAAGAAGTCATTCATGCCTGAAGCTGCATCCATCCTAGGCACTGTAGTAGCCGCTGGCTGAGGGTCCAAGGCTTGGTTTGCAAAATCCGCGGGTATGGCTCCAGTTCCAACCAACCCACTCAAAATATTCCTAGCCTGCTGAAAGGCTTCTGGTGTCATAGTAGGGAGGCCTGCACCCCCAATTGGTTCTGCCTCCTCCTGCGCCTCATCATCTCAGCCGTAATTTCTACATCTTTAGCAACATGTTCCTAAGGTGGGGAAGGGGTCACTTCGCGCTCTCCAGTAGCCACTCAAGCTCTACCCCTGGTGGGTGCGGCTCTACCTCGTCCTCTGCCCCTTCTCCTGCCCCTACCACGGACAGCCAGGCCCGCTGCTGGGACCGCTGCTCTAGCTCCATTATTCCTTGTGTTAACCATCTGCGGACAGAAGAGTGAATGAGGTTAGATACCAATTTGTATCACCAGATACCAATTGGAATCAAGTTATAGCACGAAGGAAAGAAGGAAGAGATAGTTTTCCTAAAGCCCCATAGCCTCTCGAAGAAAAGTACAAACGTCTCCGCACCGTTCCGCAAGACTCTACTAGACCTGTTTGGTACGAAAAGATCAATGAACCTAGGGCTCTGATACCATCTTTGTCACGACCCAGACCGCCATGAGTGGCACTCACCCAACCCCCAGGTGAGCAAACCATCACTTCCCCGAACTTAATCGTTCTAACAGCTCAAAACCAGTGCATAAAAGTAAACTAGCAATTCAATAATAATAATAATAATAAAACTTCCTTAAGTTAACCTGTGGAAATTTTACCTTAGAATCTGAAAGTCACAGTACCAAACAATTCTACCAATGTCTAGAGTGCGGGGATGCAACCCCAAAATATAAGGAAATAGTCTAAGCCCGAAACAAATAGGCTACAACCCTAATGATAGATTCAAGGCAGCTCGATCGAAGTGGCTCACCCTTGAAGTCCAAAAATGCTGGTACTACAGATGAGGTCGCGTCTCAGCCGCTGGAAGATTGCCTGTACTCACAAGAAGAAAAGCAAGTGCAGTATCAATACACCACCACTGTGTACTAGTAGGATCATCAGCCAGTTCCAAATAAAACAGTGTATAAATAGTACAACAAATCAAGTATAAGTACGAAAAACATGCAACAAGTCAATAGGCTCCCCTAGACTACAAGTCTCTACCTAGCTTGTTCTCACCTGAACTCCACCTCTTATAACTCTAAGCCACAATCATAGAATTCAATAAATCATCCTTTTTGCCTAGCCTGGACCACCCTGGGATCCCTTCTAAACAACACCTAAGTGTTAAACAGACAACCCGGCCTAATCCAAGACCAACTCCACAGATATAACAGGATTCTCGGTCACTCAAGGACCACCAATGAATATCACAATTCAATAAAAATAGCCCGGTCTACTCATGGAACCAATAACAGTCAATGCAATGCAACAATATCAATGCAATGCAACAATATCAATGCAAGGATGCAGTAAAATAAACCTGTACCAGGTGTGGTACCTAAGCCAACTGTTAGTATTTCGTACCAGGCGTGGTACCTGAGCCAACCATTTGTTGTACCCATACCAGGCATTGTACCTGAGCCAATTGTTAATATACATTTACCAGGCGTGGTACCCAAGCCAACCGAATGTCAACAATCCACAGTCAAAATAATGAACAAACAAATTGTAAACCAACAAGCAACACACCGTTCAATTCACAGACTGTAAAGCAGGACCCTTCGACATTCTACAAAATTCTTCTAAGTTATGCAATTCATACAAACACTTAGATAAGACTACAAAATATACAACATTCACAGGAATCGTAAGCCATCACCTACCTCGAAATGATCCAAGCTCTACTCAACCCGAGCTTTCCCGTGTTCCGGATTCCTTTCTCGTTCTTGGTCTAAAACAACATACAAGTACTCAAATTAACAAACAAGGCCTATGCATTACCCGGATTACACCAAATCCCAGACCCCAAACAAACCATGATCGTTCTACCCTTTTTCCCGGGCTTCCCGCCATTAATTTCCCTAGTTCTATCATTTTCACGGATAAAAAATAATAATTTAGCAATATGTGATCATAAAACCTTACTTTTAACAATACCCAAGAACTTCCATGCCTAGAATTCCCCTTCTTCCCCGGATTCTACCATCCCTAGGTTATTCCAACCTTTCCCCAAGTTCCCTCCTATATATCCTACTGCCTAGGAAAAGAAGTACAAAGATTGAGGAGTAGAAACCTTATCTTAGGGAAGAAAAACAATGAAAAACGGAGGAAAATCGCCTGGAATCGCCTTGCCCTTCTCCCAAAATGAAATTGTGAAAACTGAATATTTTGGGGAATGTTTCTGCATTAAATCTAGTCATGCTCCACTATAGCGGTCCGCTCTGCTAGAGCGGTACCGCCGTAGCATAGTCGTCCGCTATGGCAGAGGCTGACTGACGTTGACTTCCACTGTAGCGGTAATTTCTCCGCTACAGCGGAGGTCGCTATGGCGGAGTGTCAACCGCTATAGCGATTGACACGGGACAAAAAGTCATAAAACCTCCAAAATTATTCCATTTTACAACACACTTATTTTTCCGACGTCCCAAAACAACCCCTTCACGTCAACCTCAATTCTGAGAGTTCTACTTACCCGAATTTGATTCTGAAAAGTCCCCCGGACTCCTCTATGTGTTAGCTACAAGGAAAACTATCTCAACACAAGACATCCAACCCAATCCTTATCCGGATTGCCCTAAACAATACTTCTCTCCTAAACTGGCCGAGACTAGCCTAGCCCAGAATTTCAAACCCCCAAACCCAAAGTTTTCTAACTCTAAAACTTAGCACGATTGGACTACCTGTAATGACAGACCCGGTCGTTATACTTTGAAAGTCAGTGAAGAAAATTATACACAAAATTACCATTATGGTTTGTTTATTTCTCATACATAAATTCAATTATAAATTTTCAGGTTATATTATCCTCTTTAGCTTATGCAATTACACATATTAATCAACTTATATTATAATAGATGTGTACAATCATAGACAAGTTCATATAATTAAGCTATATAGAGTATTATTTAGGATAAATAATTGGATTATATAGAATAGAAAAGATCATATAGGAATATATTGTTAAAGAATCTAGGGGAAAAGCTCATATATGCCAGTGAATTTTCAGAAATTAAACAGCTATGCCATACGTTAATAGTTGGGCTTATTTATTCCATTGTCGTGGCACATTTGATTCATTCATGCCACTAACTACTAACAAAACCCTGCTAATATCAGATTTTGCCACATGACATTATCTAAACCCTTCATTACTTACCAGCCTCCACCCCTTTTATGAGTGGCGTATGTGAATCATTTCATTAAGTTCAGTAGTATATTTGAGTCTTTTTCCCACCCCTTATAATACATTAGTCTCTTGGGTAATAAAACTAATTTATGTTAATTTTTTGTTTTATCATTTATGCAGGACATTCAACCTTTTATAATCAAATTCCTAAACCTCCATCCTTTCTAATTTTGTGTAATAAACTTATAATTTTATGTAACAAACTTATAAGGTCAAGTTTTCCCCTTATACTAATAACATTACTATTTTATATGAAAAATTATACTCTTATTTAATTGAATTATGAATCTAATCTTATTTATATCATTCACAATTTTCATGTATTTTATGTCTCTTTAAAAAGATTTAAAAAACACATAAAATTTGTTTAAGAAAAATAAAGACGGGTTTAAAAGAAAATACAAGAATACATGTAGTTTGGTATGAAAAGTACAAATGAGTATGTAAATTAAGAGTGTGTATGTATTTGAGTATTTTATGTGTTTTTATGGTGGAATTCTGGGTCACTACAAAGAAATGATTTAACGGCCGAACAATTTTCGTCGCTAAATAGCAACAGATTAGCTACGAAATTATAATTTTGTCCCAAAATAAGAAAGTAAAAGAATAGGTATGTAGTATAGCAACGATATTACGGTGACTGGGACGTGGTATTGGCTTGAAAAATAACATAAAATTTGTTCAAGAAAAAAAAAAGACAGAACTAAAAGAGAATAATATGAGGTATAATTTGGTAAGTAAAGTACATATGAGTGTGTTAATTAACAATATGTATATTTTTTCATGGTAGAATTTGGGGTATTACAGTGTCTGTGCCGTGATGGTGACTTGGGAAAATGGCATAATATTTGTTTAGGAAAAAAAAGGGTTTAAAAGAGAGTACACCAATGAGGTGTAGCTGGGTGTGAAAGTACATATGAGTGTGTGAATTAAGAGTATGTATGTGTTTTCATGGTGAAATTTGGGGTGTTGATAGTTGTTGGGCCGTGATAAGGGATTGGGAAAAGGCTCAAAAATGCCACTGAACTTAATGAAATGGCTCACATATACCACTCATAAAAGAGGGTGGGGGCTGATAAGTAATGAAGAGTTTAGACAATGCCACGTGGCAAAATCTAGTAGTAGGGCTCCGTTAGTTGTTAGTGGTACAAATGAACCAAATGTGTCACAGTGATGGCATAAATAAGCCCAACAAGATGACATGGTTGAGCCATTTCTAAAAGTTCGATGGCATATTTGAGATTTTTCCCAGCAATCTATTCCAATTAGCTACCAAAGAATTTCAAGTCAAAACAATTTAACACACTTTGGACAGGGAATAATCAACGAATACTAACAAAGTTATTGAGAAACTAAATAAAAACAAATAAGGAAAAAGCCATAAAATAGACCAAAACTATACTAAAATTGTCAGTTATATACTTTTTTTGCAGGGTGAAATAGTTCAAGAGGATCACTATTTCAAGATAGTTTTCGGGTAAGATAATTGTAGCATTTACTTATTCTTTTTTCCAATATTCTGAATATTGTCTATTGTCTTCACAAATTTTAGTAGAGAAAGTAATTGAATGACCAGTAATGTTGAGTCAAAATAAAAATAAAATATTGTCAAGTAGCCATTGAACTAGATCCAAACTTTTTTCCTTTCAAATTAAGGAAAAAATTGATCATATTAAAATATTTTTAAATTCAAGGTGTGCTCGCGGTCAAAAAAATGAAATAACATGTGTATATTAAAAAATATTAGTAAAAACTTTTTAAGAGATGCAATTTATTTCTGTTGAATTACAAAGGAAAAAAAGCTCCTTGAAATTACGAGGTCGATTTTTTATTAAACAAAAAAATAGGAAGGAGAATGTTTTAATTTTATGAAAATCAAATCTCCCCACTTTTTTTGTCTACATCCAATAAAGACCAATTCTTTTTCTCAAGGTCAATAATAGATAGTCAGATGACAAGAGGGAGTTACTTCGACGGTGAGCACTTCTCACTTCCAACCCGAAGGTTGTGAGTTCAAGTCACCAAGGAGCAAAATGGGTTGAGAACTCCTAGGGAGAAGGTAAAACAAAAGATAGTCAGGTAAGTTCTTATCTTGTCCTCCTTTTTTCTTACCCCTCCCTAGGATCTCCCACCCCTTTTGCTCCCTTGATGACTCGAACTCACAATCTTTGGGTTGGAAGTGAGGGGTGCTTACCATCCAACAACTCCCTCTTGTCTGCTTGCTCTTTCTCTTCCTCCTGGTACCCTAATCATGTGCCTCCACCACCAAAGTAATTTTTTTTAAAAATGAAAGATATCTTGGTAAAAATCAAAGATCTAAACCTTCAAAATTTATTTTTGAGGGATTTAATTAATTTTCTCCTCCAGCTCTATTTCACTCTTGACCAATTGACAAAGAATTTTTTCCTCCTTTTTCTACAAAAAGATCAAGTGTAAAATTCAAAGGTAAGTTGATAATAAATAAAATTAATATATAATTATCTCCCTCTAGGGACATCTGATAAAATTGCAACGACACATATATTAACATAAAATTATTAATCCCTTTTGAAAAATCATATACATTTTTATAAAGGAAGCTAATTGGGTGTATGTCGTGCTTATAGAAAGAACTAAAAATAGAGAATCTAATTTGGTTCATTGTAACTACACAAAAATCATTTAGTAATTAGGAAAACAATAAATACAAGCATAGAAATAGTATTATGGCAACAAGGAAAAGTGAAATACGAGATTTACAAGATATATAAATGAATCTAAAAAGAGATCAATGTTATAATCACAAATGAAATAAAAGCATCATATCAATTAAATCTTTTATAAAAAGGAAATCACACATAATGTAGTTGTAAAAGAACGGAAGGTTATAAATTTCTATATATATCTTTAGAGATGTTACCTTTATAGTTGTAAGACTTCAGCAAATCAACCATCTCAGTAACAAACTCTTTGTCATTATCAACTAACATCATATGAACTTCTTGTTAGGATATACTCTTAACCACGTGGTTTAGCTATAGTATTATGTTTTTATCATTATGTAAAGACTAATTATTTTATTTATTTGATTTGATAAAATTTCTATTAAATAGATCATTATGCCTACATGTGTGTCCTTTATTTATATAGTAGATAATTTAGTGTATGGAGTTATTTGGCTCATACACAGAAGATTAAAATTATCAGTCCTTATAAGTTATAAATATATGTTCACAATCAAAGATGAAGTTGGACAGTCATCTTGATAATTGTAGCACAAGATTAGATATAATTTGATCTTGATTATGGGAGTGGTTCCATTCAAACTTCTTGTGCTAGTACGCTATTCGTGCGTATTGAACGGACCAAGTAGAGAAGCTTTTTTATTTCTGAGTATTTGTATAACACCTTCTCTAGAATCATTAAATAAACTTATACTCTTAATCTTGATATAATTATTATGATCAATGTAATTTATTTATCATCTTGATCTGTCAAAAGGTGAGACCCTATCGTGGGTCAGTATATTCCTGATAGATTGGACGGTAATAAATCACATTAGTGAAATAATAATTAGTTGATAGAATCCATGTCTCGACCTTAAAATTAATGATACCCCTTTATGATTGCTTATAAGTTTTCATGTGGAACCCCTGCAGGTGGATTATATATATCCGTCACATGAAATAAATTAAGCATAGTAATAAAGGATTAAGTTAATCAATGAATTAGATTATCAGAGATTTAATTTAATTGATTGGTATCGGTGATTCTAACATGGAAAGTTAAATAAGATTTAATGTTGGATTTCAAAATTAAACCGAGGAGTGCAATTACGGATTTTTAGTGGAATAATCTGTAATTTATTATGGTAGGATTAATTCAATCAATTTATGAATTAATACCATAATTGGAAGCCTCTATTATTAAATTTGTGGTCCCTACTATACCAGATTAATTAAATAAATTTTATGGAAAAGAAAATTAAAACATTCTAGAAGCAGTAATTAAATAGTTTTACTGGACTTTTGAAATAATTTAATTTAATTTTATATACACATTTTGGGAGGAGATAACTCTCCCAAGATACGTGCAGATTTGGTGGAGAACATCTCTCTCACGTTTTCAACTTTCAGTTGTGAAAAAATATGGATAAAAGGGAGTTGAACCTTCACGGTTCATTCATTCACTTTTCACAAAATCTGACCTGCCCACACAAGTCAAAAGAAAGAAATTCAAAGAATTAGTCTGGCTTTAGTAGAAGATTGCAGACCTGGAGACTACTGCCTTTGACGACCTTTGTGAAAGCTTCAACAGGTTAGTGAATCCTTTCACGAATTTACATTATCTAGATCTCTATGTAGGTTATGTGATTCTGTGTGAATGCTTCCGCTGTCATATTTCTAGCAATTGGTATCACGAGTCAACCTACATATACTAAATAATGTATGTTAAACTAGTATGCATATGAAATCTGTCACTAATGATTTATGCATAAGATATCTAGGGTTTTATTACGTTTTGAGCATGACTAAATATGTTGTTCTTACCGTATAAGCATGAATTGTAATCTGTAATTCCGTTTATAGCATGGATCTGTTGTTATTGTTTTTTGCATACAAAAAATTAACCAGTTCTTGACTTCGATTATGAATCTGTAATTATTTGTTTTTAAATAATTCTGAATCGGTCGTTAAGAAAATAGCAATTGTATGCATGTTATTGTTTTTGGAATTAAGTTTGTTGATTTTAAATATATTTAAATATATATATATATATATATATATATATATATATATATATTAAAATCTGCAAAATTGGGCTGAAGGGGTAACACGCTGAAGGCCAGGCCATCGCGCGATGAGGCTGGCCATGAGGCTGGGCGACGTGCGCAGAAGGCTGGCCGACGCGGGCGCACCCCTTGCCATGGTTGTCCAAAAGCTGGGCGCTGGCCTGGCCACATGTTGCGCTGAAGGCTGGCATATGCGCGCTGGCATGGCCGACGTGCGCGCTGGCATGGCCGATGTGCGCGCTGGCCTAGCCGATGCGCGCGCGGTGGATTTCATCCGCCCCAATGCCTTGCCGACGTCCGGCCGATAGGTCAAATTATGCCAACTAGAGTTTTTAATTTTTTTTTACTAACTCCGATTGAGCTGAAATTTGGCTGGTTCATCGAAAATGGCCCAATTAACAAGACTCACAGCTATGCCGTGACATAAGTGCTTTTTTGGCCATTTGAGATTATTGAAAAACATATGCACAACGGAAGCATTCCAGAAATATACTGCTTACATGAATAATAGATAACACATAGTTTATGCTAAAACACATACGATTATGCTAGATCATATAAACTCGCTGAAATTTAATTCGATAAATACTTCTTGAAGCGTGAACACATATCATCAAGCAAGTCTACAGGTCCGACTCTGATTCCGCAGTCTTCTTCAGTGATCCTAAATTCACAGCTGAACTCTCTCAATACTTTGGTGGGCAAGTATCGCATAGAAAACTGATCAACTTTCTAGGTTAGGAGAATCCCTACTTATAGAGATACTTTTCCTAGTCCAAAAAGGAGAACAAAGACCCGTTTGTTTTCTAACAAGAAAATAAACTCCTGTTTTCTTCCCTTTTCCCTAGAAAATAGGATTCTGAGTTCTAGTTAAATATGGGCACTGCAGGGACCACATAATTAATTACTGAGGCTCCCTATTATGGAAATAATTCAAAATTCTGATTTGAATTATTCTTACCATAATAAATTACAAATCATTCCACTAAAAATTCATAATTGCACTCCTCTATTTATATTGTGAAATTCCCCATTAAACACTTATGTAATTCCCCATGTTAAGATTACAGATACTAATCAATAAATTAAATTACTGACGAATTCAATCTAATAATTAATTTCCTTTTGAGCACTGCTTAACTTATTTCATGTGTCGGATTCATAAAATTCACTTGCAAGATTTGACACAGTAAAAACTTATAAGCTTCTCAAAGAGGCATATCATCAATCTCTATACCGAGACATGGATTCTATCAACTAACTTATTATTTCACCAATATATATTATTATCATCCAATCTACTAGGCACATTGACCCATCTCAGGATCTCACCTTTTAATAAATCAAAATGATAATTAATATATACAGCTCATAATAGTTATATCAAGATTGAGAATATAAGTACATTTAATAGCTTAGAGAATATGTTTTCACCAGTCAGTCTAAAACATCTATCTCTGCTCGATCCCGTTCAATACATACAAAATGTACTAGCACAAGAAGTCAGAACTACACCGTTCCCATAATCAAGATAAATTATATTTAATTTTGTGCTACAATCATACCGATGGCTTGTCCAATTTCCATCCTAGATTGTGAACAAAAATCTTTATACTTATAAGAACCGATGATTTAATCCTCTGTGTATAAGCTAAAACTCTATACACTAAATCATCTACTATATAAGTAAACGGACACATAAACGAATACATGATCTATTAAATCTTTTATTAAAATTGATTTAATAATTATTCTATAATAACTACTATATCTAAACACATGATCAATAGTATATATATCATGGTTAATAGTATATATCCCAACAATCTCCCACTTAGACTTTAACCATCACAATTGTTATAATATACTATATCTAAACACATGGTTAATAGTATATATCCTAACAATCTCCCACTTAGACTTTTAACCATCACAATTGTTATAATATACTATATCTAAACGCATGGTTAATAGTATATATCCTAGCAATCTCCCACTTAGACTTTTAACCATCATAATTGTTACAATATACTATATCTAAACGTATGGTTAATAGTATATACCTTAACGATTTTCCACTTTGACGTTTCACCTTTGATAATGGATAGAATACTATGTCTTAATACATGATTAATAGTATATACATTGACAATCTCCCACTTAGACTCTTAACTATGCATCTACAACTTTCACAGATAATCCTTTTATATTACTTATCAAAAGGATCTTACCAAGTTGTTGTTTTTATGCAACTTCGTCTAGTAGTGCTTCGTCGTCACTGATCGGTTTGGTACTAGATCTTCAAGTATCCTATCATGAAATCTGAAATGGAGTCTATGTACTCAAATCAAGTCTAGGATCTTGTAAAACTACCTACAGGAGTCAAACCAATTGGCTGTAGATGGATCTATAAGAAAAAGAGAAGAGTGGATGGTAAAGTGCAAACTTTTAAGGCTAGGCTTGTTGCGAAAGCGTTCACTCAAAAAGAAGGGATTGATTATGAGGAAACTTTTTTGCCGGTAGCCATGCTTAAATCCATAAGGATTCTCTTATCCATTGTTGCCCATTATGATTATGAAATTTGGCAAATGGATGTCATGACGGCTTTTCTTAATGGGAGTCTTGATGAGTGCATCTATATGGCACAACCAGAGTGTTTCATGAAAAGTGAAAATGAACACATGCTGTGTAAAGATTGAAACAAGCATCTAGGGCATGGAACACTTATTTTGACACTTCGATTAAGACCTTTGGTTTTGATCAATGTGAAAATGAGTCATGCATTTATAAAAAGTGGGATGGAGATAAAGTAGTATTTTTGATTCTGTACGTAGATGATATCTTGCTCATAGGAAATACTGTGAGCATGTTGACTTCAGTTAAGGAGTGGTTGTCCTTACATTTTTATATGAAAGACCTGGGTGAAGCGGCTCATATCCTTGGGATCAAGCTTATTCGAGATCGCAAACAAAGAATGTTAGGCTTATCTCAAGCACTTTATATAGACACAATTCTTGCAAGGTTTAGCATGCAAAATTCCAAAAAGGGATTTCTCCCTTTTAGACATGGAATTTACCTATCGAAGGATCAGCCACCTAAAACGGCTGATGAGATAAAGAGAATGAAGGCAGTCCCTTATGCTTCTGCAGTAGGGAGCCTCATGTATGCAATGTTATGCACTAGACCTAACATCTGCTTTGTCGTAGGCATGGTTAGCAGATTTCAATCTAATCCTGGACAAGAACATTGGACTGCTGTAAAACATATAATCAAGTACCTGAAAAGGACTAGGGATTATATATTAATTTTCCACTCAGCTGATCTTGTGCCTATTGGGTATACAGACTTAGACTTCCAATCAGATAGACTCTAGAAAATCAACCTCAGGATATGTGTTTACTTTAGGAGGTGGAGCCATAAGTTGGAGAAGCATCAAACAAACATGTGTTGCTGATTCAACTATGGAAGCCGAATATGTAGCTGCCTCTGAGGCAGCTAAGAAGGCTGTTTGGCTCAGTAACTTTCTAAAAGAGCTTAGAGTGGTTCCTTCGGTTCAAGCACCACTCACACTTTATTGTGATAACAGTGGTGCAGTTGCAAACTCGAAAGAACCATGAAGTCATAAGAGAAGCAAACACATTGAGAGAAAATATCACTTAATTAGGGACATAACTCAAAGGGGTGATGTGAAAGTTTTGAAGATAGAGTCGAAGAACAATCTGGCGGACCCGTTTACAAAGAGTTTGACACAGAAGGCTTTTGATAAGCATGTGGAAGGAATGGGCGTTACAGTTGTGAATGCATGGTTATAAGTCTAAGTGGGAGATTGTTAGGATATACTATTAACATGTGATTTAGCTATAATATTATGTTTTTATCATTATGTAAAGACTAATTATTTTATTTATTTGATTTGATAAAATTTCTATTAAATAGATCATTATGCCTACATGTGTGTCTTTTATTTATATAGTAGATAATTTGTTTGGCTCATACACAGAAGATTAAAATTATTGGTCCTTATAAGTTATAAATATATGTTCACAATCAAAGATGAAGTTTGACAGTCATCTTGATGATTGTAGCACAAGATTAGATATAATTTGATCTTGATTATGGGAGTGGTTCCATTCCAACTTCTTGTGCTAGTACGCTATTCGTGCGTATTGAACGGACCAAGTAGAGAAGCTTGTTTATTTCTGAGTATTTGTATAACACCTTCTCTAGAATCAACTTATACTCTTAATCTTGATATAATTATTATGATCAATGTAATTTATTTATCATCTTGATCTGTTAAAAGGTGAGACCCTATTGTGGGTCAATATATTCCTGATAGATTGGACGGTAATAAATCACATTAGTGAAATAATAATTAGTTGATAGAATCCATGTCTCGACCTTGAGATTAATGATACTCCTTTATGATTGCTTATAAGTTTTTATGTGAAAATCCTGCAGGCAGATTATATATATCCGTCACATGAAATAAATTAAGCATAGTAATAAATGATTAAGTTAATCAATAAATTAGATTATCAGAGATTTAATTTAATTGATTGGTACCGGTGATTCTAACATGGGGAGTTAAATAAGATTTAATATTGGATTTTGAAATTAAACCGAGGAGTTCTAGTGGAATAATCCGTAATAAAATTATGGTAGGATTAATTCAATCAATTTACGAATTAATACCATAATTGAAAGCCTCTATTATTAAATCTGTGGTCCCTACTATACCAGATTAATTAAATGAATTTTATGGAAAAGAAATTAAAACATTCTAGAAGCAGTAATTAAATAATTTTACTGGACTTTTAGAATAATTTAATTTTATTTTATATACATGTTTTGGGAGGAGATAACTCTCCCAAGATTTGGTGGAGAACATCTCTCTCACGTTTTCAACTTTCAGTTGTGAAAAAACGTGGATAAAAGGGAGTTGAACCTTCACGGTTCATTCATTCACTTTTCAATAAATCTGACTTGCCCACACAAGTCAAAAGAAAGAAATTCAAAGAATTAGTATGGCTTTAGTAGAAGATTGCAGACCTGGAGACTACTGCCTTTGACGACCTTTGTGAAAGCTTCAACAGGTTAGTGAATCATTTCACGAATTTACATTATTTAGATCTCTATGTAGGTTATGTGATTCTGTGTGAATACTTCCGCTGTCATATTTCTAGCACTTCCTTTATCATACCATAATAGGAAGCTGCCATTGAATTATCTATTCCTTCAACAGTTTGAGAATTTTCCTCTTCGAATTTAACTAGGAGATATAAGAAAATAATTTGTTATATAAAAAGCTGAATTTATAGAGAAACACTTAACTCTTTTGATAGGTGTTTATATAGTACCTCTACTGGTTAGGGAATGTCTAGTGTTTGTTGGAATTGTCCTTTTATTTAGTAACCATTTATTTAATGTTTGTTGGTTTTTTTATTTTGTTGAATTATCCAGCTCCTAGTTATATATTAGGAAGTGAGCATGTTTTTAGTTCAGATAGTAGAGCCTGTTAGGAGTCCTAGTAGTCGTGGGTTTGTGGATTTTATGCGTAGCAGAAAAGTCTTTGTAAAAGTCTATATAATGACATATCATGTTGCTATTGTTATACAGAGAGTTGCACAATACTTTTATTTTTCCTCTGTTGTGTATTTCTATCTGCTTCCTTCATTGTTCTATTTGTGATATTCTATCAGTGGTATCAAGAGCAAGGTTTAATCCAAAAGAAAAAAAATACATGTGAGGGGAGTTCACCAAAAATTTATTATTCATCTATGGCTTCAGAGAAAATTTTTGTGCAAGCAGACATTCCTTGTTTTGATGGTCACTATGACCACTGGAGTATGCTGATGCAAATTTTTTTACGATCAAAGTAGTATTGGCCAATTGTCAAAGATGGCATCGACGCACTAACGGAAGGTGATACTTTAACGAATTCTCAAAAGACAAAGTTTGAAGCAAGACAGCTGAAATATTTAAAGGCAACAAATTATCTCTTTTAGGCTATTGAGCGTTCAATCTTGGAAACTATTTTTTGCAAAGAAACATCCAAGGATACTATTTTTTGCAAAGAAACCTCCAAGGATATCTGGAGAGCACGCCTTGAAGGCTTCTACTTGTATTTCTTTCAATTCTAGAGGAAGGGGTAGAGGTAGAGGTAGAGGTAAAGGAATACAGAGAGGAGATTGAGGAAATAGAGATGGATGCAAAAAAGATGGCAACAAAATTTTTAGAGACAATGATGACTACGACAAAGGCAGAGGAAAAGATGTTTACAAATCCAAAGTAGAAAGTTATCGTTTCCATAAATTTGATAAATTATTATTCTGAATGTTATACTAGGCTGCCTAATGAGAAAGAAGAAAAGTCAAATTTTTCTTAGAACAAAGAAGGAGACCTTGTTAATGGCAGTCCAAGTTGAAAATGATCCTGGGGAGCAAGCTATTTGGTTTGTGGATGCCGGTTGCAATAACCACATGACTGGAAGTAAGTCTTCTTTTGCTTATTTAAATGAAAGCTTACATTCGATGGTTGGTTTTGCTGATCTTTCCGTTGTGAATGTAATGGGGAAGGGTAATATCAATTTTAGAACCAAGAATGAGTGTGTGTTTACCATATCTAATGTGTTCTATGTTCCTGCTTTGAAAAACAATTGTTGATTGTTGATCAATTGTTAGAAAAAGGGTATGTCACCACTCTTAGGAACAATCCTTCCAGAGGAGTTGTTGCTATTGTGAAGAAAAAAAACCTATGGGAAGTTTGATCTATTTAACCATCACTAGAACTGATAATATGTACTAGATAAGTCTTATAAGCAGGTACATGGAAAGTCCAAGAGAGATTCATTTGGTGGCTGCTAAAAGAAATCTCAGGTATTTGCAAGGTACTGATGATTTTGGTATTTGCAAGGTACTAATGATTTTGGCATTTTATACAAGAAAGGATCGAAAGTTTAATTAATATTAAAGTAAACTTACTTCCTTCACCAAGTTGTTGTACAACTTCCATGAATTTGGCATGAAGATCCTCAGCCTATTTTGTGCAGGCCTTTCGTCTAACAACCTTATTAATAGGACTTGTTTGGCGTTCTCCTTCATTAATCTCTTTCAATCTTTTTCTACATCTCTTCCTCGTCATCTTGTATTTCTCATTCGATACAACATCATTTTCAGTCTCATGAATATTATTTCTCTGTTCCTCATTATTAGACACATTTTTTCTCTCTCTGAACAGTTCTTCATTATCTCTAAAAATATTATTGTTACCAATATCATTAACATTCATCTGATTTCTATTTTTTTCCGATTCTTCTCTCGCTTTCTCATTTTGCATTTTCTCTCTTAATACAAATTGTCACAAGTATTTCACAATTTTCTCATCAAATGGTTTCTTAAGGTAAATATAAGCTCCCTTGTCCAAAGCCTTCTTCTCTACGAGTTCATTGTGTTCATCACATACAACTGCATAATTATTTTAAAAAGTTATCAATTAGAATTGAATTATATTATACATAATGTGAATAGTAAATTTCACGCATACCCACTGAATTTTATTCATTATAACAACTATATTACAAAATAAGCATTTATCATATAAAAAATAATAATTAGATATTGACAATTTATGTTGCTAAACAATAAAATTCATTGCTTATCCTATTTAACGATGGATTATAGAAAATTTATTTAGCTACAAATAAATTAATGAAAGATTAACGGTGAATTGTATAGCTATTTTTTGTAGTGTGTTAATTAAAATAACTGACTTTACCCACAATAGATGTCATAAGTGAAAGAGAGAATAAATACATACCTAGTGAAATTATATCCAAGGCTACAACTTGAGCTATGAGGTGAAAAGAAAGCAGGTTCGATGAATGGAGATTGATTATCATCACATCAATTTTTTCATTTCCTTTGGAGAGCATTGACATTATTTCTGAAGCCGTACCAACCATATTAACTGTATCAATGTTCTTTGAAAGTCAGTGAAGAAAATTATATACAAAATATAATCAGGGTTTGTTTATTTCTCATATAAAAATTCAATTATAATTTTTCAGGTTATATTCTACTCTATAGTTTATTCAATTGCATATATTAATCAACTTCTATTGTAATCGATGTGTGCAATCTTAGATACGTTCACATATTTAAGATATATACAATTCTATATACATATTATTATCTTGTCCTCTTGCTCTTTCTCTTTTCTCCCGTTACCCTAATCTTGTGCCTCCATCACCCAAGCAATTTTTAAAAAAAATGATAGATAGATTGGTAAAATAAAAGATCTACACCTTCAAAATTTATTTTTGAGGGATTCAATTAATTTTCTCCCTCTAGCTCTATTTCACTCTTGATGAATTGACAAAGATAATTTCCCCCCTTTTTCTACAAAAAGATCAAGTGTAAAATTCAAAGATAAGTTGATTAAATAATTAAGATTAATATATAATTGTCTCCCTCCAGGGACATCTTATAAAATTGGAATGACAGAGATATTTACATAAAATTATTAATCCCCTTTGAAAAATCATATACATCTTTATAGAGAAAGCTAATTGGGTGTATGCCATGCTTACAGAAAAACTTTTTTTCTTTTTGTAGAAAGAACTAAAAATAGAGAATCTAATTTGGTTCTTTATAATCACACAAAATTCATTTAGTAATTATGAAAACAACAAATACAAGCATAAAAGTAGTGTTATGGCAACAAGAAAAAGAGACCATACATGGCAAGCCAGGAACTGGTTAATTTTCCCGAAGAAAGTTGTACATACGAGTCTTGCAACTGCTCAGATACAACAGATGATTAAGATTAGATTAGAGAGTTTACAGGGCACTAAGAGGGCACAGAACTATCCCTCCTTACCAGCAAGATTATGTAATTAGTTTTCTCTTCTTTTATTTCCGAGGCTTAGCGACCACATCATGCTGATGGGGGTGTTCCTGGGTGCTCTCTAGGTGTAAATTTTGGCTGTCAATGGTAATTCTTCACGGTTTACCAAAAAAAAACAAGAGAAAGAGAAATACTCCCTCCGTATTAATTTGTTTGACCTACTTTTCTTTTTAGTTTGTTTCAAAAAGAATGAACCTTTTTTCAACTCTTTAATTTCAAGATTCTACATGACATATTTAAGATCACAAGAATAAAGAGCATTTTGGTACATTTGAAATATCTTTAATTTAGGATCACAAGATTCAAAAGTCTTCTTTATTTTATTTAACTCTGTGTAAAGTTAAAACATGTCAATCAATTTGAAATGGAGGGAGTACAAGATTTACAAGATATATAAATGAATCTAAAAAGAGATCAATGTTAAAATCACAAATGGGATAACAAACATCATATTAATTAAATCTCTTATAAAAAAGAAATCACACAAAATTTAGTTATAAAAGAACCAAAGATTATAAGTTCTATATATATCTTTAGAAATGTCACCTTTATAGTTGTAAAACTTTAGCAAATCAACCATCTTAGTAACAAACTCTTTGTCATTGTCAACTAGGATCAAATGAACTTCTTCTATCATATCATAATAGGAAGTTGTTATTGAATTATCAATTTCTTCAACAGTTTGAGGATTTGCCTCTTCGAATTTAACTAGGACATACAAGAAAATAATTTATTATATAAAAGGTTGAATTTATGATAAACACTTAATAAACAATAAACTCTTTTTATAGGTGTTTATATAGTACCTCTACCGGTTAGGAAATTTTCAAGTGTTTGTTGGAATTGTCCTTTTATTTAGAACCCATTTATTTAATGTTTGTTGGTCTTTTTATTTTGTTGAATCGTTCAGCTCCTAGTTATTAGGAAGTGGGCGTGCTTCAACTGGTACGAGTCCCAGTAGCCGTGAGTTTGTGGGTTTTATGCGTAGCATAAAAGTCTCTATAATAGTCTATAGGCAAAAGGCATAATTACCTCCCCCAAACTATAGGCTCAACGACACACCCTTAACTATACGGGGGTCCTATTATCCCACTAAACTTTTTTCCTTTATATTTCTTTGCATCTTATGTGATAACGTGGAGGCATAATCCAATCCGATTAGATGCGGAGATATACACGCACTACCACATGTAAATATATTTTTTTGTATTTTTTTTAAAAACTTCTTTTTATTTTCTTTTCCTAGTATCATATTATATTAAAAGTAGAAAACTCTTATCTCCAAAGTTAGATTACGATTTTGCCCCTATAATAAATCAAAATGTAATATTAAATATTAAAAAATAATATTTTTACCTCTCAAAAATTATACATTTGAATAATAAATCACTATTAATTAATTTCAATAAAGACTCTTAATTTGTATTGAACGATTGCAGCCAAATGCCAATAATTTGATATTGAGAAGCAGTTAATTTTTTATTTGATACATATGTAGAAAAACTTACATAGATATGTTATATTAAGAAAATATTTATCATCTATTAAAATAATATTTTTTATTATTGGACACCTATAATATATTTATAATACAGTTTTAATACATATTGCAGAAAATAATTTATAAAACACATATAATACAAATTGTATTCATGGATAATACATTTATCACACACTTTAATACACTTATAATATATTGTGTCAATTTCTTACAAAACAAACATAATACATTTTAAAACACTTATAACATATCTATATTACATGCATAATTCACTTTTAATACGCAAATTTTTCATAGTATTGCTATATATTGCTATAGATGGTAATAAATAAAAAGTATCGCTAAAAATAATAAATATTTTATAAAAGATACATGTAATTTTTCCACATATATTTGTTAACCTGTTCATATTTCCAACTCTTATCTAATAAATGACATAAATATTCTCATATATGCAATTTTTATTGTAGAAATTTTTTGGTAGAAATTTTACTGTAGAGTTATATGTTATCATTTTTTCGTAGTACATTAGACGTGAATGTAAAGAATTTTTTCATCTACCCACCATAGTTATTGTAGGTGTAAATTCTTTAGTTATTACGTATAGTTATTTCATCATTTATCCTTTATTTGTCCATCTTCCATATTAATTATCTTCGTTATCATTTGTTCTTCCATCTTCCACATTAACAATAAATTTTTTACATAGCCTCACATTCTTTGATGGTCTATAAAAGTGCACAATCATATTTTATTTATTCTGAAAAATCTCTTTTACTCAAAGAGTCCGTCGGAGGACATTTTTTCTATTCATATCTATGTTAAGTGTTTTTTTTTTAAAAATCTATGTTAAGTTGCATAAGCTTTATGTTATTAATAACTAGTGAATTTAGTCGCGCTTTGCGCGATCATAAAAAATTGAATGAATTTATTAATTAGTATTTTTTATAATAATAGGAAATTAAAACTAAACACAAACAAATGAAAGTTTAAAATACACCTCTAACATACCAAATTTTAATAAATTAGACAAATTCTAAAGTTATTTATCGAAGCAATTCAAGACATATCTTAATCACAATCTTAAGAATACTCGGGAAAGGTAATACTTAATTTTGAAAATATACATATGCAAAAAAATAAAATTTATAAAAATGCATAAAGAAACCTAAACTAATCACAACCATCCAAAATGCCTACTCAATTTTTTCCATTCAACTTCAATCTTTCAGAAAGGAATAATCTAAACTTAATTAAGCGATTATGTCTGATTGATGACAGGAAAAGGGAGAGATATTATACTTCTAGTGCTTTGTTGCTTCACTATTGTTTGTGCAACTTCTATTGACGTCTTTTTTCCATCACTATAAAAAATATTGAAATTAGTGAGAATGAATTATGAAACTAATTGCCTTTCTCATTGATAATATGCTAATTCACCGTTAATATCTCCGTATATCTAAGACCATTGCTAACACTAATTTTAATTTTTTTAATATTATTGTGATAAAAAATCAAACATCTTTTTGGACTTCATGAGAATCAAGTCATCGCTTTGCATTTATGATGTGGATTATGTGTATACATAGACACTCATACACAAAGGAATATAATGTTCAAATGGATAAAAATTGATTAAAATGAATACTTCTTAGTGTAAAGTTCTTTCTTTTGACAATTCCTGCAACAAACAAACCAAGAAATTTTTTATTGAAGAAATTGGCATTCCAAACTACTAACCTTCCTTCTATATCAATTGATCTTTCCTCTCTAAGAAAGAAAAGGACTATTTATAGCAATATATATTTCCTTTCCCTCAATTCCAAGTTCAAATATAAAAAAATCATCCTTATAGTGTTCATTGTTGGCTGCTGCCTCTGTAAGAAGGAAACTCTTGTCGGTCCATTCAAAGTAAGAAATTTGTAAAAATATGCAACATCGTTAGGGGAAAAGAAGAAGATAAGTCAAATAGAAGATACATAGATATCTATTAGAAGCCAAACTCAACACTTGAAACAATAAAATAATTATCGCCATCAGTTGCAAATACTTTTGTTAAAAAAGCTCCCACAAGAAAATTATGATAATAAAAAAGGAGAAAGAACAATAAAAGGAAAAAATAATACTCATAGATCAGTCAGTGGCTATTTACTTTGTTATTCTCCTCCACATTCATAAAATTGGGTCTGTATATTTTATGGAGCAAAGGAAACAAATTAAGGTTTCTTAAAAATAAAATGTTCTTTTTTTTAGTTTAAAGTCTCCCTCTTTAATGCATTTAAACATATAAATAAAAATAGGAGGAAAAAAATATGGTCATAGAGATGTATCACATCACCTTATCTATCCTAAATAAATATGCAATATTAGACATACATATATAATATTTAATAATCAAATATAAGAAAATTCACATATGAAAGAATAAAATAGAAAAATTCAACTGAAAGTATTACCTAGTTCTCCAAAAAGAGTCCTCCTGAGAAAAAAGAGAAGACATTCACCTTATCGAAAAAAAAAAGAAGAAAAAATATGTGACATAAGTCTTCTAGCCTGTCCTTACTATATATTTTTGTTCATACAATAATAGCCCTAAAAATTCATCAAACTTGCATGCTTCAAAAGGAAATAAAAACCTAATAAGAAGATGAAAAATAGTGGTCTAAAAGATGACAGTTACCAATAGATCAATAGAAGAAAAATGGAGAATTTAACCAACGTTGGTGAAAGGTTGTAACATTAATTAATATGGAATGTAAAAGGTCATAACGTTTGTAACTGCTATTAGTGGGATTCTTCTTTCATCAATGTGTGTATTACAGCTTTATTATATACATATAGATTAGTGTGTATAACAATTAATATAGTAATTTATACACAATAAATTAATATGGTTGTTACAGAATGTAATGAAACTTAATAAATATGTCATAATATGATTTAAATGAGTGATTTTTGAGGTTTTTTTTTACATAAATATAAATGAGAAAAAAATAGAAAAAAGCCCCAAAAAACAAGAAAAAAGATAAATATGATTCTAGGCTTTAGAGAGCGTCACGTCACCGTTCTTATGTTCCTCCTTTATATATATATATATATATATATATATATTGATTGTCCAAGGTAGAGGAAGTATTAACATTTTTTTTTGTTTTTTTCATGTCTAGATTGCGCAGAGAATTACGAATATTATTTTTACATCTCATGGTACCAAGTAGGGGTGTACATGGACCGGGTTGGTTCAGATTTTTTAAATACCAAACCAAACCATTAGTGTCGGATTTTTAAATTTATAAACCAAACCAAACCAATAAAAGTCGGGTTTTTCAACCTCGAGTTTTTTCGGGTTTTTTTGGTTTCCTCGGGTTTTTCGGGTTTTTTTTTCCGGCAAAGTCTTTATACAAACATATAATCAACTTGTGCTTCAAATATTTCTTTAGTCCGAGCAAAATACAATTATCTAAGGTATTTTTTAAAAAATAACACAAAATATTTTACTTTCTTTCGAATTTATGAAGTGAGTGATGACAACAAAATATTCAACCAAAAAAATAATAAAATCCGCATAGAATAAATATTACATAGTAATAAGTCATAATAAAAATAAATAATCATAATCTAAAAGTATTAAGTCATGCTAAAATAAGTCTAATAAATATTAACTACATGACTAAATATTAAACAGAAAAATAAATTAGTTTATGTAATTATGTAAAATTAAAGAATAAATATCTAACATAATTGTCATTCCTAGTGTTGGATTGAATAATTTTTTGTTACATTCGTATTGATTTGAGCTTTATTTAAGTTACTAATATCTATAGGTTGTAAAAAGACTTATTGGACCAGTTAAAATTCTAAGTTTAAACTTGAAATAATATAATGAAAGGTGAAAACTATGAAAAAGTTGAAGAAATGTTTATAAATTACATCACAATAAATATTTTTATGTATAAAATATATTTAAAAATAATATACATGTAATATCGGGTTGGTTCGGTTCGGTTTGATTTTTTTTAGTTAAAACCAAACCAAATCAATTATAGTCGGATTTTTTATTCAATACCAAACCAAGTCAAACCAAACCATTAGTCGAGTTTTTTTTGCGGGTTGATTCAATTTACGATTTGATTCAATTTGCGGTTCAATTTTGTACACCTCTAGTACTCTCCAAACAAAAGGAATTCTTAATTCGTTTCTATATTTGACAAAAAGGAAATCAGGTGAATACATTATATTTTATAATTCAAAAAAATATTACTTTGAAATATGTATATAATTATCAATTTTGGGAGTAACTTTATAGCAGTGCTTCTCAATGAACAATTTGCCACATTAATTCTAATATATAGAAGAGCACAGAAGCAGGAGACGGTCGTTCTGCCTGCTTCTGTCGGAGTGGATAAAGATGCATTTTGTTGGAAATCTTATGAAAAATACTTCATCTCGAACATTAATAGAATATATATTATTTAAAAATTATGTAAAAAGTATCATAAATTATAATAGTTAACAACTTAAAATATCTAAAAACTATTTAAAAGATCGGATCGACTCTCCAAATTCCATCAATGTCATATAAATTGGAATAAAGTAACATATGTTATATAAAATTTATGTAAAAAACTTAAAATATTTAAAAATTATGCAAAAAATTACATTAGGTTGACTCTTCGAATTTGTATCTATATCACATAATTTGAAATAAAAATAATAATATATAGCACGGGCTTCAATATCTAGTGTATCAAGAAAATATTCTAGGGCTTAGTAAAATAACTAGTGAAATAATCCGCATTTTGCGTGGCTATAAATAAAAATAATTAATTAATATATTTCAATGTTTCTATATTAAAAATATCTATAGATTTGTAGTTTTTTATTATAATGAAGTAGTATATAATATTTATATTTAGGTCAGTGACAGAAAAGATAATGTAGATCTTTGTTATGATTCGGGATATATATATATATATATATATATATATATATCTTTTTTATTATGCAAAATAGAAATTCTTTGCTTTTTTTTTAAATACAAACTTTTCATATGTACATAATAAAATAAAAAAGTTAGAGTGTATGAGTAGTGAAGTAAATGAAATTAATGATTATATTTTGAAGCATAATCTATAGTATTAAGTTAAAATTATTAATTTTTTATTTTTATTTTTTTATCTTTTGTAAAAATAGTTGATCCTCTATACAAAAGCCTTTTAACTTTATGTTGTGTTTTGATTATTACATTTATTTACTATATTTTTTACACATTAAATAAATATTTTTAAAAATAATAAAAATAAAATAAATTAAACATGAATTACAAATACTATCTGAGACTTGAGAGTAGAAGTTATAAAGAAGATAACGAGACATAAGTTACAAACATCTTGAATGTATAATTTTATTAGAAATTAAATATATAAATTATTATGCATTGATTTTATATATAAAAATAAATAAATAAACGGTGAAAACAAAGGGGGAAAGTAATTAATAAAAAGGAAAAGATAAATAGTTGACTGCGTAAGAAACGTATAACATTATTATTTCAAAGATCACAAATATATAATATACAAATATAAATTTTCGTAATTATATAGCTCATACATATAAAAAATAACCTATACTATTACATTCATAAAGTAATAAAAAATGAAAAAACAATTATTAATACATTTCGAGCGAGAAAAGAATAACGACAAAAATAGATCATTACATGCGCAAAAAATTAAGTAATGACATTATAAATAAATTTATTTCATCTTTAATTTTCTTTGCGAGAAAAATAAAAATGAAACTCTTTATCACAATTTTTTTAATTGAAATAAAATAATTATATTAATTATACTTTATAACAAAAAGTAGAATAATAAAGGACTAAATGAATAGCGTTGTCAATATGTGTAGCTAAGTAACTATTGCAAGCTAAAATAAGGAAAAAAAATCTTTAGAAAAAATAATTTCTAATTATGGTTTTAAAAAATTTCCTTCTAGCGCCTTCTTTTGCAAGTAGATCCACCACCATGTTCTACTCCCTAATATTATATCAAATCTCTCATTATATGCTAGCAACATTTAAACAATATTTTAACACAATTATGGATAAATAAAATAAATTATTTAATTATAATAACATAAAAACACAAGAAAAATATAGACAATTATTAATATGATACTATGTATGATATTTATAATATTTCTATTTCAATCATATCAATTAAAATGTAATTATATCGAAAAGAGGAAAGAAATCTATATTATATAATACATATACAAAAAAAAAGGTCGATTGTACAAACAATAAAAAAATTATTATCTCTTGAAATCTAGTAAATATTGTAATCGAAATGCATTATACGATTTTTAAATTAGTGTCAACCGCAAATTGACTTTTTAATCAACCACACATAAATGATGTATTTAAAAATTAAAATTACCTCAATATCTATTATCGTAAAAAATTTCTTGATCATATACGATTATTAAATTAGTGTTCATCGCTAATTGACTTTTCGATTAACCACACAGAAATAACATATTTAAAAATTATTATTACCTCAATAAATTATCGTGAAGATTTCTAGATCATAATTGCTTGGAGGAGGATAACGAATACATTAAAATATATATTTTAAAATTAAGAAAGCACGATCAAGTACATAAAGTTGAAAAAAAAACTTAAAAGTGAAATACTTCTTGCCTTCATATACTCCCTTCATGTTACATGTTATAATTCACAAGCCAAAGTGATGGATAAGAGATAATGAATACATAAAAAAATATATACTAAAATTATGAAATCACGATCAAGTACATAAAATTGAAAAAAAAGACTTGAAAATGAAATAATTTTTGCCTTCATTTACTCCTTTCATGCTACATGTTATAATTCACAAGCCAAAGTGATGGAGAAGAGATAATGAATACATAAAAAAATATATGCTAAAATTAAGAAAGCACGATCAAGTACATAAAATTGAAAAAAAAGACTTGAAAATGAAATAATTCTTGCCTTCATTTACTCCTTTCATGTTACATATTATAATTCACAAGCCAAAGTGATGGAGAAGTGTCACGACCCAGGCCGTCGTAAGTGGCACCCACCCAACCCCCGAATAAGCGAACCAGTAGAGTTCAATCCTTAGCCTAGACTAACAACCTAAAACCAGCAAAACAGAAAGTAAACTAGCAATTCAAATAAGCAAAAGATATTTCATTGAAACGAAACTGCGGAAATCCCTCCTAGAATCTAAAAGTAATCGTACCCAAAACATCTACCAAAGCTAGAGTACGGGGATGCAACCCCAAAAATAAAAATGAAATAGTCTAAGCCCAAAATAATTGGGCTACAACTCAAATGGATAGAAATCAAGGCAGATTGGTCGAACAACTCACCCTTGATATCACGAACAGTCAGGCCTACAAGTGAGGTCGTGCGTCAACCGCCGGAAGATTTCCTGTACTCACAAAAGACAAGCAAGTGCAGTATCAGTACACAACCACCGTGTACTGGTAGGATCATCAGCCAGTTCCAAATATACAATGGATGAGTAGTATGAAAATCAAGTACAAGTACAAGAAACACATAATCCAGTTACCAATCAATTCTAGATACACAATTCTCCTCCTAACTTGTCTCTACATACTAACTACTTTTATACGAAAGTCAACTCAAACAACAACCTCTTATCTATATAGCCCAGACCCACCCTGGGATCCCCTCTAACCAACACCTAAGTGTTAACAAGCAAAACCCGGTCTACACCAAGACCAACTCTAAAATTGGATACAACAATAACCCGGCCTCTCAAGGACCATAAGAAAATATCATATTTCAACAACACATCCCGGTGCACTCATGGAACCAACAACAAGTGCACAATGCAATAATATCAATGTGACAATGCAGTAAAATAAATCAGTACTAGGCATGGTACCCGAGCCAACCGTTAGTATATCCCGTATCAGGCGTGGTACCCGAGCCAACCGTTAGTATATTCCGTACCAGGCGTGGTACCCGAGCCAACCGAATGTCAAACAATACACAGTCACAACAATGAACAATTAACTTGTAAAACCAACAAGCAAAATGCACAGTTCAACCAGACTGATAAAACAGGACTATTAGACATTCCTAAACATTCCCTAAGCCATGCATCTCATACAAATACTTAGATATAAGTACTCAAACACACAAAGCATACAGAAATCAAACCATCACCTACCTCGAAATGATCCAAGCTCTACTCAACCGGAGTTTTCCCATTCCAGAAGTTCTTGCCGGTTCTTGGTCTAAAATAATACACAATAACCAAGAATTAATCCCTATGGCCTAAAATTTACCCAGAAAATTTACCCAAATTATGCAAAATCCTAAACCCCAGGCCACCCATGATCATTCCACCCTCTTCCCGGGCTTTACCACCATTAATTCATCTAGTTATACCATTTTTATGGATGAAATTAGGAAATTAAGGTCACATGATCATAAAACAGTAAATTTAACAATACCTAAGAACTTCCACCCCTAGAATCCCCCTTTATCCCCGGATTCTATCATCCCTAAATCATTCCAAGCCTCTTCCCAAGTCCGCCCCTAGCAATTTATCTCATAGGAAAGGTAAACGAAGTTCGGGGAGTAAAAGCCTTACCTTAGGAAAGAAAAATGATGGAGAATGGGGGAGAAATGCCTGAAATTGCCCTAGTTCTTTTCCCAAATGACTTGCAAAAAACTGAACTATTTTGGGGAAGTTTCTGCATTAAATCCCGTCGCACTCTGCTATAGTGGTCGGCTTCTGCTATAGCAGTACTGCAGTAGCAGAGTCAACCGCTATGGCAGAGGTTGACTGCCTTGACTTCCGCTATAGCGGGATTTTCTTCCACTATAGCAGAGGTCTCTATGGCAGAGCTGTGGTGCTCGTCAGAGACAGAATGTCGGGAATTCTCCAAAATTGTTCTATTTTACAACACACTTGATTCCCCTGATGATCCGAAACAACCCCTTCACGTCAACCTAGATCCCGGGAGTTCTACTTACCCAAATTCGATACCAAAAATTCCCCCGGACTCCTTTATGTCTTGGCTAAATAAAAAACTAGCTCAAATCAACACATCTCACCCAATCCTTACCCATATTTCCCTAGACTATACCTCGCTCCAAATCCGGCCGAGGCTAGCCTAGCCCAAAATTTCAAACTTCTAAACCCGGAGTGTTCTAACTCTAAAACTTGGTACAAATGGATTACCTGTAATGACGGACCCGGTCCTTATAACAGATAACAATTTACCCATCGTTCATCCCCAAACGATCAAACCCAAAATTACAAAAATAAATGAAGGAAAGTGTAGTACCTGAATTCTCAAACAAGTGAGGGTACTTGTCCCGCATGTCCTTCTTGGTTTCCCAAGTGGCTTCCTCAACCGGACGATGCTTCCATTGAACCCTTATCATATTAATCACCTTTGTCCTCAATTTCTGGACATCTTACACAAGAATCAAAACTGGTTCCTCTTCATAACGAAGATCCTTATCGAAAAGCACCTCATCTCACTTGATGATGTAGTCCCCATCCCCATGGTATCGCTTAAGCATGGATACATGGAATACCGGATAGACACCTAACAAACTAGGCGGCAGTGCCAACTTGTAAGCCATAAGCCCCACAATCTCAAGAACCTCAAACGGACCGATGAACCGAGGAATGAGCTTGCCCTTCTTACCGAATCGCATAACTCCCTTCATTGGTGACACCTTCAACAACACCCGTTCAACAACCTGAAATTCCATGTTCCAGACCTTGCGATCCGCATATTCCTTCTGCCTACTTTGGGCGGCTAGCAATTTGGTCTGAATGCCTCTTACCTTTTCCTGCGCTTCCCTTACCAAATTCACGCCCAGAGGCTTTACATCGCCTTTCTCAAACCATCCAACTGGTGATCTACAACCCCTCCCATAAAATGCCTCGAATGGTGCCATGTTGATACTGGAGTGGTATCTATTGTTGTATGAGAACTCGCACAATGATAGAAACTGGTCCCAATGACCCCCGAAGTCCATCACACATGCTTTTAGCATGTCTTCCAATACCTGGACCGTCCTCTCCGAATGACCATTAGTCTGAGGATGAAAGGCTCTACTAAAGGTGAGTTGTGTACCCAACTCTTCATGCAGCTTACCCCAAAACTTAGAGGTGAACTGTGTACCCCTGTCTGAAATGATGGACAGTGGCATCCCATGCAATCTCACAATCTCCTTCACGTAGATCTTAGCCAGTTGCTGCAAATTGTAATCTACCCTGACCAAAATGAAATGTGTGGACTTGGTCAGCCTTTCAACAATGACCCAAATTGAGTCATACTTCCCCAACGTCTTGGGAAGACCCACCACAAAATCCATAGCTATCCTCTCCCACTTCTACTCTGGAATTGGCATTCTCTGAAGTAGTCCTGCAGGTCTCTGATGCTCATATTTTACCTGCTGACAGTTCTGACACTTGGATACAAAATCCACTATGTACCTTTTCATCCCGGTCCACCAGTAACGCTGCCTCAAGTTCCTATACATTTTGGTCATACTCGGATGAATTGAGTACCGCAAACCGTGAGCTTCTGCCAAGATTTTCTGAATTATATCATCAATCCGAGGAATACAAATCCTCTATCTAAAATTTAGTACTCCACCAAAGTCTAGCGTGACATCCCTGGATTCCCCGTATATTACCTTACCCCGGAGCTTACTCAGTTTCGGATCCTGAAACTGCTTGGCCTTTATCTTCTCTATGAAGGTGGCCTTGACCTCAAAGCTGGCCAATAGCCCACCTCATTCTGAAATACCCAAGTGCATGAACTTGGACTCCAACGCCTGAACTTCCCTTGCTAGTGGTCATTTAGACACCCCCAAACAAGCCAAACTACCCATGCTAACTGTCTTCTGGCTCAATGCGTCTGCCACCACATTAGCCTTACCCGAATGGTACTGGATAGTCACATCACAGTCCTTCAACAGTTCCATCCACCTTCTCTGCCTCAAATTCAAGTCCCTCTGCGTGAACACATGCTGCAGACTACGATGATCGGTGAACACCTCACACATGACACCATAAAGGTAGTGTCTCCAAATCTTGAGTGCAAAAACCACCACTGCCAACTCTAAGTCGTGAGTCAGGTAGTTTCTTTCATGCACCTTCAACTTCCTGGAGGCATAGGCTATCACATTCCTATCCTGCATCAACACAGCACCCAAACCAGAATGTGAAGCATCACAGTAAACAATAAAGTCTTTACCTTCAATCGGTAAGGACAAGATAAGAGCAGTGGTCAGAAGTGTCTTGAGCCTTTGGAAGCTCTCCTCGCACTTGTCGGACCACACGAATGGTACATCAGTCTATGTCAGCCTTGTCAGGTGAGTAGCAATAGATGCAAAATCCTTAACAAACCTCCGATAGTACCCCGCGAGCCCAACAAAACTCCTCACCTCTGTCACAGAGCTAGGTCTGGCCTAACTCTTGACTGCCTCAATCTTTTGGGGATCCATCATCACCCCTTGTTCTGACACTACATGCCCCAAGAACGCGAGTGAAGTCAATTAAAATTCACACTTGGAGAACTTCGCATAAAGCTTTTGACGTCTTAATATGTCCAACACAATACGAAGGTGATTAGCATGCTCCTCCCTACTCTTAGAGTAGATCAAAATATCATCGATAAACACAATAACAAAGGAATCCATATATGACTTAAATACCCCATTCATCAAACTCATGAATGCTGCCGACGCATTGGTCAACCTAAACGACATCACTAAGAACTCGTAATGCCCATACCGAGTCCAAAAAGTAGTCTTAGGAATGTCCTCCGGCCTAATCTTCAACTGGTGATACCCCGACCTCAAGTCAATTTTTGAAAACACCGATGCACCCTAGAGCTGGTCAAATAGATCATCAATACGGGCTAGCGGGTACTTATTCTGGATGGTAACCTTGTTCAACTTCCTATAATCTATGCACATCCGTATACTACCATACTTTTTCTTTACAAATAAGATCAGTGTCGCGCCCCATTTTTCTCGCGAAAAGCGGGTTTCGACATGACAACTCTCTTTTAGGAAAGAGGGTGAAGAGTCGCCACCTAACGAATTTAAGGCGCGTTAGGGCACCGTTCTAACTAATTACAATTAAATTAAATTTTAAGTCTACGCAACCAGAGAATCGGGTAAGGGTTCAAGTTACCTCGAAAGGAAGGTGTTAAGCACCTTTCGAGGTCCACAAATGTGGGTCCCTGCCGGATTCGTTATTTATGTGGGGAGTATGTGATAAACAAAGGTCGGTTAATAAATTCAAGTAAAAATCTTATTTTTTAAAAGAAACAGGTAAGCTAGGCTAATTAAATTATTAATAAATCTAAGTGAAAAAGAAATCGGCGCAAATTACAATTGACATACATGAACGAATAAATAAGAAGCGAGATAAGCAAGAGAAAAGAATTGACACAAATGATATAAAGAAGATAACTTAATTACTAAGTGACTTAGTTAACTACCCCAAACAAATGGAAAGAAACAAACTTAGGTTAATTTTAACCTATTCGGATCAGCGCCCGGCTTATTTATCGAAGACAATTCCGAAGACATTGTCGTATTCTGCTCGAGCCGATTTCCATCATGTCTGTCTATCTACCCACCTAAGTTGGTTATTAAGATTATTATTAACCTAAAGCGTGTACTAAAGAAATAAAAAGTCTAACGTACCTTAGTATGCCTACCCGTCCCAACTTAATGTCCAAGAGATATTGGACTTACTAACTTGGATATGGATCTAGACAAATAAAATCTTAGATTTTATAATTAGACACGGGGGAGGGGGGGTAAGCGTCATACAGAACATACATGGACTGGAAAACAAGTAGCACATAAATGATCTCACATAAGCCTCACCATCCGTATAAATAACACTTTGTGCAGCATGATATATAGCGATGAAACGTGCAAAACATTTATTAATTAATCCTATGAGCAAGTCGTTTAATGAGAGTCCTATGAACAAAGCTTCTAATTATTTAGCATGCTGAAACTAACTTAAGTCCATAAACGACAACCATTTAATATACTAAGACTGATTTTAAATATGCTGAAACTGATTTTAATATGGTGACTTAAATTTGATAGATTTAAACATGCTGAAACAGGTTTTAACATGCTGAAACTATTTTTAACATTCGAAACATTAACTATTTTATTTTGAAGATGCTGAAACTGATGTTAACATGCTAAAACGATGGCCAAATAATTTAGAAGGCCGAAATGAATTTGACTTATAGGCGTGATTTCTGATTTTAAGACTTAAAACATGTCTTCTATCAAACAATATTAATACAACTCCTATAGGCATAATTTCTAACAAACGAGATTAATAGAAATCCTATAGGCATGATTTCTACGGTTTACAATTAAAGCAAGTAGCACGTAGTTTACCCCTCCCCCATAGCAGTCCCCTAAATTTTATTACTTATCTGAGTTTATACAATAAATTATTACAAACCCAAATGAATGAATAAAATAAAGCAAATCTAAAGCTTTGGAGACTCCCAAATCCCGAGCAACTCTTCACTGTATAACCATCTTCTAATAGAAACCTGTCAAATATAGCATAGGATTCGGAAGATCCTAGTATGATCCATGAAACTACCCTTGACATGTCAGAGTTCCTGAGAATCTCATGGATTCTAGGCAGTGCTTTTGTCAAGGCATGAGAATACATTAGGACCTCCGTATTCCACAAAATACAACGAAAATAAAACCAAGCCAGAACTGAATGTAGTCATGTAAACTAACAAATAACAACTGTGAAAACAGGAATTAGCCAAAGCATTTTTGGCAAGTAAGAGTAGTTTATGACCAAGGCAAAAGAAAACATATCAAATTACAAGAAGCAGAACTTGGTTATAAATCCTACAGGCAAGTTCTATATCGTCTCAGACATTTAAACCCACATAAGTTAAGAGTCCGCACATACTTGCCCTCATTAAGGAAGGCTCGAGATATTCCAAAACATAGATGAACAAAGAAGCATTTAGGCTACGATCAGAAACTAACCAGTGAATAGTAGACAACAAGAAGAGATTCCAAGTCCGACACTTAGCAGCCAGCTTTGTCAATCAAAGAGAAGTTCTTAATATGTGAGAGTAGTAGTGAGTAAAGTCTGTCCAGTCTCCGTCATAATGAAAAGAGGGGGGACTGCTTTTATAGTGAAAAATAGGAGCCTTTTGCCAAAGGAAAGAAATTAATCCCAATAATAAATCAGGGGAGCCTCTTCTTTTATTAATCATAGAGAATCAATTAGTGCAAAAACTACCATAAATAGGCAAGTACGAGAGTTGTGACAATTTATCTAAAGGAGAGGAGTGAGGAAATTAATTAATCAGGCAGAAATCAATCAATGATTCACATCAAAGCTTACCATAAAAAGGGGCCAAATACTAAGATTGTGATAATCAATTAAGGGAGGGAAGAAAAAAAATATTCAGAGAATCAATCAGAGTAGAGTATCTCCTTAAACAAATAAGCCAAATCAATTACGAGCCAGATCTTTCAAGATTATCATAAATATACAAGTGCTAAGGTTGTGACAATTAGTTAAAAGAGAGCTAATCAGTAGTAAAATTTCATCACAAAAGGCCAAGTATCAAAGCTGTCCTACCCATATAAGGAAAAAGGAATATGAATTCATGCTTGGAATGATCCAATTACGACTGACAGTGAGCATAAAGGATCACAGAATCATTCAAGCAATGGAATCATGGCAATTATTTTACTCTCATGCTCACAAACAGGCCATATAAGACTATCTTAGAACTAAGCATAATTTTTCAAGTCACAACACTGTATTCTAACAACTAGTAACCAAGCTATGGATTAACATGTATAATACATTGGGGCAACAAAGGACAGCAACCAAACAAAGACAACTCATCAGTTTCAGACTTAGGACAACAACAGTAATTCGACATGCTTATACATCAACTTTACCAACAAAACAAACACATAATCGAATTTTCAGAATTAAGCTAGAAGTAAGACTTGTAGAAATTGGTGGTTTTCACACATGACAGCCCACATGGAACACTTATTACAACATCATAGAGTTCAAGCACAAATTCGCAGTCCAAGTTTTACCAGTTGGGTTTTCAACATGCTATAGTTTGTACCGACAACCACACAAGTCAAGATCTTAACAACATTATACCGATTCTTATAAACAAAATTTGGATTTTCAAAACCTATAAAGAAGAGGATGAGACAGAGTAGACGATGATACCCTTGAGCACAAAAGTGAGACAAAATCAGACCCCAAACGGATCTGCAAAAATGTCGTTAAACCTCGTCGGAGTCTTCCGCCGTCCATCAGAGAAACAAAACCTTTGGGGTTTTGAATTTATTCGAAGAAATCATCGGTGGAAACACTGGGATGACAGGATTTCGTCATCGTTGGGTTTTTGGCGGTGGAGTTCTGGTAGAGGCGAAGAAGAGGAGAAAAGGGAGAGAAGTAAAGGTTGGCGGCAGTTGGGTTCGTCAGGATTTTATCGATGGTGGGATTTGGTCGGAAAAACAAGGCGGTGGTAGTGGGCCACCGCTCGTTGGTGAGGATAGAAGGGAGGAGAACTGGTGGTCGGCCGACCTCACCAACGATGGTGGAGCGACGGCGGTTCATACGGGTTTCACCGTTATTTGGGTTTTTGGCGTTGTTTGACCCTTTTTTAGTGGTGGCTGGCAGAGGCGTTGAGGAGACGGGAGAAGGTGGTGGTTCATCGGAGTTTTGCCGACGGTGGGGGTTGGTCAGAGAAACAAGGTGGCGACAGCAGGCCGCTGCTCATCGATAGGGGGAGACGAGACTAGGGGTTGTGGTTTTTCTGGTGGTATGGAGTAGAGAGGAGAGGATATAGTTGAGTAGTGAGGCGGCTGGACCGCCGCAGCTAGCGGAGGTGGAGAAACAGAGGGAGGTAGCGGGCGGTGTTGGTGATGTGGTTGGAGGAGATGAAGAGAGGAGAGAGAGAGATTGAGGGAGATAGAGGGGGCGGTGGAGGAGAATGGGGTTAGGGTTTGGGGGTGTGTATCATGTGAAAGGAAAGAATAATGGGAAATGATCTCAGCCGTTGATCGTATTAGATCAATGATTGAGATTCAATCTTAATGCGGGTCAGGTGTATCCGAAATAGATTAAATGGGTTTGGGCAGTTGAAATTGACACCGGTCATTTGAAATTGAGTCCAAATTGACTCAATTTTATGCTAGAATTGAAATAAATTGAATAAAAGGAGGCTAGAATTTAAATAAATTGGGAAGAAAAATTGAAATTGGGCTGCTATTTAATAAATAAAACACTACGTATATATAATTTAATAGATAAAATAATAACTGACGATAATTATCAAGCGAAGAATTTTATTTAAAATTAATTACGTATGTATATTGTACGTAAAATTAATGACATGTAATATTATACAAAATTTATGATAAAATAGTAATAATTAAGAGATAAATTATATATTTGTAAATTGCATATGAATTTAAAAACTGTCAAGACGACGATAAAATACATGATTTATTTAGTAAATAAAAGCAATACGCGAGGAGAATTAAGCTTAAAAAATAAGAATAACTAGTAAAATAACAGCCCGAGAAAGGTTAAGGGAGGTCAAAATTGGGTGTCAACAGTTGCCCCTTCCTTGCTCGGGAATGAAGGATGAATTGGCGGGCAAGGAATATTGACTAGTAGCCAATTTCGTCCGACCCTGAGGACGATTCTTTTACAATCAGAAGAAACAAGAGAGGGTTGTGAAAATGATGTGGCCGAGACTTCAGTTTCAAGTCGCCTACATATATCGGGTCTTACGAGAATCAGGCCGCGTGTAGTTCTAGATTTAGGGACGAACAAGATCGCTAAATAAAATTGACAAATTTGAGTTTTGAATCAGGATAGCACGAATTGACAAGGTTAGAGTATGAGCAAAATGGAATGTGCATATGATTTACGAATAAAGAATTATGCTTTGAAGAATTGCTCTTAGCCGCTTCTTGTCTTGCCTGCAACTTTTAAAACAACTAGATAAAATTATTAGCTCATTAATATAGAGAAGTATTGACTAATGTGGCGTAAAATAGTAATAAATAATAATAATGAAGAAAGGAGGTGAGAAAGCTTATCGATTTAATGTTGTTGCAGTATTTTTAAGGAACCTCAAAAATTCTGCCCCAGTTTAAACCTTTGAAGAGAGATCATTAGTTGTTAAACCTGTGGATGTTAGTACGTAAGGATTTTATAAAAAAATAAAAAAATAAAAAAATAAATTTTTTTATATTTTGGAGGGCCAAAAGAAGATGTCTTATTGTAAGGCGAACGAGCCTAAGTGTACGTTTGTAAGGCGAACGAGCCTGAATGTTCATTTGTAAGGTGAGCGAGCCTAAAAATGTTTCTTTGTAAGGCGAATGAACCTGAACGTTCATTTGTAAGGCGAACAAGCCTGAAGTGTTCCTTTGTAAGGCGAACGAGCCTGAATGTTCATTTGTAAGGCGAACAATCCTAAAGTATTCCTTTGTAAGGCGAATGAGCCTGAACGTTCATTTGCAAGGCGAACAAGCCTGAAGTGTTCCTTTGTAAGGCGAACGAGTCTGAACGTTCATTTGTAAGGCGAACAAGCCTGAAGTGTTCCTTTGTAAGGCGAATGAGCCTGAACGTTCATTTGTAAGGCGAACAAGCCTAAAGTATTCCTTTGTAAGGCGAATGAGCCTGAACGTTCATTTGTAAGGCGAACAAGCCTGAAGTATTCCTTTGTAAGGCGAATGAGCCTGAACGTTCATTTGTAAGGCGAACAATCCTGAAGTATTCCTTTGTAAGGCGAATGAGCCTGAACGTTCATTTGTAAGGCGAACAAGCCTGAAGTATTCCTTTTTAAGGCGAATGAGCCTGAACGTTCATTTGTAAGGCGAACAAGCCTGAAGTGTTCCTTTGTAAGGTGAACGAGCCTGAATATTAGTAGCTCAGTAATAACACAATTTAATTACTTAGTAGTAATAATAATCTGATTTCCATATTCAACGGATCAAAAGTAGATTAACTAAATGCTAGTGGATGAATTCAAGTATTTAGTGGCCAAAAGTAGCATAATTCGGAAGTATAAGGATAGAACATCTTAGCCTTTGCGTCAGATGCGAGAGAAAGCAGAGCATCTCTTGGTGACGATTTTTCTTGATTGCGAAAAAATAATTTTGTGATTTACACTTGTTATTCCTGCATTCAAAGAAAAGCTGTAAGTTTTAAAAGGCGAGATTGATACGTACCTGTCACGACCCAATTTCTCGGTCATGATGGCACCTACAACCCCCGGTAGGTGAACCAATCCCCGTAGACCAGGACAGTTAGTAATGGACTACTATCTAACAAATAAGGGAACAAGACGAAGATAATAGATAACAGGGATATAAATATATACATATGCGGAAACTAAACCAAACCCCAAGACCTGGTATCATAGTATAGAGCCAAAACTACATACATGGAGTGCAACGATCCAAAACAATATATACAGATGTCTCTGAGTGGTAATAGAGTACATAAAGCAAAGATAAACTAAAGCTAAGCTCCGATCGCCAAGAGCTCACCCTCAGTCTGAAGTAGTCCCCAACAGATCTCCAAGCACGAATCACAGCGATCTAACGGCGATGGCCCACGCTAGGATCTGCACCCAAAGATGCATGGGGGTAGGGGTGAGCACCAAATGCGAAGCATAAGGTACCCAGTAGGTATCATAGGCCGACTGGGCACATATAAGATAAAAGCGTAGTAATAGACAGAATAGAAGCAAGCAGTCACAGAAATCAACGAAAGGTACACAGGAACTAGCCCAGAGGGAAATCATCAGAACCACATATGAGGCTAGTAAACAGAATATACACACCAAAGGCACAGGTGAAAGTAAGAAACAACGCACCTGGGGTCCTTGCAATAACAGTGTATATAAAATAAGTTTACGAAATGGACGGTATACCGGTAACTCAAGTGTACG
>QJPP01007398.1:0-23766 GCA_003996215.1 Jaltomata sinuosa
CGGCTCCAACTCAACAGCAAAATCAATATCTCTCTCAGGTGAAAGGCCTGGCAGGTCGGTAGGAAATACATCGAGGAAGTCTCTAACCACAGGAACAGACTCAGGGGAAGTGGGGTCAGCACTAACATCTCGGACATATGCTAGATAAGCTAAACACCCACGGGCAATCAACTTCCTAGCTCGAAGACAAGAGATGATCCCCGATGGTGCATGGCTAACAGAACCCTGCCATACAACAAGGGATACACCGGGCACAGCTATGGTAATGGTCTTGGCATAACAATCCAAAACCACACGGTGAGGGGATAACCAGTCCATGCCAGTATCACATCAAAATCTAGCATATCAAGAATCATCAAGCACCCCAAGTTCTCTAATCACCAATATGATAACATACAGGATCTCACAATCCGATCCACTACTAAAGAATCTCCTACTGGGTCGAAACAGAAACAGGAACAGATAATGGCTCACTAGCCAACCCCAAACAAGGCACAAAGTAGGCAGATACATATGAACAAGTGGATCCAGGATCAAATAAAGCCATAGCAGACTGATGGCATACAGAAATCGTACCTGTAATCACAGCATCTGAGGCCTCTGCCTCTGGTCTCCTAGGGACCGCGTAAAACTGACGACGACCTCCCCCTGCCCGACCGCCATCCCTACCACCTGCTCTGCCACGCGGTGCACTACCTCTAATCTGACGACCACCCCCTCTAGCTGGGGGATGAACTACTCGTAAAGGCTCGGCCAACTGAACTGTACCCTGCTGAGGGCAATCTCTAGCAAAGTGACCTATCGCACCACAAGTTAAAACAAGCCCCTTGACGCGGCCTACTCAGTCGAGTATGAACCAGGCAAATCCCGTATGACCACCCCACGACTTGACTGCCCAGAAACTGTACCCCTCGAAGAACTGGCCGCTATAGCCCTTATGGCTGCCCTGACCCTGCTCGAACTGGGTACTACCGAAAGTCTGAAGAGAAGCCTGAACCTGTCGGCTGGACTGACCCTGGTACTGCTGTGGCTGAAAACTTCGGTTCCACTGGCCAGGACCTCTACCACCGTATCTGGAACCACTATAGACACCCTGATGTCGAGGCCTTTTATCTCTGGACCCCTGATCATGTCGCTGTAGGTCCTCCACAGTGCGGGCATAGTCTACAATAGCCTGGAATGACCGACCACTGGCAATCAATATCTCAGCTGGCTGTCTGATCTCTGGCCTCAAACCCCATACAAATCTGTGAATCCTATCAGCCTCAGTAGGAATGATCATAGCTCCAAACGGTGCTAGCTGATGGAAACGGGTCTCATACTCTGAGATAGTCGTAGACCCCTGCGTAAGGTGAGTAAACTGCTCCCTGCGACTCTCACGATCACTCTGAGGTAGGAACTTGGCCATAAAGGCTTCATAAAACTCAGACCAGGTCAAAGGAGGTGACGATTGTGGTCTACAAGCAACCTGGGCCCTCCACCATAACTTCGCTGCGGCCCTCTAAATGGTAGGTAGTATAAACCAACACCGTGCAGTCTCAAACAAACCCAGATATGAACATCTCCTCACAGGTAGTAAAAAGTCATGTGAATCCTGTCCAGGAAGTACAGCGAACCTCGGAGCGTGCTAACCTCAAAAAACTACCAACGCCTTCTGCTCTGACTTCTGTCATAACTGGGCGAGGAGCCAAGAGCTGTGCAACAGATGGGACCGGAATAACCTCCGCACGGGGAGCCATAGTAGCAGGCTGCGCTCCTGAGCTCTGTGCACCCAGGGCTGCCCCCTGAGCGGATGTCTGCGCTACCTCAGAAGGCCGCTCTCCAATCACACCCAAAAGCTGTAATAACAATCCCCGAATATCTGGAGACTGAGCTGCGGCTGGAGCTGGCACATAAATGGCCACTGGAGCTGGCGCTGGAGCTGGTGGTACCTGGGCTGCCTCCTGAACCACATGCTGCTCGGGCTCTATCTCCACGCTAGCAGCTCTAGCAGGTGCCACTGTTCGAGGGCGTCCTCGACCCCTAGCTGGAGTGGGAGGCTCATCCTCGCGTGCTGCCGATGATCTCGTACGAACCATCTGCGGAAGAATGAAGTAGAATAAATGAGATTTCCAGAAACATCAAGGGTTGTACGCACGACACAGAAGCATTGAAAGAGTCAAATTTCCTAAAATGCCACTGTAGCCTCCCAAAGATTGAGTACAGACGTCTCCGCCCCGATCCGCAGGACTCTACTAGACATTGGCTCCTATACCGATGACACTGGTGAACCTAAAGCTCTGATACCAAGTTGTCACGACCCAATTTCTCGGTCATGATGGCACCTACAACCCCCGGTAGGTGAACCAATCCCCGTAGCCCAGAACAGTTAGTAATGGGCTACTATCTAGCAAATAAGGGAACAAGACGAATAAAATAGATAACAGGATATAAATATATACATATGCGGAAACTAAACCAAACCCCAAGACCTGGTATCATAGTACAGAGCCAAACTACATACATGGAGTGCAAATAAACCAAAACTATATATACAGATGTCTCTGAATGGTAATAGAGTACATGAAGCAAAAGATAAACTAAAGCTAAGCTCCGATCGCCAAGAGCTCACCCTCAGCCTGAAGTAGTCCCAACAGATCTCCAAGCACGAATCACAGCGATCTAACGGCGATGGCCCACGCTAGGATCTGCACCCAAAGATGCAGGGGGTAGGGGTGAGCACCATATGCGAAGCATAAGGTACCCAGTAGGTATCATAGGCCGACTGGGCACATATAAGATAAAAGCGCAGTAATAGACAGAATAGAAGCAAGTAGTCACACAAATCAACGAAAGGTACACAGGAACTAGCCCAGAGGGAAATCAACAGAACCACATGTAAGGCTAGCAAGCAGAATATACACACCAAAGGCACAAGTGAAAGTAAGAAATAACGCACCTGGGGTCCTTGCAATAACAGTGTATATAAAATAAGTTTACAAAATGGACGGTATACCGGTAACCTCAAGTGTAAGAAGAAGAGAGGAAGAGTAATAATAAGCATGCTCAGAGACATGAATCAAACTCAACTAATCATACCAACCTCATACTTATCCATAATAGAGAACAATTCTGTAAGTAAAAAGCAAAAGTCTACCTACAGTCCCCCGGCCGCCCATACAACCGAGGAACACAAACAAGTGAAAACAAACCCTCCGGCATCCCATACTACCGGAGCGTACAATCAGCAAACAGCAAACAAGGGTGGAACCTCGAACCATGAATGATATGATGCATGAAGATCTCAAGTGCCATAGTATCTCTGTATGTACCTCCTCCGGCGCCGATCCGGCCCAGCAGGTAGGTTCCATGGAAGGACTCTGCCCGTATACCTCTACTCCACCGTATACCCCTCCACCGGCACACGCAGCCCGTAGCCCCTGGCCCGGATGGCAAGGTCCATGGAGGTCCCAGACCCCATACTAAACTCAGTATCAGAACATATATCAAGATAGAGACCCAGTCTCGATATCAAGATAGAGACCCAGTCTCGAATATGCATGCCCAGACCCTGTCCAGGACTAAAAATAGTAGGAAAATATCTCAAAAACCCCTCCAAGGGTGCCCGGGCGTAGCCGGGTCTAAACAGTAAAAAGTCATCTCAGGTGCTCGGTCCGACCGAGGCTAAAAATCATCTCAAGTAACAAGAAAACTCAACTAGCACCCGGCCCTGCCGAGTCTAGCGATAATCATAAAACTGATGATTTTAAACATAATTTTACTTTCTTGCCCAAAACTCTCCACAAGTGAAATCAACCATTTCCAAATCATTTCCATCAAAAATGGGCCCCCCGGGCCATGCAAGGTTTAGAAAACAGTGCCAGTAGGCCCGAAGCCAAAACCACAGTAAAACATGGATAAAACCTCTTTATATGCATGGAAATGGTATGATCACACACAATAGCTGCCCGCAGCTCACAATCAACCTATCGACCCTGCACAGGCCCACAGCTACTCAGCAAGCATAACCAGCCTAGAAGGATAATTCTATGCCCGGGACTCGCGGACATTCCCAAAATCCCACCTTCTATGTTCCAGAGTCAACAAGGCCTCACAGGACCACAAGGGTAAATAAAATATAACGGCAAATACTACAAACAACGGAGGAACAAAAGTAGGCGGACATGGATAAAGCGGTCGAGGTCTGTGGTACCAACCTAATAAACCAACCCAAGGATGTCCATTAATACAATTTTATTCTATATATGCGGAGTCTAGGGAAAATAAACCGTAACCTACCTGTGTCCGACGACAAGCTGCTAGAACAACGATGTCCAAGCTCGAACCACTCCAAGAAAATCCAAAACTAAATCGGAATCGGAATCGGATTTGGGATGGAATAACTTGACGTAGATAATTGATGTTTATCAATTATTAACTAGGTTCATCCACAATTTCCTTTTCATGTGATAGATAAATTTTCAAGGGAGAAAAAGAATCCCCAAGAATTGCTAAAGTTGCAATCCTATCTTACTACTGTAGCCGACCCAATTGCTAGCTAAAATATAAGCTAGATAGAATAGATAAATAAGAATGACCAATTGGACCCAAAAGGTGCCACTCATCAGTGAAATATATTGACACCACACCAGTTAGTGGACTGCTGGCCACTCTCTCCACCTCCACGTGTTGTGGAGGTGGCAATATTTAATATTTTCCAGCCCGTTATGTATGTATTCGGGTATTGAATAAATTTGTGGTAAAATAAATATAATACTTTAAATATACCATAATTAATAGAAAATCATTTCCAATAAAATCTACTATATTATAATAATAAATTTTAACATAACTAAATTTACTATCTCCGTTAAAATATTACGGAGTATAAAAACCTTATAAATAAATACATATACACTTATATCGTATCAAAAATATTTTCCATAAACCTTTAAAATATTTTAAAAAGGCAATAATAATATAATTTTTACCCAATTCAACTTTTAAATAACGTATTTTCAAATACACGCACGAGGCTAATAAAATTCTCAAGTTTAGGCTCGTAACTCGCCAACGCACGATTTTGATACTCAAGAATTCTCTCGGGATCCTCCCTTATGTTTTATTACTGTTTCGGAACTGAAATGGCATTTTAAAACGTGACGTCGAGGCTTAAATCGCGTTTAACCCGACCCGGTTCGCGACCCGGTTCGCAACCCGTTTTCTGCCAGACAGTCCGCGGTAAAACAGTCATAACTTTTTACTCCGAGATCATTTGGACGTGAGGTTTTGTGCGTTGGAAACTAGACTCGTAGACCTTCGATTTGGTATTTCGGGGGACTTCTAACTCTTTATATATTGAGAGAAAAGCCCTGAGACATTTGACCCAAAGTTCAGAAAATTTGTTAAAGGTCTTACGATATCTTTTGTCGATTTGCTTGACCTCAAAACTGAAACGTGGAAATGACCGGAAGGGTCATTACATGCACCCTAACCAATTCTATAACGAACGAACCCCCACCACTCAATGAGCAGTAACACCAGGTACTATCATGGATAAAAAGAGGGATATGACTGATCAAGAAACCATCTACTAACCCCACTCCCTCAACAGGAACCTACCATTTCAGGATCGTCAATAATAAACCTGCCAATAATGACCCTCGTAACATAAGCCTATGAGAAGTGCCCAACACTACTCGGTCAATTACGGGTCATTTTGCCAAATTATACATGGGTGACTATTCCCACCAATTGTCAATCATAATTTTATCAATACCCCGGGCTACCATATCTACCCTTTCCTTTTATCGCGCATGGATGCTAAATAAATCATGCAATAGCTCATAGCTCAATAAGTGATTGAAAATGACCCGACAATGAAAAATAAAATAGGGGAAAATAGGACAGGGATTATTCCCTTCCCATCCCGCTATAGATGCTTGCACACTGCTATGGAAACCCCCAATAGTAGTAGCCCAGAAAATTTACCATTCTCTCCAAAATTCTCTCATTTCCCTTCCCTGTTTTCAACATTAACACATGAAATTGTGTTATGGTCTTAAAACATTACCTCAAGACTAACCTCAATTATGTAGCTGATAATTTAGCACTACATTATCATAAAATCAATTATGAAACACATCAGAACCACGTACAATAACACATTCCCGCTATTGTACACTACTAGTCTCCCTTTTTTTCCTTTATATGGTTCCCAACCATCCTCACTGTCCTAAAACCGAAGCTTCCCCACTGTCGTCAATCCCTTTTTGTACCCTTAACATCTATATTAATGGCAAGTATATACCCAAATGTAATGCAAACCATTCTAATTAAGGCATACCATAATTTACCACTAAAGCAATCACAAATTTTAAAGCTGGAATAAATTTTCCTAAAGTCACAATCATGAGTTACCACAATGATTTTCTTACCGCAATTACCGCTATTAAACAATAATGGCCCTTTCCCCTGGTACTTATTCACATACCAACCACTTGAAACATAAGTTTTCACAAGTATATATATATATCACTTTTCCTTTATCATTTTACCAATGATAAGACCCTGCCTAGCATTTAGCATATTGTTTTCCCTTGAAATCACAAAACAAGAATTCCTTCAATCATTACACATAACATAGTTAAGACTCTTCACTAACCACAATTTCAGAGTAACTCAAGCAATTACATACCATACATTCGCAGTCATTTAAACAATGCAATACATACAATCAAAAGTCTCAAGCTTCAGCACTTGATCAAATCAGTTTCATTACCTTTTATTCACCTCATGAACGACCGATAGCTGATTCATCCATACCTTTCCATAACCTCGTTGGCCAAATACCAATTGGAACCTTCCCGGTTCAAATTTCCTTTGCTTGTGTTATCTCAATCGGAGTCAAATAACATCATTCTTCCTTGTCAAGATACCAATTGAAATCGAGAGATACCAATTGGACTCAACCTATACAAGAAAGAAACTAACCGCACAAAAGGAATGAAAGAAGAGATATTTCCTAGAATGTTTAATAGCTTCCCAAATATTAGATGTGGATGTCAATACATCAATTCGCAGAATTATATTCAACATTTTGCTCTTTTATTAGGAGACTGGTAAGCTAGGCTATGATACCTTCTGTCATGACCCAATTACCGGGCCATGCGGGCACCTTCTCTAAATACCTACATAGGAGAACCCTTACCTCTCTGCCCAACAAGCAATGCGAACTTCTATAAAAGAGAATTATAAAGTCTTTTTAAATCTAAGAAAAACATTTATAACTTAAAACAGTAAACATCCTTTTTCAAACTTGAAATCAACCCTCCCTAGGAATATGGTCTAAACCGGTACAAGATCTCTAAAGGAAAAGTACAGAAAAATATAAAAGAGACACAACTTCTATCATGGAATCGAAGGACAGAAGTTGATGGAGATCACCATCGTTTGGTACTTAAGAAACATCATTGACCCCGTAACCAAACTATACCAAAAGATATAGCAAGAGTAGTATCAGTACAAACAACATGTATTGGTAGGCATTATTGGTCGACCCAAATACACCATATACCATTATATAAGAAATCAAGAGAAAATATGCAATATAAATTACAGAAATCGAGTCCCTCGTCATCCACCTTTAATACCACCCTGTGACCCCAATAGACCTACTAGTTTTGTCCCAAGCCTTCCTATCACGCTTCGGCTGCCAACTCCACCAGTCGGCGGCCCTTCAACCATTCTATCCTGGTCATAGCGAACTATCACACTAATACTAGGACTTCTCGAGTCACATTTAGCTCTAGGACTTCCCAAGTCACCCTTAACACTAGACTTCCCCAGTCACCATTAATGCTAGACTTCCCAACTCACCCATCTTACCAACCACTATAAACACATCAGTGGTTCAAGTCTCAACAATCAGGTCTACTATCCACCCCTGCTAGCCAGTTGAGGGACAACTTACAAAACCTTGACTTTCCACCCTTACTCGAATTAAGATCCTAAGTCAACCACTTGACCCTTAGCCCTTAGACACATAATTTACTACCTGTGAGTTTTGTGTACTCAACCCCCATAGTTCCTTACCCTTGACATCCCGCCGTTTTAGGCACTCACCAATTATTAGCCTTTTTTCACTTATCCATCCAAACCTGACTCTCTATGAACCTTAGGCCTTCCAAATTCACTCGTCTTGCACCCCTCAAGCAATATGCCTAGACAAAACGAATCAACCAAGTCCAGATGACTACCAATAAGACCCTAGTCAACAACCATACTCAGTCACCTTATAAGTAATGCCTAACTATCTAAGTAAACAGACCACATCTAATTATGATCCAACTTATAAACCACCTGGACCTCCCAAGGATACCTAGAACATCATCTATGTCATATAACATGCGACCCCAGTTCACAAAAGAACCACCTTGTCACTTAAGCACACCAACCCGACCCTTCAAGGACCAATTATATGCCAAATAATAACTTATCCTGGCCCTTTCAGGAACGCAACATGTGAAGAACATCAATAACAAATAACTCGGTTCACTCAAAGAACCAACATGTAATGAACATTAATAATAGATAACCCGGTTCACTCAAGGAACCAACATGTAAAGAACATCAATAACCGATAACCTGGTTCACTCAAGGAACCAACATGTAAGGAACAACAAGTAACAAATAGACCCGGTTCACTCAAGGAACCAACACACATGTAACACCCAATCCCGTACCAGGCGTGGTACCTGAGCCAACCATAATAAAACTTATAATAGGCGTATTACCCGAGCCAACCGATAGGTATACTGTACTAGCCGTGGTACCCGAGCCAACCATTATAGAATATGTACAAGGCATGGTACCCGATCCAACCGATAAATATCTCGTACCAGGCGTGGTACCTAAGCCAACTATTATGTAACCTGTACCAGGCGTGGTACCCGAGCCAACCGAATATCACATAAAATCCAACAGTCAACAAGCAATGAACAAAATCACACTTGTAAACCAACAAGCAACAAAAACAATTTAATTTTGTATGACTGATAACCGGACAATTAGACATTCATAATTCCATTCCCTAAGCATGCATCTCATACAATACTAAACGATAGTACATGAACACATATTTCATATTAGGAAAACCATAACCATCACCTTAAGTATTCAACATGCCATCTCAGTCCACACTAATACCAACCCCACACTTAAGTTCAACTACCCGGCCTCTCATGGGTCGATATGCAATAATCATAATTTTAACAATTAAACCCGGTCCACTCATGGAACCATCAACAAATACAAATATTAATAAGTAATTATACCCACTCGAAGACTAATCCCCGGCTTACCCTTTAGACACATATTCCTTAGATACACCCATTCAGGAACCCTCCTTCAAGACAAACACAATACAAGGGAACATTCCCATAACATTGAGACTCTGACCCTTCTAATTTTCAACTCTTCCTTTAATAGAAACATTCCTGAAGGTCCACTATAACCTGCCACATTTACCCATAACACTTTTGGTCTCTCAAACCTACTCAACAGTCTAATTTCCTAGAATCTAGCATCACACCTATTTGACAATTATAAACGAACCTGGAAAGAACCACATCATCCCACTATTATCATTCCCTAACCAATCAACCAGCCAAACCATACCATATTCCTCCAGACTCCGTGCCCATAGGCCTAAACATGAATTCTCCTTTCCATTTATAACAATAATATAAAATGGAAACAGGTCTAAGTCTACTCAATAAAAAGAACATAGCCTACCCTGATGCCAAGAAGCTGCACCACATATATTCTGGATCCGTCAAGGCATTTCTTTATGGATGACAAGCCCAAAATCTATGGTTTCACATCCTTTTAGCTAGAATCTCTCAACACCATGGCTTCCAAGCCTTGGAGCAGCCTAGGAGGATTTTTGGAGTAATCCCCATCTTTTTTGGGGCTGAAGGGGAGAGAATGAAATTATAAAACTCATTTTTAGGTTTTTTGGTTGCGTCCTTCCACTATAGTGGCCTAAATACAGTTATAGCGGCACCACCATAGTGGAAGCTGCCTTTTATAGTGGATTGACCACCTTTGACTTCCGCTGTAGCAAAAATTTCTCCGCTATAGTGATCATCTTTGTAGCGCAGTTAAAATGCTATAGTGGTTGACACGGGACAGAACCTCGAGAATTCCCCTAAAATTCCACATTTTACAACACACTTCAAAATCCTGACGTTCAGAACCAACCCGTTCACGTTAACTTCAATATCAGGAGTGCCTTTTAATAACGACTAAACTTGTTATTACAACATATACCAATTTACCAATTATTTGTCCCCAAATGATATCTAAGGTAGAAGAAAAGAACGAGACAGTCCCCTAAACCTTAACACTCTACCAAGATAGCGTAAAGATAACCTTATGCCAACCATTGAAACTTCCAAATTCCTTGGTGTACCCAACCTCAATCAAAAATTAATTTGAACCCGCTCTGTCAGGGAATTCCTTACTTCGAGTTACACCAGGCCGATAAGAGTACTACTCCCTGAGTGCCCAAAAAATCTGGAGCCTCATCAAAACACCAGAGCAAAAGAATTTCAACTAACTAACAATAACAATTTACCATACCACAAGGACTAGATCCAACTACGATGACCCCTCTTCCGCTATACCTGGAGTTCTACCAACTCGAACTCTATTCTGAAAGTTTTCTACGGGATACTATGCCCCTTGCATATCATGATATCACCTTATTCCCATCAAATACTACACCTGAGACATGAAGTATCTCCACACAACACAACATAAAAATTCCATTGGAACCCATCCTCGCTTGAGATTTTTGTCAACTCTCATCCTAGGGAGAATTCTACCCGAACACTTGCACCCTAACCAATGCTATAACGAATGAACCCCCACCACTCAATTAGCAGTAACACCAGGTACTATCATGGTTAACAAGAGGGATATGACTGATCAAGAAACCATCTACTAACCTCACTCCCTCAACAGGACCCTGCCACTTCAGGATCGTCTATAATAAACCTGCCAATATGACCCTCATAACATAAGTCTATGAGAAGTGCCCAACACTACTCGGTCAATTACGGGTCATTTTGCCAAATTATATATGGGTGACTATTCCCACCAATTGTCAATCATAATTTTATCAATACCCCGGGCTACCATATCTACCGTTTCCTTTTATCGCACATGGATGCTAAATAAATCATGCAATAGCTCGTAGCTCAATAAGTGATTTAAAATGACCCGACAATGAAAAATAAAATAGGGGAAAATTGGACAGGGATTATGCCCTTTCTATCCTGCTATAGTTGCTTGCACACTACTATGGAAACCGCCAATAGTAGTAGCCCAAAAAATTTACCATTCTCTCCAAAATTCTCTAATTTCCCTTCCATGTTTTCAACATTAACACATGAAATTGTTTTATGGTCTTAAAACATTACCTCAAGACCAACCTCAACTATGCATAGCTCAGAATTTAGCACTACATTATCATAAAATCAATTATGAAACACATCAGAACCACGTACAATAGCAAATTCCCGCTATTGTACACTACTAGTCCCCCTCTTTTCCTTTTTATGGTTCCCAACCATCCTCACTGTCCTGAAACCGGAGGTTCCCCACTGTCATCAATCCCTTTTTGTACCCTTACCATGTATATCAATGGAAAGTCTATACCCAAATGTAATGCAAATCATTCTAATTAAGGCATACCATAATTTACCACTAAAGCAATCACAAATTTTAAAGTTGGAATAAATTTTCCTAAAGTCACAATCATGAGTTACCACAATTATTTTATTACCACAATTTCCGCTATTAAACAATAATAGCCCTTGCCCCTGGTACTTATTCACATACCAACCACTTGAAACATAACTTTTCACAAGTATATATATATATATATATATATATATATATATATTATATAATATATATATATATATATATATCATTTTTCCCTTATGAATTTACCAATGATAAGACCCTGCCTAGCATTTAGCATATTGTTTTCACTTGAAATCACAAAACAAGAATTCCTTTAATCATTAACACATAACATAGTTAAGACTCTTCACTAACCACAATTTCAGAGTAACTCAAGCAATTACATACCATACATTCGCAGTCATTTAAACAATGTAATGCATACAATCAGAAGTCTCAAGCTTCAGCACTCGATCAAATCAGTTTCATTACCTTTTATTCACCTCATGGATGACCGATAGCTGATTCATCCATACCTTTACATAACCTCGAAGGCCAGATACCAATTGGAACCTTCCCGGTTTAAATTTCCTTTGCTTGTGTTATCTCAATCGGATTCAAATAACATCATTTTCCTTGTCAAGATACCAATTGGAATCGAGAGATACCAATTGGACTTAACCCATACAAGCAAGAAACTAACCGCACAAAAGGAATGAACGAAGAAATATTTCCTAGAATGTTTAATAGCTTCCCAAAGATTAGATGTGGATGTCAATACACCAATTCGCAGGACTCTAATCAACATTTTGCTCTTTTATTAGGAGACTGTTAACCTAGGCTATGATACCATCTGTCATGACCCAATTACTGGGCCGTACGGGCACCTTCTCTAAACACATACATAGGAGAACCCTTACCTCCCTGTCCAACAAGCAATGCGAAAATTATATAAACCATGAGAAAAAAGTCTTTTTAAATCTAAGAAAAATATTTATAACTTAAAACAGTAAACATCCTTTTTCAAACTTGAAATCAACCCTCCCTAGGATCTGGTCTAAACAGGTACAAGATCTCTAAAGGAAAAGTACAAAAAAAATTAAAAGAGACACAACTTTTGTCATGGAATCGAAGGACAAAAGTTGATGGAGATAACCATCATTCGGTACCTAAGAAATATCACTGACCCCGCAACCAGACTATACCAAAAGATATAGCAAGAGTAGTATCAGTACAAATAACATGTACTGGTAGGCATCATCGGTCGAACCGAATACACCGTATACCATCATATAAGAAATCAAGAGAAAATATGCAGTATAAATTACAGAAATCCAATCCCTTGTTATCCACCTTTACTACCACCATGTGACCCTTATAGACCTACTAGTTCTGTCCCAAGACTTTCTATCCCGCTTTCGCTGGCAACTCCACCAGTCGGCGGCCCTTCAACCATTCTATCCTGGTCATAGCCAACTAGTCATACGTAATACTAGGACTTCTCGAGTCACACTTAGAACTAGGACTTCCCAAGTAACCCTTAACACTAGACTTGTTAAGTCACCATTAATGCTAGACTTACCAAGTAGCCCATCTTGCCAACCACTATAAGCACCTCAGTGGTTCCACTCTCAACAATCAGGTCTACTATGCACCCCTGCTAGCCAGTTGAGACAAAACCTGCAAAACCTTGACTTGCCACCCTTACTCGAATTAAGATCCTAAGTCAACCACTTAACCCTTAGCCCTTAGCCATACAATGAACTTCCTGTGAGTTCTGTGTACTCAAACCCCAAGGTTCCTTACCCTTGACATCCCATCGGTTCAGGCACTCACCATTTTTTAGCGTTGTTTCACTAACCCAGTCAAACCTGACTCTCTATGAACCTTAGGCCCTCCAAGTTCACTCATCTTGCACCCCTCAAAAAATACGCCCCGACAATATGAATCAACCAAGTCTATATGACTATCAATAAGAACCCAGTCAATAACTGGCCTCAATCGCATTATAAGTCATGCCGAACTATACAAGTAAACAGACCACATCTAATTATGTCATAACTTGCAAACCAACCGGACCTCCCAAGGATCCCTAGGATATTATATTTGCTATACAACATGCGACTCCAGTTCAAATAAGAACTACCTTGTCACTTAAGCAAACCAACTCGGGCCTTTAAGGACCAATTATATGCCAAATAGTAAAAAATCCTGACCCTCTTAGGAACCCAACATGTGAAGAACATCCATAACAAATAACTCGGTTCACTCAAGAAACCAACATGTAAAGAACATCAATAACAGATAACTCGATTCACTCAAGGAACTATAATGTAAGGAACAACAAGTAACAAATAGGCTCGGTTCACTCAAGGAACCAACACACATGTAACACCCAATCTCATACTAGGCGTGGTACCCAAGCAAACCATAATAAAACTTATACCAGGCGTGGTACCCGAGCCAACCAATAAGTATCCTGTACTAGGTGTGGTACTCGAGCCAACCATTATAGAACATGTATAAGGCATGGTACCTGATCCAACCGATAAATATCTCGTACCAGGCGTGGTACCTGAGCCAACTATTATGTAACTTGTACCAGGCATGGTACCCGAGCAAACCGAATATCACATAAAATCCAACAGTCAACAAGCAATGAACAAAATCACACTTGTAAACCAACAAGCAACAAAAACAATTTAATTTTGTATGACTGATAAACGGACAATTAGACATTCATAATTCCATTCCCTAAGCATGCATCTCATACAATACTAAACGATAGTACATGAACACATATTTCATATTAGGAAAACCATAACCATGACCTTAAGTGTTTAACATGCCATCTCGGTCCGCACTAATACCAACCCCACACTTAAGTTCAACTACCCGGCCTCTCATGGGTCGATATGCAATAATCACACTTTTAACAATTAAACTCGATCCACTCATGGGACCATCAACAAATACAAATAATAATAAGTAATTATACCCATCCGAAGACTAATCCTCGGCTTACCCTTTAGACACACATTCCTTTGATACACCCATTCAGGAACCCTCCTTCAAGACAAACACAGTACAAGGAACATTCCGCTAACATTGAGATTCTAACCCTTCCCATTCACAACTCTTCCTTTAATAGAAACATTCCCGAAGGTCCACTATAACCTGCCACATTTACCCATAACACTTTTGGTCTCTCAAACCTACTCAACAGTCTAATTTCCTAGAATCTAGCATCACACCTATTTGACAATTATAAACGAACCTAGAAAGAACCACATCATCCCACTATTATCATTCCCTAACCAATCAACCAGCCAAACCATACCATATTCCTCCAGACTCCGTGCCCATAGGCCTAAACATGAATTCTCCTTTCCGTCTATAACAATAATATGAAATAGAAACAGGTCTAAGTCTACTCAATGAAAAGAACCTAGACTACCTGAATGCCAAGCAGCTGCACCACACATATTTTGGCTCCATGAAGGCATTTCTTGACAGATGACAATCTCAAAATCCATGGTTTCGCATTCTTTTAGATGGAATCTCTCCTCCTCATGGCTCCTAAACCTTGGAGCAGCCTAAGAGAGTTTTTGGAGTATCCTCCATTTGTTTTTGGGGCTGAAGGGGAGAGAATGAAATTATAAAACTTGTGTCTGGGTTTTCTTATCATGTCCTTCCTCTATAGCAGCCTAAATACCACTGTAGTGGAAGCTGCCCGCTATAGTAGGTTGACCACCTTTGACTTCTGCTATAGCAAAAGTTTCTCCACTATTGTTGTCACGACCTAATTTCTCGGTCATGATGGCACCTACAACCCCCGGTAGGTGAACCAATCCCCGTAGCCCAGGACAGTTAGTAATGGGCTACTATCTAAGAAATAAGGGAACAAGACGAAGAGAATAGATAAAAGGGATATAAATATATACATATGCGAAAACTACACCAAACCCCAAGACCTGGTATCATAGTATAGAGCCAAAACTACATACATGGAGTGCCAACGATCAAAAACAATATATACAGATGTCTCTGAGTGGTAATAGAGTACATAAAGCAAAAGATAAACTAAAGCTAAGCTCCGATCGCCAAGAGCTCACCCTCAGTCTGAAGTAGTCCCCAGCAGATCTCCAAGCACGAATCACAGCGATCTAACAGCGATGGCCCACGCTAGGATCTGCACCCAAAGAAGCAGGGGGTAGGGTGAGCACTAAATGCGAAGCATAAGGTACCCAATAGGTATCATAGGCCGACTGGGCACATATAAGATAAAAGCGTAGTAACAGACAGAATAGAAGCAAGTAGTCACAGAAATTAACAAAAGGTACACAGGAACTAGCCCAGAGGGAAATCAACAGAACCACATGTGAGGCTAGTAAGCCGAATATATACACCATAGGCACAGGTGAAAGTGAGAAATAACGCACCTGGGGTCCATGAAATAACAGTGTATACATGATAAGTTTACGAAATGGACGGTATACCGGTAACCTCAAGTGTAAGAAGAGAGAAAGAGTAATGATAGGCATGCTCAGAGACATGAATCAAACTCAACTAACCATATCAATCTCAATCCAGAAACTAACAGTTTAGCAGTAACCAATTTCATACTTAACCGTAACAGGAAATAATTCTTTAAGTAAATAGCAAGAGTCTACCTACAGTCCCCCGGCCGCCCATACAACCGAGGAACACAAACAAGTGAAAACAAACCCTCCGGTATCCCATACTACCGGAGCGTACAATCAACAAACAAACAACCAAGGGCTGGCTCAAACAATGGATGAATGAGCAATGAGATCTCAAGTAAATGGTATCTCATTTTACTCTCCTAGATGCCGATCCGGACCGCAGCAGTAGTTCATGGTAGACTGCCAGTATACCTCTACTCCACCATATACCCTTCCTCCGGCACACGCAGCCCGTAGCCCCTGGCCCGGATGGCAAGGTCCATGGAGGTCCCAGACCCCATACTAAAACTCAGTATCAAAGCATGTCACCCGGAAGCAAGTCCGGTATCAAGATAGAGACCCAGTCTCGAATATGCATGCCCAGACCCTGTCCAGGACTAAAGTAGTAGAAAAATATCTCAAAAACCCCTCCAAGGGTGCCCGGGCATAACCGGGTCTAAACAGTAGAAAGTCATCTCAGGTGCTCGGTCCGACCGAGGCTAAAAATCATCTCAAGTAGCAAGGAAACTCAACTAGCACCCCGGCCCTGCCGAGTCTAGCGTTAATCGTAAAACTGGTGTTTTAAAACATAATTTTACTTTCTTTTACCCAGGAATATTCACAAGTTAAATCAAACCATTTCCAAATCATTTCCATTAATAGCGGACCCGCGGGCCATGCAAGGTTCAGAAAATGGGGTGGCCAGTTAGGCCTCAAGCCATAAAAACCATAGTAATAACATGGATAGAAACCTACGTATATGCATGGAAATGATGAATCACACACAAACTAGCTGCCTAGCAGCTCGACACATTCAACCTACCGACCCGCACAGGCCCACAGACTAATCGAATCAGCACATAACCAGCCTAGAAGGATAATCTATACCGGGACCGCCGGACATTCCAAACTCCCCACCTTCTATGTTCCAGAGTCAACAAGGCCTCACAGGACCACAAGGGTAAATAAAATATATCGGCAAGTACTACAAGCAACGGAGGAACAAAAGTAGATGGACATGAATAAAGCGGTCGAGGTCTGTGGTACCAACCTAATAAATCAACCCAAGGATGCCCATTAATACAATTTTATCCTATATATGCGGAGTCTAGGGAAAATAAACTGTAACCTACCTGTCGTCCGATGACAAGCTTGAACCTCTCCGAAAAATCCCCAACACGAAATCAAACTTGAACTCGGGCTTGAATAACTCGACGTAGATAATTGATTTTTCTTTTTGGTGCTCAAATATAAGAACAAAACAAGAACAAAATGTTTTCTCCACCAAATATCTTTGTCAACCTAAGCATGTAAGTGAACAATTTTAAATGTTTAAGAGAATATTAAGTACAGAAAGTTAATGGCTATGTAGGGTAATAATGTGTATATATATATACTACCACATACTGCCAACCTTGTTGTACAATGCCTCCACTTCCACGTGGAAGTGGAGGTGGCAACCAATTCGTCCCGTTAAGTATATACTCGGGTATTGCATAAATTCATGGTAAAATATATATAACATTTTGAATATACCATAATTAATAGAAAATTATTTCAAATAAAACCTACTATATTATAATAATAATTTTCAACATAACTAAATTTACTATCTTCGTTAAAATATTACAATGTATAAAAACCTTATAAAATAAATACATATACAATTATATCGTAACAAAAATATTTTTCATAAACCTTTAAAATACTTTTAAAAGGTAATAAAAAAATAACTTTTTACCACATTCAACTTTAAAATAAAATATTTTCAAATATACGCGTGATGCTAATAAAATTCTTAAATTTAAGTTCGCAACTCACCATCGCACGATTTTGATACTCAAGAACTCTCTTGGAACCCTCCCTTATGTTTTCTCACTGTTTCAGAACTGAAATGGCATTTTAAAAGGTGAAGTTGAGGCTTAAATCGATTTTGACCCGACCCGGTTCGCGACCCAGTTCGTAACCCGATTTCTGCCAGACAGTCCGCGGTAAAATAGTCATAACCTTTTACTCCGAGATCAGTTGGACGTGAGGTTTTGTGCGTTGGAAATTAGACTCGTAGACCTTCGATTTGGTATTTCGGGGGACTTCTAACTCTTTATATATTGAGATAAAAGCTATGAGACATTTTACCCAAAGTTCAGAAAATTTATTAAAGAAACGTACGATCAAACAAATGGACCCGGCGCCGAAATACCGGTCCCGACAAGCCTTAAATGACTTGGGGCCACTACAAACAAGCTCTAACGGTACAAGGAAAACATATACGTGGAAATAACTGGAAGGGTCATTACAATTGTGGTCATCGTTGTAGCATAGTTCAACTACTATTGCAGTTGACATGGGATAGAACCTCGAGAAAATCCCCAAAATTTCCCATTTTACAACACACTTTGAAATCCTGATATTCCAAACCAACCCTTTCACATCAACTTCGATATCAGGAGTTCTACTCACTCGAATTCACTTCTGAAAAGTCATACGGACTCTTTAACGCCTTAGCTAATGAAAAAATTAGCTCAACCTTAGATATTTTACCCAATATTTTCTCATATTTCCCTAGACCTTACCTTGCTCAAAAATCATCCGAGACTAGCCTAGCAAAAAATTTCTAACTCCCTAAATAAGAAGTTTTTCTAACCCACTCTTCACACGAATAGCTCACCCATAACGAGGTGCATTTTAATAATTATTGAATAGGTCATTATAATTGGAAGTATATCCGAGGGCCTACGAATAAGTTTTCATAAGGTAGTTACACGATTACCATCGATTATATGATTATTACTTTGAGGGCTTTCAGATAGATTCTACGGGGCGAATGTGGACCTTACGAGTCCCCCATAGGTCCCATCTAGCTAAGGTCATAGGTCTATACAAGTATGTATTCAAATATCATATGCACTCATTCTCATTACACTGCATTGGATTGGTGTTATTAGGTGATAAGTCTTAATTATTTGTCTATGAAATTGATTATGTTTCCTTTATTATATGTTAGGGTGAATAACATACTATTTATGCTTTCCTTATTCTAGTATTCCCACTGTTAATCTTAATTATTTATTCATAGATAAAATAGTAATACATGTGGTGTTGTTTCATGAGTTCAGGACATAAATAGGGTTTAACGAGCTTCAAGGTTATTTTGGGGTCTTGCTTGATGTTCCTCATTTGACCCTTCCCATAGATTTGGATTAGTATTTATAACTTGCAGGGATAGGTGATCCAATTCTTGAGGTGATCAGGTGAATTTTGAATGAGTTTTTGGATTTTAGAAGTTTAAAACTGAAGAGAGTTGATCAAAGTCAATATTTGGTGTTAGGAAGGTCATTTCTGAGTTTATATTTCCACTAGATTCAGAGGGTAATTTTTTGTCTGGGTGGAGGTATGGTTCAGTTCTTGAGTATTTTGAGTGTTTTTGGGTCATTTGGTTGGAATATTGAGGTTCTTTAAGTTTGGGTTGACTCTGGTCAATACTAGATCAATACGACTCCAAAATCATGTTTCATCGATTCCATCAAGTCCAAATGTGTTTTACAATTGGTGTGCACTACTGTCTTATGTTCAGGAGGTTTTGGATTAGTTCCTAGGGTTGATTCCAAGTTTTGGGAGTATTTGGGCTTTGCTGGAGTCTGGTGCCGTATTTGCAGTCAAAATTATTTTTTTTAGTAAAATAAGGTACGCATCAGATGTTGCTTTTGTGGTATGTTTACTGCATTTGATGTGTTATACCAGTTTTGCAGGTGTTTTGAGGGAAGAATGGATGCCGCTTTTGCAATTAATTTTACCTTTTTTGTGGTGTCATTTTTGCAGGCAATATGACTCATATGCGGTGTTTGCCATATTTGCATGTTTTGTGCCACTTTTTTACTTAATTTACTACATTTTCAGTATACATGACAACCTTTATATTTTTTTCCAAATCATATTTTCATTGTTCCAAGCATATTTTGGGTTCTAGAGCTCGGATTGAGGCAATTTTTGGTGCTATTTCTTCATTTTCAAAAGGGGGTGAGTTCCTAACCTTACTTTTGATGAATCCCCAAAGATTTATCAGTTATTTCATTGATGTATCACATTTAAGAATTGGATTTTTTGGTCTTCCCCAAAACATAAGAGACTATAAAATAGTGAGTTGAGGTCCGACTTGACCTCTGTTTTTGATGAAATTTAATATTAAGTTCTTTATTTTATGGGTAAAGTGATTTCAAAAGAATTTTGCAGTTTTGTTGCTAGATTTTGATGGTTGATTTCTTGACCCAAGTTTTACAGAATATTTTATATTACAATATGGATATCAATAGACTCGTAATCATATATAGAGTATATTTTTGATATATTAGAAGTGTTCTGAGGAAATTCAAAGGGAAAGACTATTTTGTGATCATTGGTGGCTTGCGGTTCATCTTTAAGGTAGCTTATGACTTACTCTTGTTCATATCTAGCTTAGGTAGGGACTTATCATGTAAATAATATCATGAAAATAGAAAAATATTGGGTTATACTATCTATTGAGATGATTTGATTTTGTGATGCCCATGTGGGGGCTTAGGCTGATGAATGACTTTAGAATTTGACCAATTGACTTGTATTTTTTAGTATTGAGTTATTCCTTGCATCAATGATCATGTGGGAAGTTTTATACCTGTGATGGGCATATTGCAGAACAGAAGTTATGGGAAGAGAATTATTGCCTACGGGCAGGAATTGGGGAATTTTACCAATATTGAGGCTTATAGCCTGTGTTAGAACTTAAAACTTCATGATACTAATATATGTTGCATTTGAATCATATCATTACTGTAATGACCCTTCCGGTTATTCCCACGTATACATTTTCCTTGAACCGTTAGAACTTGTTTGTAGCGGTCCCAAGTCACTTAAGGCTCATCAGGACCGGTATTTCGGTGTTGGCTCCATTTGGTTGGTCGCATTATAAGTTTTGAAGCGAAGCAAGTCGGCAAAAGTAATCGTAAGATCTTTAACAAATTTCCTGAACTTTGGGTAAAATGTCTCGAAGCTTTTCTCTCAATATATAAAGAGTTAGAAGTCCTCCAAAATACCAAATCGAAGGTCTACGAGTCTAGTTTCCAACGCACAAAACCTCACGTCCAACTGATCTCGGAGTAAAAAGTTATGACTGTTTTACCGCGGACTGTCTGGCAGAAAACGGGTTGCGAACCGGGTCGCGAACCGGGTCGGGTTAAACTCGATTTAAGCCTCAACTTCACATTTTAAAACGCCATTTCAGTTCCGAAAAGTGATAAAACATAAGCGGAGGATCCCGAGAGAATTCTTGAGTATCAAAATCGTGCATTGATGAATTTACGAGCCTAAAGCCTAAGAATTTTATTAGCATCGCGCGTGTATTTGAAAATATTTTATTTAAAAGTTGAATTTGGTAAAAATTATATTATTATTACCTTTTAAAAATATTTTAAAGGTTTATGAAAAATATTTTTGTTACGATATAATTGTATATGTATTTATTTTATAAGGTTTTTATACATTGTAATATTTTAACGGAGATAGTAAATTTAGTTATGTCAAAAATTATTATTATAATATAGTAGGTTTTATTTGAAATGATTTTCTATTAATTATGGTATATTCAAAAAGCTATATTTATTTTACCACGAATTTACGCAATACCCGAATATATATATAACGGGATAAATATTATTGTGGTGGCACCACCACTTCCACGTGGAAGTGGTGGAGAAGTGCACAACATTTATTTGCATTAAATTATGACACCTAGATAAGCCACTAATCCTTTCAACAACCTGCCAACTTAGTATATATATTTCTAGCATTTAAGTCCCTTTCCATTTTCTATATATTAGAAAGAGATGTTGCACCAGCAAAGGCCACCTTCTACATACATATACGGAGAGAATTAGGTGGAACTAGATATATTTTGACGTTGTGTTTAATTTCGGGAAGGAAATCAATTTTCTATGTCAAGTTATTCAAGCCCGAGTTCAAGTTTGATTTCGTTTCGGAGCTTCTTTTCGGAGAGGTTCGAGCTTGTCATCGGACGACAGGTAGGTTACGGTTTATTTTCCCTAGACTCCGCATATATGGAATAAAATTGTATTTAATGGGCATCCTTGGGTTGGTTTATTAGGTTGGTACCACAGACCTCGACCGCTTTATTCATGTCCGCCTACTTTTGTTCCTCCGTTGCTTGTAGTATTTGCCGATATATTTTATTTACCCTTGTGGTCCTGTGAGGCCTTGTTGACTTTGGAACATAGAAGATGGGATTTTGGGAATGTCCGCGAGTCTCGGGCATAGAATTATCCTTCTAGGCTGGTTATGCTTGCTGAGTAGCCGTGGGCCTGTGCAGGGTCGATAGGTTAATTGTGAGCTGCTGGGCTGCTATTGTGTGTGATCATACCATTTCTATGCATATAAAGAGGTTTTATCCATGTTTTACTATGGTTTTGGCTTCGGGCCTACTGGCACTATTTTCTAAACCTTGCATGGCCCGGGGGGCCTGTTTTGATTGAAATAATTTGGAAATGGTTTGATTTAAACTTGTGAATATTCCTGGATAAAAAGAAGTAAAATTATGTTTTAAATCACCAGTTTTACGATTCACGCTAGACTCGGCAGGGCCGGGGTGCTAGTTGAGTTTTCTTGCTACTTGAGATGATTTTAGCCTCGGTCGGACCGAGCACCTGAGATGACTTTTTACTGTTTAGACCCGGTTATTCCCGGGCACCCTTGGAGGGGTTTTTGAGACATTTTCTACTACTTTAGTCCTGGACAGGGTCTGGGCATATTCGAGACTGGGTCTCTATCTTGATACCGGACTTGCTTCCGGACGACATGTTTGATACTGAGTTTTAGTATGGGGTATGGGACCTCCATGGACCTTGCCATCCGGGCCAGAGGCTACGGGTTGCGTGTGCCGGAGGAGGGGAATACGGTGGAGTAGAGGTATACGGGCAGTGTCCTTCCATGGAACCTACCTGCTGGGCCGGATCGGCAACGGAGGAGGTACATACAGAGATACCATTTCACTTGAGATCTTCATGCATCATATCATTCATTGTTTGAGGCTCCACCTTTGTTTGTTGTTTGTTGATTGTACGCTCCGGTAGTATGGGATGCCGGAGGGTTTGTTTTCACTTGTTTATGTTCCTCGGTTGTATGGGCGGCCGGGGGACTATAGGTAGACTTTTGCTATTTACTTACAGAATTGTTCTCTATTATGGATAAGTATGATATTGGTATGATTAGTTGAGTTTGATTCATGTCTCTGAGCATGCCTATCATTACTCTTTCTCTCTTCTTCTTACACTTGAGGTTACCAGTATACCGTCCATTTCGT
>QJPP01007399.1:600000-790212 GCA_003996215.1 Jaltomata sinuosa
AGTGGGTGGCTTTCGCTACGGTGGCACTGCTATAGCGAAGTAGGACCGCTATAGCAGAGTAAGTCACAGTAAATGCAAAAACTTTCTCATAAATATTTAGAAATTCTTAAGAACATTTTGGGGAAGGGCAGAGGTGAATAGAGGCGATTTCTACTAATTTTCCACCAAACTTCATCGTAAAGGTAAGGATTTTATTCCCCTAACTTACTACTACGATTCCTAGGCATTAGAATCGATAGTTTCAGGCTTGGGGAGGATTTGGGATGACCTAAGGAGGAAAAATCTGGTGTAAAAAAGATTCTAAGGCGTAGAAATCTTAGGTTTTAAATATAATTTCTTATTCATGATTAATTTACCATAATTCACTAAATGTAACCGTAAAAATGGTAGTTCCAGGTGAATTAATAGTGAGAAAGCCCTGGGGTAGGTGAAATGATTATTAGTTTAGCCTGGGGATTAGGATTTGAATATAATCCGGGGATAATTAAGCCACATTGATTGATTTTAGTTTTGTGTGGTTGTTTTTAGACCAAGGGCAAGCAAAAGCTTCAAGAAATAGGAAGGCTCTAGTCCAGTAAAGCTTTTAGGCTAATTCGAGGTAGGTGATGGTTGATTGTTTTCCTATTTACAATATGTGTGCATTGTTAACTATTGCTTTAGTATTGTCTACACATTACGTGGTTTAGGGAAAAAATGATAAATGTCTATGATATCCGATGTTAATCATGTGGAGTGAACTATCTTAATTACTTGTTGGTTGTACAAGTGTGGTTGTGTTCATTATTGTTGATTGATTTATTATCTGTGACATTCGGTTGGCTCGGGTACCACACCTGGTATAATTCATTGATTGTATCTAGTACCACACCTAGTACATGATATCTATTGGTTGGATTGGGTTCCATGCCTGGTACAAGATCTAATACAATTGGCTCAGATACCACGCCTAGTATATTGTTTGACTGTGCTTGTTTAGATAAATCCATGAGTGGACCAGGTTTGCTCCTTGTGTTATAATTATTGCATTTTGGTCTATGAGTGGTCGGGTGGTTGTGTTAAATGCTGGGTTGGTTCTTGTATAGACTGGGGTTGCATATTAAACATTATAGATGTGGACTTAGGGATCATTGGTTAGTTTGGGTTACTTGAAAAGTGGTAGATGTGCTTACATTGTTGTGATTGTTGTAGAGTCTGGACATGTTTCATGTAGCTGATAAGTCCAGGTTGATGACTGAGAGTCTGGGTTGTATTTATTGGCTTGTTTACACATATTTTGTCCTGCTTTACTAAGTTCTAGTTAAATGTTCATATTTTGTTTATTGGAGCTGGCCGATGATCCTACCAGTACACTGTTATTTTGTGTATTGATACTGCACTTGCTCTTGTTTTGTTTAGTGCAGGACATATTTTGGTGGCGGCTATGTGACCTCAGCTGTGACATGATCGTTATTTGAATCTAAGGGTGAGCTACGTCTTCTGGGCTGCCATGGATTTGTCATTTCCTTCTAGTCCATTGTTTGGACTTAGACTAATTTTCTTTTTTGGTTGCATCCACATACTCTAGAGTTGTTAGATATTTTGGTACACGACTTTCAGATTCTAGGGGTATTTTCTGTAGGATTCTCTTTTTAATTGTTTTAGATAAGAATTATTAGTTTTATTCAATGCAACTGGTTTTAGATGCTTAGTTTTGATAAGTGTTGGCTTAGTTACTTGGTTCGCTCATCGGGGTTTTGGGTGGGTGCCACTCGCGGTAGTTTAGGTCATGACAAAGATAGTATCAGAGCCCTAGGTTTGTTGATCTCGTCATACCAAAATGGGTCTAGTAGAGTCTTGCGGAATGGTAATGAGACATCTGTACTTTTCTTTGAGAGGATACAAGACTTTAGGAAACTATCTTTTCATTCTTCCTTCGTGCTATAACTTGATTCTAATTGGTATATGGCGATCTAAATTGGTATCTAACTTCCTTCACTCTTTTGTCTGCATATGGTTAACACTAGGTGTAATGGAGCAAGGGCAACATCACCAGCTGTGGGACCGGTGGCTAGAGGGCGAGGAAGTGGCAGGGGCAGGGGTAGAGGAAGAGCAAAACCTGCCAGGGGTGGAGCTCAGGCAGCGGCGACCCCTCTCCTACCCCAGGATCTTATTGAGAAGGAGGTTGAGGTTGTGCTTGAGAAGGGCATGGAATAGGAAGAGGCAACACCGGTGGAAGGTGCAGGTCTCCCCCTATGTCTTCTGAGGTAATTTAGCAGGTGCTGGCCTTTCTGAGCGGGCTTGCATGTACTGGAGCTACCTCCACTAGGCCAGTGGATTATGTTTTGTGCACTCATCCAACTGTTGCCACAACTCCCAAGATGGATGAAGCATCGGGTACCGATACATTCTTTCATCCGGTACTAGGCCCTGTTATGACCGAGATCGAGCATGAGCTGTTGACCAAGTTGTTGAAGTTAAAACCTCTGTTGTTTCATGGTACAGAGAATGAGGATGCGTTTGAGGTATATTTTGTATTTCTATGAAAGGTTGCACAAGTTGGGTATTGTACAATAGCATGGGGTAGAGTTTCTGACTTTTCAGCTATAGGGTGATGCCAAACAGTGGTGGAGGGCTCATGTAGCGTGTTGATCTTCATCCTTTCCTCCGATGACTTGGGCTCAGTTTCATGCCCTATTTTTGGAGAAATATGTGCCTCACACTCAAAGAGATTGCAAGAAGGATGCATTTTTGGCCTTTGAGCAGGACAATATGTCTGTTTCAGCTTATGAGGCTAAGTTTCATGCCTTGTCTCATTATGATACTCAACTATTAGGCACTGAGGAGGAGATGATTCGTCTGTATGTTAAGGGTATGAATTTTGAGTTGCAGGTTTTGTCTGTTCATATGACTTTGGTAGGGAAGAGCTTTAATATGGTGATTGACTATGTAAAGAACTGAAAGGGGTCATACAGGTTGGACGGGCTATGGTATTAGCTATGAAGTCCCAGAATGAGGGTAACTACAGTGGTTCTTACTCTAGGGGTCCCAGTCAGTAGGTCTATTTAGCTCATCCTATTCAATCAACCCTGCCATCTTTTATAGGTGGTCGTCCAGAGGCCAATCAACAGTTTTAAGCTCCTAGAGGCTAGTGGGCTTCTTATACTTCTACTAGCAGACCCTCTCTTGATCGTGGATGTTTTCATTATGGTTATCCAAGTCGTTTCAAGAGGGAATGCCCTCTCAGACAGGTAGGAAATCAGATGCAGTAGTAGACTAAGGCTGTGGTTCCAGCAGGTAGAGGTGGCCATGGCAGGGGGTGCCCATAGGGTGGGTGAGGGAATTTTCAGTGAGAACATGGAAAAAGAAGGAATGGTAATGGGGGAAGGTGAGTGGAGCATGCACCCATAGTGGTTGTCCAGATTTATGACTAAGCCCATTGTTATGCTTTCTCGAGGAAATCTGACGCTGTGGTATCAGATGCTGTGATAATAGGTATAATTTTAGTCTGTGACCGGATGGCTTCTGTCTTATTTGATCTAGGTTCCACATATTCATATGTATCTTATAAATTTTCCTTGGGTCTGAATTTTATTTGTGATGTCCTTGATTCTCTTATTCAGGTTTCTACCCCGGTTGGGGAGTCTGTGGTAGTAACCCATGTGTATCATACTTGCTTTGTGGTGTTTGTGGGGTTTCAGAATTGGGTAGATTTGGTTATTCTGGATATGATGGATTTTGATATTATTTTGTGTATGACTTGGCTGTCTCCGTATTATGCTGTGTTAAACTGTAATTCTAAGACAATAACTCTAGAGATTTTGGGTAAGGATAGACTAGAGTGGGAAGGTGTATACAGGCCTAAGCCTGTGAAGATTATATCATTTGTTCGGGCTAGGAAGCTAGTGAGGAAAGGTTGTTCAGCCTTTTTGGCTCACTTTTGAGATGTTAGTGCAGAGTCTCCTTCCATTGAATCCATCCTAGTGGTTTCTGAATTCCAGGAGGTATTTTCAGCGGATTTGCCTGGCATGCCTCCGGATAGGGACATTGACTTTTGTATAGATTTGGAGCTGGGCACTCACCCTATCTCTATCCCTTGTTATTGTATGGCTCCAGCAAAGTTGAGGGAACTTAAAACTCAGCTTCAAGAACTTCTAGATAAGGGATTTATTCATCCCAGTGCTTCACCTTGGAGTGCTCCGGTCTTGTTTGTGAAAAAGAAGGATGGTAGAATGAAGATGTGATAGAATACAGGCAACTGAACAAGGTTACCATCCAAAATAAGTATCCTTTACCCTGCATAAATGACCTTTTTGATCAACTGCAGGGTGATTTGGTGTTTTCTAAAATTGACTCGAGGTCAGGGTATCATAAGCTAAATATTAGGCTTGAGGATATACCTAAGAGGACATTCTAGACTCAGTATGGGCATTATGAGTTCCTGGTAATGTCAGTTGGGCTGACTAATATGCCGAAAACATTTATGAGTTTGATGAATTGTGTCTCAAGTCATTCTTGGACTCCTTCGTGATTGTGTTGTTAGATGATATTCTGATTTACTCTAAGAGTAAAGAGGAGCATGCGGAGAATCTTTGCATTGTTCTGGGGATATTGAGGCACCAAAAATTGTATTCCAAGTTTTCAAAGTGTAAATTTTGGTTGTCTTTGGTTTCTTTCTTAGGGCATGTGGTTTCAGAAAAAGGGTTGATGGAGGATCCCCCAAAAGATCGAGGTAGTTAAGAGTTATGTCTGGCCTAACTCTGTGACGGAGGTTAGGAGTTTTGTGGGGCTTGCGGGTTATTATCATAGGTTTGTCAAAAACTTTGTTTCCATTGCTGCTCACTCGACAAGGTTGACTTAGAAGGAAGTACCTTTTGTTTGGTCTGACAAGTGCGAGGAGAGCTTCCAAAAGCCTAAGACACTTCTGACTACAGCTCCCATCCTATCATTACCGGTTGAAGGTAAGGATTTCATTGTATTTTGTGATGCTTCACATTCGGGTTTGGGTGCTATGTTGATGCAGGACAGGAATGTTATAGCATATGCTTCAAGGTAATTGAATCCCCATGAGAAGAATTACCCAACCCACAATTTGGAGTTGGCAACGCTGGTTTTTGCACTAAAGATCTGGAGACACTACCTCTATGATGTCAACGGTGAAGTGTTCACAGACCATCACAACCAGCAATATGTGTTTACATAAAAGGATTTGAATCTGAGACAGAGAAGGTTGATGGAGTTATTGAAGGATTATGACGTGACTATCTAGTATTAGCTAGGTAAGGCCAATGTGATGGCAGACATATTGAGACAGAAAGCGGTTAGCATGGGCATTTGGCTTAGTTAGGGGTGTCCAAGCAACCCTTGGCTAGGGAGATTTGGGCTCTAGAATTAAAGTTCATTCAGCTAGGCATCATAGAAAAGGGTGGAGTGCTAACCAGTATTGAGGTTAAGCCCACATTTCTAGAGGAAATCAAGGCCAAACAGTTTCAAGATGTACAATTGAACAAACTTCATAACAAGGTGGTATCCAGGGAGGCCCGAGATACCACACTAGATGTTGGTGGGGTGTTATGCTTTGGAGGAAAGATTTGTGTCCCTCGGGTTGATGATTTAATACAGAATATGTTGATAGAAGCCCATGGTTTGCGGTACTTATTCATCCGAGTGTAACCAAAATATACCAGGACTTAAGGCAATTTATTGGTGGCCTGGAATGAAAAAGAACATAGGTGATTACGTGTCCAAGTGTCAAAATTTTCAACAGGTGAAGTATGAACACCAAAGGCCTACAAGATTACTTCAAAAAATGCCCATTCTCGAGTGGAAGTGGGAAAGGATAGCCATGGACTTTGTGGTGGGTCTTCCTAAGACCTTGGGAAAGTATGATTCCATTTGGGTCATCATGGACAGGCTGACCAAGTCAACTCATTTAATTTTGGTCAGGGTGGATTACAATTCCCAGCAGTTGGCCAAGATTTACATCAAAGAGATGGTGAGATTACACAGAGTGCCACTCTCTATCATTTCAGATAGAGGTACGCAGTTTACTTCCATGTTCTGGGACAAGTTACTCGAAGAGTTGGGCACCCAACTCACTTTTAGCATAACTTTTCATCCTCAGACGGATGGTCAGTCATAGAGGATGATTCAGGTGCTTGAGGACATGCTGAGAGCATGTGTGATTGATTTTGGAGGAGATTGGGATCATTTTTTACCGTTGTATGAGTTCTCATACAACAACAACTATCACTCCAGTATTGACATGGAACCATTCGAGGCACTCTATAGGAGGGAATATAGATCACCCATAGGGTGATTCGAGGAAGGCCATGTGAAACCTTTGGGCATTGAATTAGTAAAGGAAGCTCAGGTAAAGGTGAGAGGTATTCAAACTAAGTTGTTGGCAGCGTAGAGAAGGCAAAAAAAGTATGCAGATCACAAGGTAAGGGACATGTCATTTCAGGCTGTTGAATAAGTTCTATTGAAGGTGTCACCAATGAAAGGGGTAATGCAGTTTGGCAAGAGGGGAAAGCATATCCCTCGATATATCGGTCCATTTGAGGTTCTCAAGATTATAGGTCCAGTGTCTTATAGGTTAGAACTGCTACCCAGTTTGTCTGGAGTCCATCTAGTTTTCTATGTATCCATGCTAAAGCAATACCATGGGGATGAAGAGTACATCATTAAGTGGGATTCAGTCTTGTTAGACAAGGACCTTCAGTACGAGGAGGATCCAGTTGCAATTCTTGATCAGGATGTTCAAAAATTAAGGACAAAGGAAATCATATCGGTAAAGGTTCGATGGAAGCATCATCCAGTTGAGAAAGCCTTTTGGAAAACTGAGAAGGACATGGAGGACACTTACCCTCACTTGTTTGAGGCTTCAGGTACTATATTTTTCTCTTTTTAGCTCATCTTTTTCGTGTTTGATCATTCGGGGATGAATGATGGGTAAATTAGTATCTGTTGTAATGACCTGTTCCATCATTATGGGTGAACTATTCATGCAAAGAAATGAGTTAGAAAACTTCTGAGTTGGGGAGTTGAAAATTTTGGGCCAGGACAGTCTCAGATGATTTCTAAGTGAGGTGAGGTCTAGGGAAATCTGAAAATGATTTGGTAGAATGTATATGTTTGAGCTAGATTTCCTATTAGCTAAGATGTTAAGGAGTCCGTAGGACTTTTTGGAAGTGGATTTGGGTGAGTAGAACTCCCGGTATCAAACTTGACGTGAAAGGGTTGGTCTAGAATGTCAAGGTTTGAACGTGTGTTGTAAAATGTGCAAATCTAGGAGATTTCTCGAGGATCTATTCTGTGTCAACCACTATAGTTGACACACTGCTATGACAATGACCGCTATAGTGGAAGTCAAGGCGGTCAATGATGACGCTCAAAAGTACTCTCTCGAAGGAGGTGGTAGCGATTGTTAAGCAAAACAAAACTAACCCAACAGAAGGTTGGGGTCGAATTCACAGAGAGTAGAGTGATGATTTTCTACGAGATCATTGAGAAATAATCACTAAGAGAGTAAATTCTCAAACAATTTAAAAGTAAAGATTAGGAGAATTGGAAAGGAAAAAATTACGTATCAATTTCGATTTCAACACAAGAGAGCAATGTAACACAAGATTTGTAATCAATGAGAAGGAGACTAGGGGTATGCTTCCAATGGGATTCTACAATGGGTTAGGGTACTTGATTAATTATGCAAATTCTCAATTAATGATACATGTAGCATTGGTTTTAGTTATATTTGGTAATCTCTCGATCCTCCAAATATATATCCTATGGTCTTTGTTCAAGGACCATAATTTTGAAATAAACCAACCAATTCAATTTCTTGGGAGAATCACACTATTTCTAGCTTAGATTCTTAGATGAGAATTTCCTTCGATTAAGCTATTTCTAGCCTCAATCTAAGGTGAAAATCCCAAATTCCCACTATTGAGTTCCTATCTGAATTATGAACTCCTCTTTCAAGCAAGAACATAATTAAGAAAACCCAATTAATGTTTGCAACCATCAATTTTATGATTAAACCTTGAAGAATTCAATAGACCCATATCAATTCATTAATTAAAAGCACAATTAAAAAAGACCCATACCCAAATTTAAATACTCATCATGCATATACCCCTAGACAAGGAAATTAGCTTCTCATAATAAGGAAATAAGAAGATATACCAATTGGGTAACTCATAATTCCATTCATATTCAAGCCAATATCCAAATCCAAGCTCAATTCTTTAAAAAATAGTGAATTCTAAGTGTAGAAGATGAAGAGAGAAGAGTACACTCTCAATATCTCCTTGGGAAAACTCCAAACTCAAATTCTATATCTGGTACACACCCCAAAATAGGTTTTAGAAGCATCCCAATGCATCACTTGGAGTTGGACAAAAATGCTATAACACCCCAGGTGTTTTAAGGTTAACCTTTGTCCCGTATCAAAGACTTGTGAACCTAAATTTGAGAATTTTATTAACATCGCGCGTATTTGAAAATATTTGATTTAAAAGTTGAATTTGGTAAAAAGTTATATTTTTATTGACTACTTAAAATATTTTAAATATTTATGAAAAATTATTTTGTTATGATATATTTGTGTATGTATTTATTTTACAAGAGTTTTATAAGCTATTAATATTTTAACTAAGATAGTAAATTTTGTTATATTGAAAAATTATTATTGTATGAGGTAAGCTTTATTCGAAATATTTTTTTTATTAATTATAATATATTTAAAAGGTTATACGTATTTTATCATGAGCCTACGCAATATCCAAATACATGTGTAATGGGTAAGAAGAGGTGTGATATTGACACACCATCTCCATGCAGCATTATTGAGAGAAGCCAACAACATTATATGACTAATAGATGGCCTATAACTTAGCAATTGGAATTTATTAATTAGTATATTATAAATTATGATGATGTCGGCCACCATTAATTACTAGCATATAAGACATAATGGTTTAGCTAGTCTTTCATTCTTATCTTTTTCTACTGAAGGCAAGAAAAAAACTATTTTTTACAAATGCTCCGATCCATATTTGTGATATACGTTGGTAAGAGATATTTTGCTTGATCTAAATTATGTTGATGTTTCACTAGTTTCATGGTTCTTCCATCGTGTAGGTTTTTGAGTTGCAATAGTAATGAAAATGGATAAAAAGGTATGTAAAGGTTATTCCTTTCTTTTTTGGCATTATTCCTTAACATTTGAAATCTTCGTGTCTAGCATGCTATCGAAGAGTCGATTATTAGATGTCTCTAAATTATTGTTGGTATTATTCTTGTTAAAAACTCATATGTGGTGATGTGAGTTTAGTGTTAAGTTGGAAGAATATGGTGTATATTTGTGGTTATCAAATGATGGTGATGGTTGGATTTATCGTGGGATTATGTTTGTGGTACGGAGGAAGTATGAAATTTCTTGGATATTTGTGGGATGCCTTAAATCTTGTATGGTATTGTATTATGTGTTGCATATTTTATCATATTTTATTGCATTTTGATTGTAGTTTCCTAGAGGGCTCACGAAAACTTGTAAGGCGTGAGACCTGTCTGCATGGTTGAGCCCATGGCTCTGTGTATACCTGTAAGGCGTGAGATTTTTCTACATGGTTGAGCCCGTGGCATTATGAGGACCTGTAAGGCGTGAGTATTTTTCCGCATGGCCTTCCTTGTGTATTGCTCTCCCATAAGGTATGAGTTTGTTCTGCAGGTTGAGCCTTTGTATTGTATTGTTCATCTTATATTGAATTCATATGTCTGATTATTTCGGTTATCTGTATCTGGAGTTTTGGAGGCGATATATAGTCAAGGTTGGCGGTTGTTGTGGGGCCTGGAGTAGGGGAAAGTAAGGTAGTATTGGGATGACATGGTTTCTATGAATGTTGTGGATGAGATGTTAGTATTGTTCATATTTTGACTTTCTTCATATTGTGGTTTCGGTTTCGGGTTGCACTACTTTAGTTTTTCTGTCGCCTTACATATTCAGTACATTCTTTCATACTGATGTCCCCATAGCCTTGGGGGCACTGCACTCATGCCTGCAGGTTATCAGGTAGACAGTGATCTTTGTTGCGTGTGGTCAAGTTTAACTGATGATTGGTACGCTCCATTCTTTTTAGAGTTGTTGAGCCTAGAGTGTTCCTTGGTTTTGTATTGGTAACAAGTATGTCGGGGCCCTGTCCTGACTCGTAGTTAGCAGTTTTTCATCAATAGAGGCTTAAGGACATCTGCTGTGGGTCTGGGAGTCAGTTTGGCCTGGCTGGCCTTGTATTACCCTTTTGTTATATTTGAGTTTATTTTCATTGCGTTTCGTCTTGTTTGGTTTGGTTTCTATTGGTTCGCTCGGTCAAGTGAGGCACAAGGTGCCAGTCACGCCTCCTTGAGTTTGTGGCATGACAAACTTGGTATCTGAGCATGGTTGTGTCCCAGGGAGTCTGCAAGCCGTGTCTAGTAGAGTCTTGCTTATGAGTGTGTTGTGCACCACACTTGTAATCAGGAGGCTACTGGACATTTAGGACTGGTTACCATTCTTTCATCTTCTATTTTATGCTTTGAGTCTAAAATGTTGGTTATTCAAATTGTGCGTTCTATTATACATTCGAGGACGAATGTTCCCAAGGGAGGAAGAATGTAACACCCCAGGTATTTTAAGGTTAACCTTTATCCTATATCGAAGGCTTGTGAACCTAAATTTGAGAATTTTATTAACATCGCGCGTATTTAAAAATATTTGATTTAAAAGTTGAATTTGGTAAAAAGTTATATTTTTATTGCCTTCTTAAAATATTTTAAATGCGCATGAAAAATTCTTTTGTTATGATATATTTGTGTATGTATTTATTTTACAAGAGTTTTATAAGCTATTAATATTTTAACAGAGATAGTAAATTTTGTTATATTGAAAAATTATTATTATATGAGGTAAGCTTTATTCGAAATAATTTTTTTAATTAATTATTATATATTCAAAAAGTTATACGTATTTTACCATGAGCCTACACAATATCCGAATACATATGTAATGGGTAAGAAGAGGTATGATATTGACACACCATCTCCATGTAGCATTATTGAGAGAAGCTAGCAACATTATATGACTAATAGATGGCCTATCACTTAGCAATTGGAATTTATTAATTAGTATATTATAAATTATGATGATGTCAGCCATCATTAATTACTAGCATATAAGACATAATGGTTTAGCTACTCTTTCATTCTTATTTTTTTCTACTGAAGGCAAGAAAAAAACTATTTTCTACAAATGCTCCGATTCATATTTGTGATGTACGTTGATAAGAGATATTTTGCTTGAGCTAAATTCTGTTGATGCTTCGCTAGTTTCATGGTTCTTCCGTCGTGTAGGTTCTTGAGTTGCAATGGTTATGAAAATGGATAAAAAGGTGTGTTAAGGCTATTTCTTTTATTTTTGGCATGGTTTCTTAAGATTTAAAATCTTCGTGTCTAGTGTGCTATCGAAGAGTCGATTATTAGATGACTCTAAATTATTGTTGGTATTATTCTTTTTTAAAACTCATATGTGGTGATGTGGGTTTAGTGTTAAGTTGGAAGGATGTGGTGTATATTTGTGATTATCAGATGACAGTGATGGTCGAGTTTATCGTGGGATTATGGTTGTGGTACAACAGAAGTACGATGGTTCTTGGATATTTGTAGGATGCCTTAAAGCTTATATGGTATTGTATTATGTGTTGCATATTTCATCATATTTTATTTTATTTTTATTGTGGTTGCCTAGAGGGCTCACAAAAACCTGTAAGGCGTGAGACCTGTCCGCATGGATAAGCCCGTAGATCTGTGAAGACCTGTAAGGCATGAGATCTTTCCAAATGGTCGAGCCCATGGCATTATGAGGACTTGTAAGGCGTGAGAATTTTTCCACATAGACTCCCTTGTGTATTGCTCTCCCATAAGGCGTGAGTTCGTTCCGAAGGTTTAGCTTTTGTATTGTATTGTTCATCTCATAGTGCATTCATATGTCTGGCAGGCTCCTAGATTTTTGAGGTGATGTGGAATCTAGAGCTGGTAAGTTGAGGTCTAAATGTGGGGTTTTTGGTGTAGACTGAGGTACTCTTTGTTAGAATGCTCCCACATCTTGCTCCACTATGTCAACTCTAGTGCACAGGTCATGGGCATTAGCCTATACCAGTTTTAAAGTTGACTTGATTGCGGACTGGATCATGCTTGGGATATCCCTAGCAAACTTTTGTAACCACTCCTCATTGTGGCAAACAAGGTCAGCAAGCTTAAGCAAACCGCTTGAATCTGTATGTATAGGAGGAGCTGGGTGAGTGGTGTCTGACACCCTATGAGTGGGAGGTGAATTTGCCATATGATCATGAGCAATATTTTTGGTGTATTCTATGTCTGCCGGTGCACTTGGGCCTTGAGCAAGGTGTATTTTCTTGACATGTGGAGCATCCTTGTCCATCTTGGTATCCAAACAAACCATGCCAGTTGCTCGGTGAATTTTTTCCTTTGGCTGGAATTGAGGACATTGCACCCGGAGACATAGATGACAAATGAGAACAGGAAGGGCCATGGAAGTGGAATCATGTCTATCTCTTTTCTTGAATTGTTCGGTGATGATTTCCCCCTCATTGATACGAATGTCGAATATGATGCATGCAATGAGAATGACCACTTCTATGGTCACCTGGGTGGTGTGATGAGTTGGAATCAGCCTTGTGCATAAAAAATCTAACCATATTCGATCTTCAAATTTGAGATCCACTCGAGATATGTGCCCCTTTGAAACTACCCTAAAAGGCTCTCCTTCGGCAATGACACTCGCCACCGAAGCATATTAATTAGCCTTTGTGGCTAATAGTTGAGTGAACTTTGTTACTGTTCTTGGTTCATCATCCCATACTATAGAACTGATGGCCTATGGGATAATATCCACTTCTTTGCCCCTCACTAAAATTGATCTTAGGCATGGTAGTTTGCTTGTTGGACCTTTGTGTTTGAGGATGTCATGTCTGGCCTGGTAAGAACCATAGAACTTCCATACCAACTGATACGCCCAAATTACATCTCTAAAAAGAAGTAGAAAGCGATCGATGTTCAAATATAGAACCCAACGAAGGTTGGGGTCGATCCCACAGAGAATATGGTAGGACTACGATCAACTATGCTTATTTGCTCTCTTAGCCATTTATTTCCCCAATGGTTTTTTTTAAAGTAAAAGTAATATTTGTAACTTATATTCGAACAAGTAACAAAGTAACAATTTCAAGTATTGTACTCAATGAGAGAAACTACTAGGGTAGTGTTCCCCATGAGTTCATAACACTGTGTGGCATTCTACCAGCAATCCAGTCTAGTGTTATGCATGCAAGATCGGTAAGTTAGGATCTCCTAAGCGGATGGTTACCAAAATAGAAGAATGTCACCATGCAACTTGGTCAGTCTACAGACATTTGCTTTGCTAACCCTTACCAGTGATCCCAAATTAGCTTTCCCTGGGCAAGTTCAAGCTAATTAGGTGAGGGTTGGTAGCCTCAAATTTCCATTGTGTAATCCCCTTTCCCATTCATTACCTGTTTGGTCAATCATGTATGAATAAATGAGTTCTAATGTTTGCAATCGTTAAAAAGCAATCATAGCGAGGGGAAGAACAATACATGCATGAACACCATTCTCGGATCACTAAGTTTTTTGCCTACTTTGTTAATCCTTCATGGTTCCCACAACCCTAGTTGTGGATTTAGCTACTCATGGTTGTAAGAGAATAATCAGATTTATATGAAGAGATCACGATTATAACTTACAATAATAAGTAAAGAAAACCAGAATCTTGAATTCTCAAGAATACTCTAATAATCAAGAACACTCTAATAATCAAGAACAAATAATTGAATTCTCAAAAGTATGGAATAATATTCTCAACAATCTGTTATGATGTCCCAAAATTGCATAACATCCTAAATAAAACCCCAAGGAATTTATTTATAGAAAACAAAGACCAAATGATAAAAGAAATAGAAGAGCTTGAACACGGTTCATCCGACGAGAAGGACCCACGGGCCATCATGGGTGCCACGGGCGTCATGGGCAGTCCATCGAGTCTTCTTGCCTTTGTGCATAATAGCCTGCCAAGTTTCCACGGGCAACGCTGATGGGCCATCGTGGCTTCCACAGGCATCATTGGTAGCTCATAAGCTAAGTCATCTGACTTATCATCTGCTCTGGTCCATTTTGACTGGCACGAGTGATGTCCCATCACATCTCCCACGGGCGTTGTGACTGGGCATCTAAACTTAGGTTCTTGTGTTGGCTTCGCTGGTTCATTTCCACTGTCAAGTATGATGGCCCGTGGTGACTCTGATGCCCATCCCAATTGGTCGTGGGACGGGTTTTTGCCTTTAAATCTTGCTGCTTCATTTCGACATTCCTTCCCACGGGTCGTAGTTGATCCCATGCTCGTGGGACAATATTTATAGCCCAGAAACAACACTTTTTTTGTCTTTTTATCTTTTCAATACTTTTACCTACACATGTAGCAAACAAGTATCATATCTAACAAAACACACTTAAGAACTCCCAAAATCCTTAGTTTTAAGCATCAAAAGTGCCGTGAAATCCTGGCACATCAACACCCTCAACTTAGAATATTTGCTTGTCCTCAAGCAATAAACAAAAATAAACTAAAATGATGCTTAAGCAAAAGAAACCTAGGAACTACAACAACCAAGTGGTTTAACCATTTCAGTTCACAGGATCAGTATCCACTCCTTGTCAGTCCAAAACTAGTACACACATACAAGTTATCAAGACAATACAAAATGGATCCATGGATGACAACATGATATAAATGAACAAGCTAGCATACATAGAAGACATTCATCCTATAAGTCAGCAATCACAGTCTACTCTAGTGCCCTTACAACAAAGAAGTCCCGCTCACACAAAATGTCATTCAATAAATAGGGACTAGGATCATACTCACTCTCACAAAGAAGTTCAAACTGTACATGCACAATACCATAGTCTTGCCCTTATATTCTATGCCTCAACTTTCAAACAGTTGGTTTAGGATCACTATAGGACTTTATTCGGCTTGTAATATAGGATCAGGGACGAGTATGGTATATTTGGGTAATAGTGACTATGCCCTCCTTGACAATACACTTACTTTTATTCTTCCACTTTCAGACCAAATTCTTTTCCTCTCTTATTCTCCCTTTTTCTTTGTTATCATTTCACTTTAATCAAGCATCAGATGTGGCTTTTATTTCACTTTTGCACTTTTTTCTCTCTCTTTTTTTTCTTTTTTTTTCTTTTTGTAGCACAAAACCCACACTCGTTATCTTTCTTTTCTTTACTAACCCAATCTTTTCATACCCTATTCTTCCTATTTTACCCTTACAGTAGCCACCCTCAACTTAGACATTTAGCCTGAGTTAAGGTACATAATGTCCAAGGAGGGACCAGGGCCAAAACAAATATTTACAGGAAACAGGGAAGGCGAATAGGCTAATCAATAAAAATGATAAGTTTAGGCTCAACTTTAAGGATCAAAGGGAATCAATGTCATTTGGTAGATCATTTGGGTTAAGTGGACTTCATTCAAAAATGGCCTATGATCATCTCCTAACCAACTATTCTGCAACCAAGGCAAGACTAACCAGGCAAGTTCTAGATTGACACATACAGCAAGAACGATACAAAATTTAGCTCACCCACATATGACACAGAGTTAAGACTACTGAGTTTCTAACTATCAGTTTATGCATTAGCTTAAGCTACTTGTCACATTTATATACATCTTGTCAATCACAGATCTATCCAGGTCAGTCTCAACAAGCTTTTTGCATAAAAAATTTAGATGGGTCTCCATTTTCACAAATTTTATCAAAATCAGGTCATAGACTGCATTAAGTTCCTATTTTTCTTCTACAAACACACATCCTATTCTAAATGTGCTAGTTAAGTAGAAATTAAAAATCCTTAGGGAAAGAACATAAAAAGAAAACCCCAAGGATGTAGTTACCTTTTAGATACCCTCATGGGTTTCCTCCCATGAAGTGCCTGGTTTAACATCGCGGCATGACACGAGTATTTTGGCTACTGATCTTAGGCGTATTTATATACCTAAGTGCCATTATCTATGCGTGTTTAGCTTAGTTTTGAGGATAACTTGATGTGCTATTGAGGTATATATGGTGTAGGTGTGTACTTTGTGGCCAACATACATGTTTATAGTGTTTAAGTTGCATTTCGAACAAGTAATGAATCAAAATGATCAATTAGAGTTTAGACGAGGAAACTAGCTTTGCTAGCTTGAGCTATGCCTATTCTACCGTACTTTGATGATCTCTATTGTGTTGTATGGACTAGTGTGCGTTGTGAGTGTTGTAATACACCCTTGGAGATGCTATGGAAGCTAATTGAAGCCTAAGGACAAGCTACAAACCATTTGGACACAAAACAAGATTGAAAGATTGCGTTGGAGGCAAAAATGGGAAGACAAGAAACACCCCCGTGCCACAGAGGCTATGCCCCATTTTAGTGGCATGGCACGGAGGCAGGACATCTTGGAAATTGACAAATCTAGTTGATAGCCGCGATATGGGCATGTCATGCTGGCTGCTTGGCATGATAAGTAATGTGTCATGCTGGCTGCACTCCGAGATAAGCAGCGTGACATGGACCCTGTTCTCGCGGAGTGAAATTTGTCCTACACTATAAATAGGACACTTAGCTTCAATTGTAAACACATCCAAATGACTTTGGATTGAAAAATACAAGGAGGAGGCTGCCTTTAGGGTTTTTATTCTCTACTTTTTCTTTACTTAATTCTTGTATGAACTACATCAATTTTGTAATCACGAATTAGATTATGAGTAGCTAAACACCCCCTTTCTAGGGTTGAGGCTACAACATGATTGCTTAATAATGGTTTTATAGTTGGTTTCATTGTTTATCATGTCTTGTGATTGTTCTTACATTCTTATTTTAACTATTCTAAAGCGTCATGAACTTTAGGATAAATCCAAGTCCCAAAACAAATTGACCATAAGAGTTGAGGGACGGAATGAAGAACGTAGAGAGTGTGGATCATATCTTTTGTTGTTAGTTAGAAATTGTAAGTAATGATTTGTGGTTTGGATAAAGATATACCTAAATGCCCCACTTGGTTAATAAAATAGGAAGACAATTGAAGGCATCCGAATTAAAGACTCACATCCCCGCTTAACAATGTAGTTGTGAGATTAATTTGGGTAAATGACTTAGAGGATGACCATTCCTGGGTTATAATATCAACCCCATAGATCAAAATCACGATAAACACCAACATCGGCTGTAAACCATAGTTACACATGAATGTAAAGTAAATGCCTCAACCCTGGACCTCTCCATATATTATTTACAATCCGAATTTTATATCGTTGTCATTTTGAGTATTTAGTTTATATAAGCAAAACTCAAACTGTTCTTGGTTACGAATTGCATTTGTTTAACTTTAATAGTAATAGTTAAGTTGGATCATTTGCTAAACACCAAGCCCCTGTGGGATCAATATTTGGCTTGCAAGAGCCACTTTATTACTTGCATGACCACATACACTTGCGTGTGCGCTTGGGATGCAATAAGTTTTTGGCTCACCCCACACTTAAAGCCTTGATCATCCTCGAACAACTCTTCACACTACTAACAATCAAGGAAGACTCCAACATCTCTATTCAAAACTAAGACGCTCATGTTAGAACTATAACGACCACATGAATAGCAAGTTCCACATTCGGCATGCCATATTACAACTAGAATCACATGAATACTACTTCAAGACTTCCTAGCCTCAAGAATTGACTCTACTCAGTTGGAAAACTCATGCATAATACTGAGCAAAGAGATCATATAGGTCACCTATCAATCATTAAACAAGCGTCCTCATTGTAAGAGAGTTACTGATGTTCACTCACACATATCACAAGAATGGGTGAAAGAATCAAATTCCGCTCACTCTCACAAAGAATTTACATGTTACACAAGATGAACCATAAGCTTTACCTTAGTGTAGTACTCCACTAATATCAGAATGTCAAAGCTCAAGATCAAGTAGGACTTTAAGGATTGTAATGTAGGCCAAGGGACGGGTAGGAACTATTTGGTCAAGAATAGTGACTATCTTCTCTAAGCGCTTTAATACATCACATTTTACATCAAACATCATCTCTGACCAACCTATTATTACACCAGTATTATCTTCCCAACTCTCTTTTGTTTTGCCCCATCTTTTCAATTTAGCTTACATATCTTTAGTAGAGAGTATTTGCTATCAACACATGATTCACTTCTTTTGCTCAATTTAGCTTTTTCATTTCATTACTCCCTACCAACAACACATAAACCTTTTCAACACACCAAAGGATATTTCATTGGGGCTTCACTTCACTTTTTCCTTCTTCAACAATCTTACACTCCTTACATCTTAATTTTTCAACTAAAGCACTTAGGAGGTTTGGATCAAATTATGGGAAATTGAAAGAAATGGAAAAGCTATACATGAGGCTATCAAAGAATAACCTAAAGGCTCAACGGGCTAGCTAATGTCATGCACAAAGGGTAGATAAAGAGGATATAAAACATGGCTATCAAAGAAATGCCTATATCATCTCCTAAACTCGACATTCTTTATTTTGCTTTGCAAACACAAGATGCAAGTTCTAAATACCAAATTGCAACATGGAATAACTAAAACCTCACTCACACTTGGCACATGTTCAAATCAAGAAGGCTACCTATAGACTCTCAATCAGGCAATTACAAGAATTATATTTTAAGCCAACAAGAGTCAGATAAAAGTGCCTAGGTGTCTCACAGTAGTCATTCAAATTTTCAACTCATGCCATAAAATTAAACACCAACTTGCAACCAGTAATCATGTGTAGTACCTAGAAAGAGTATCTCTATTTATTCCTAAAAGAAAATAATTAAATTTACTCCTAAAAATCAAAAAGGATACTGGGTTCAAAGGGCTTTCCCTCGGAAAAGAACCAAAAAAAACTGAGGGATGGGTGAAGTGTGCTTCTACTAAACAGACCAAACACAAAACAAACAAACCAAGATAAAATCTTTTTGTAATTTTTTTAATTTAATCAAAAACTTGCAAATAAATAAAAATAGAAATCCTATAGTGCACTCCACCCCAAACAAATTGGAAGATTCCCACCCCACACTTAAAATCATACTTTGTCCCCAAAATATAAATTAAACGTAAAGTTAGAAATACTCTCTGAGGCCTCTAGGCCTAGCTAGTAGCATCAAGTTCATCACAGGGGTTTGGAGGACCCCACACTTAGTGTTTTCCATACTCCTTAGCTTAAGATCTCAGGTACTCAGACTTCCCTTCAACCTGTTGACACAACACAAAAACAACACCAATGGTGATACTAAAGAAGAGCTAAAAAGAATAAAAATACTACCTTAACTTGAGTTGCCACCCAAGCAACGCTTGATTTAGTGTCGCGACATGAATCACATCACAATTCTCATTCCCATTCTCTCATTCTATTCCTCCTACTCAGGGCCCATATTCTCTTTCTTTTGTGACCTCTTGTGTGCTCAGCTACTCAGACTTTGACAAAACACTCTACCAAAACAAATACAGATGACCAAGCTGCCCCCACCCCATCAAAAAAAGTTGTGCATTGTCCCCAATGCACTAAAAATATCCAAAACAAGGGAGGCGAGTCATACCTTTGGTGCCTAAGTGCGGTCATCCTATGTAGTAGTTGGGCCCACTGGATTGGTACCCGCGCCCTTCTTACTAACAGATTCTACCTCAACAGCCTTCTCAACATCAAGAACTGCCCAAGCATCTTCATCAATACTAACTCCCATAATGAGGTCTAAAAAAGGTACTTCAGTGGTTCCTGGAACACCACTCCCTGAGTGTCACGCCCTGAGGCTACCCCCTGGATGCGACACGGTTCTTAGTGTCATGAGTGACCCCAAGCTAACCCATGGCCTGAAATATCTAAGTAAAACTAATTTAAAGATATGTACTATGCAGAAAACTAAAGCAATTAAATATCTGAAAGCGGGAAGAACCCAAATAAAATTTGAATATAAGAATCTGGTTGAGTACTGACTAAATAACAATACTAAAAGTGCTGAATCTAGTCTATGTCTGAAAGCCATCTAACTGAATAAGAGTTGCTCGAACATGCCCCCAGCTAACTCTAGCAAAACTGAAAACTGAAGATAAATACTGAAATAAAGGCATGTCTATTGTCCCCAAACTATTGGGGACTCACTACTGAGCTGCTGAGTACGGACCGAAGGTCAAGTTAGGCGCGATCTAGATGCTGAGTGCCTGAACCTACATCATGAAATAATGTAGCACAAAAGTATGCGTCAGTACTTTGAATGTACTGAGCATGCAAGATACAAGCTGGACTGAACAATATGTGTATATATATATATATATAACTGAACAAAAGAATAAACATGCTGAACTGTAACTGAGAGCTGTATTGAATGCAGTGACCAAGTATAAATCATGAAATAACATGTTGATCTGAATACTGAACACGAGTACTGAATACAAGGTCAATGCACATGAATCTGACTTTGGGAGATACTACTAACAGACATATCCCAAGCTGAGCTAACTGTGGGGCCAACCTGTAACCTTGGATGGAAGGGCGTTCATACCTTGCCAAGGGTACAAATGAGTCTAATGTGCATCCACTGTTGATGTCCACAAGGGACAAGGAGGTGCATCCTAGTCTGACAGCTGACTCCTTCAAACCCACAGTGGCGTCGTAGTTTTGGGACTTGGGGATTGCTACTAAGGGTCATAGTCTAAGCTAACAGCTAAGTCCTCATCCCTAGTCCACTCGGTACTAAGTCTACTCCCAACTAAATATAAGATAGCATGCAACTATAACACTGGATAGCTCAAAATACTGATATAATCTGAGAATGCACACAACTAAGCTGTAGGATATGACATTCAAATTCTGAAATCTGATCATCTGACTGAGTCTACCTAACATGTATAATCTATGGAGTACTGAAAATTACAACAAGTTAGGGTTCTGAACTATGTACATGAACTATACTGATTCTCCAAGAAACATGGACTAAGCATTATATAATTCCATAACATCTGAATAGCAAGAATTTTCTAAGATCTATGAACCCTAGGTTTTTAGCATTTATGGAGAATTAAAGGGATTTGACTGTGTGATAGGGACCTAATAGGTGAAAGGAACCCACTAGTGAAATCCCACATACATGTATGAAGATTCTACGGTTGAACCTTTGGATTTTGAGAGAAACTTGGAGAAAACGCTTTTTGCCTTGTTCTTGAGGGAGAGCATTCTATTCTTGATAGATTTGCTAAGTATGAGTGATTTAGGAGTAATGAGGGAGAAATAGAGTTAAAAACCCTTTAATTACCCCCAAAATGACATAGGGTCAGAATTAAAATAATTGGGAAAAGACTGGACTGCCCCTGGGAAAGTTTAAAAGAATCTGCAGAAAATCACGCTCAGGGACTACGGCTTGGTTGACGAACCGTCCTTCTGAATGATGGGCCATCAACTGGAGCCGTGGTTCTGCCTATGCATTTTAGGGTCTCTAGTCCTAGGAACGACGGTTCAACAGGATGGTCTGTCCTTCTGAATGATGGCCCGTCATTTGACCCATGGTTGCTGGGGCTTGAATTGGGGTCCTCTGATTCTTGAAAATTACGACTCCTCAGGATGGACCGTTCTTCTGAACGACGGCCTGTCAAGGGACTCGTGGTTTCTGAAGACAGAGCTGAGGGTCTACTGGAATTGGGACTACGGTTTGAAAGATGGACTATTATTCAGAACGAAGGTCCATTGCCTGAACCGTGGTCCCTGGGGAAGAACTGATGGGCTACTATTTCAGGGATTACAGTTTCAAACGACGGACCATTCTTCTGAACGGCGGTCCGTGGTTTGAACCGTGATTCCTGGGAACTTGAACTTTTCTGAAAATTTTATTTTCTACTAGTTTTCTGAGCTTAGTCTGGGCTTGGAAGTTCTGGGGTGTTACATTGAGATGCCACTACCGATAACTTCAACTCGAATCTGGTGCTCGACTAGGGATTCATTGAACACTTTAGCTTCCTCTTTCTTTCTCTTCTACTCAGATCTTTTCTCTTTGTGAGACAATGAATTTGGGCTTAGTGGAGCACCATTGCCCTATTCGCTAAATTTCTTATCCTTTCTTCTCCTATTTCTCTTTGGCTTTATAGGACTACCCAGTTCCTCAACTGTATCAGCATCTTTGTTTCAGATCTTAGGGTTGGCATAGTCCCACAAATTTATTATTGGTGTAAGTGGCACCGAGGGCATGACTATGGGGGCACTATAATACATAGCAGTTAGACGAACCTTCAGTTCATCAATATTAACTCGTAGTGCTTCAATGTCCTCCTTCATCTGTGTGAGCTCAGCCGCACCCATTTTATCCAACTTGTCATTGATCCTCTCTTTCATTGAATTTATTCAGCTATGTACATCTAGAAATGGTGCCATGGCCTATTGTATAGAGACATCAATAATAGACAGGAACTATTTAGCAAACTTCTTTATCTACTCCTATAGCTGTAATATAGTCTGAACAGTGTTGGAAAAATTCACCAGGTGGAAGGCATAGACAGAGGTCGTCTTTGGCAATGAAGGTGTAGCAAATGTAGAGAGAGTCATAGCAGTCTCTGGAATGGAGATGTCAACCCCACGAGGGTTAACAATGAAGTACTGCGAGGGCATCTTGAAGTCACATCGGCTTCCTTCCTTACTGATGGAGTCTCCTCATTCAGGCTGCCCTTTGGAGTAGGCAAAGCAGTAATGAAAGGTTCAGCCTCTGGTGGCAACACAAATACATCATGGTTCGTGATAAGCTCAGCAGATTCTGAAGTGTTACCCGGGACCCAATGCCTTGCTCTCATCTTTGGACCACTCTGGATGATGGGTCCGGATAGTATGCTCACTACAATCAATCCTGGAATACTTCGATACACCCGTATCATTACACAACTCAGTCAGGAGGCAAGGGAAAGGGTATGAAGAACTGATTTTAGTAACCATATCCTGTATCTCTTCAGCTATGATTTTCCCAATATCGATCTTGTATTTGGAAAATAATCTAGCTACCAAAACTACCCTGTCCATGGTCAGCTGATTATCACCACTAGTCAGCATAAGTCAGAAATGCACAATTACCCACCAAAATTTTGCCTCGAACTTCAGAGATGCTTTGTTGATCTGTGGCTTGTCCTGATAGAGCCACCTTGGGGTTCTGATCGTTGTAAGTACCTTGGCCAACCACTTCACATGCTCAGTATCATTCTTATACCTGAAGTCATATTGTGATATATTGGAAGATGTAAAATACTCGGGTCCATAGAGGAATCTATTGATGGTACGGGCCAAAATGTTTACCAGGACCCGTCGAACAACAACACTCTCAAGAGCAGGCAGGTCTGCATCTTTCTAGCCCTCTTTACAACTGCTTTCTTGGATGTCCTAATAATTAGTGTAGAACTCCCTCACAATAGTCAGCTGATAGTCGGGTAGTGGCTTACTGGTCCAGCCCAAGTTGTAATGTTAGAAGTACTCCTCAAGCTATGGGAAGTATTTCAGCTTGAAAGAGTCAATCCTCCATTCTTCCATAATGGTGCATTTCATGTGCCCCTTTTCCATCAGCTCAAGCCTATAGTCAAATATTGCCTTGGACCCTTTCACATTCCACGTAGCCATCTCTCTAAGTTTGATATCTTTTGATGTGATAGCCAGAGTTATCCTAGGAGCTTTGGGAGTAAGTGGGGTTATCTCTTTTTCAGGAATTGTGCTCTCTGTATTGGACCCTGAACCAACATCTATATCCTTTCTAGAACCAAACTGCGAACCATCCCCAGAACCAGACTAAGTTTCCTTGCCACTAGAAACTTGTATGGCTGAGTCCTTTTCTCTCTTTGTCGATGAGGGAGCAGTGTCTCTCTCATCATCTAAACTAGCAGATCCAGATGAGGATTCTTCCCCCTCTTTAGACTGGGGGGAATTTTGTGTTCTGACTCCTGCTCCTTCTCAAGTGTATCACCCTCTCCTTCTTCAGACTGAGGAGAAGGTGATAGCACAAGCTTCCTCTTTGTCTATCGGGCGAGGGGGAGGTTGTCTGATTCACTCTTCTTGACTTCCGATTCAGATTGGTCTTTCAGGCGAGTGGTGATGTCTTTCTCCTTGGCTTTCTAGGCTCTTTGTCATCTTAGTGTAGTTGGTGGTGCCATATAGTACTTGTAGCTGAACTACATTATTAAACCAAACCAAAAACAAAAAGCAAAAAGTGAGAATATTTTATAGTTTTTAGCCTCCCACGGGCGTGGGAGGTCTGATGGCTTATCGTGTAGGGCGTCTCGATGAGATAGAAGTTGTAAATGGAACATTTTTCCTGCCATGATGGCTTTCCACGGGCGTGAGAGGTACAATATCCCATCAGGATCGGTCATCTGAATGGGATAGTAGCCTTTTCAGGCATTGTTCCATTTTCTACACCCAACTCCGATGCCCATCGTGCCAGCCCATGGGATCAAGATAGAAAATTTTTCTCCCCCTCATTTTCTACATTAACGCAATACATCTCCCCAAAACAATTAAAAATCCCAATTTTGAACAAGTTTTCCACATATACCATATACACAATCAATAAAACCCTAGTTCCCTTAAGTATCAATCAACACACACACAAATACATACTATGCAAAGTTCACATCTAGGGTTCACTAAAAATTATACATGAAGCAATATGTTTGCACATACATAAAACCCATAGAAATTAAATAATCTCAAGGAAGAATTAAAACCATTAGAGTGAGGTGGAACTTACTCTTGGTTTGCAAAATAATCTTGAAAACTACACTTGATGCTTTGTGAACTTGCCTAGTCGTGCCTTTGGGGTTTTTAAATGGAAAGGGAATATGGGGGAGTGATGATCGAGATTAAGGGAGGGTTGGGAGAGACGTGAGAGTAGTGGAGGGAGTTTAAATGAATTTGACCTTAATTGAATAAGGTCAAATATATTATAGACACGGGTGAAAGGGGAAAGGTGTCCAGGTTGGGTCGGGTAGCCCATCAAATTTTAAAAAATATTGATCCTTGACCGACCCAGACGATGGGAAGTTGCAATGCCTATGAGGCATGTGACATCCCATCACAACTTCAACTTACCTGACATGACACTTCATTCCCACACTTGTAAGGACTAAGAGGGCCCGTCATGTCGGGATATAGGAATGGGCCAGTAAGCTCAATGTTGAATTTACCAATTGCACGCTCATTTCCCACGGGCATGGGACCTGCAACTTCCCTTAAGAAATTCCCATGGGACCCTTTTTCTATAGATTTTCCCTTGTTCAATTGTATCAGCTCCTGCACACTTAAACAAATGTTAGTCCATGGATTGCCTCCTATGCAACGCCTGATTTAATATTGCAGCACGACGCAGGTCACTTGACTACTTAGACTTCATCAAGTTTTCTTCATGGGTTGCCTTCCATACAATGCCTGATTTAACATCGTGGCATGATGCATTTCACTTGGTTAATCAGACTTCACCAAGCTCCCATACTTCAACCACTTTGATTTCTTCAGCATTTCCCAAATAGGCTTTGACACGCTGAGCATTGGAATTGAACCGCTTGCCATTACGGTTCTCAAGATCTATGGCACCGTGTTGGGATACCTGAACCACTCTAAATGGCCCCATCCATTTTGACTTTAGCTTGCCTGGAAACAAGTGCAGTTTTGAATTGTAGAGTAGAACTAGATCGCCTACCTGAAAATCTCTCTTCTCTATCTTTTGGTCATGGTACATCTTCATCTTCTCCTTGTATAATGCTGAAATTTCATAAGCATTAACATGAAATTCATCCAGTTTATTCAACTGACCAATCCACTGATAGGATGTGGCACACCAGTCCAAATTCAGCTTTTTAAATGCCCACATGGCCTTATGCTCAAGCTCCACCGAAAGATTACATGCCTTTCCAAAAAAAAGCTTATAAGTTGACATACCTATAAGAGTCTTGTAGGCTGTATGATACTCCCATAGGGCATCATCAAGCTTCCTAGACCAATCTGTTCTATGCGTATTCACTGTCTTTGCAAGGATTGACTTTATCTCCCAATTTGAGACCTCTACTTGCCCACTCGTCAGTTGGTGATAAGGTGTCGCCATACTATGTCTCACCCTATATTTCTCAAGTAGAGCCTGGAACAACTTATTACAAAAATAAGACCCTCCATCGCTGATAATCGCCTAGGGTGTGCCAAATCTGGAACAAATATTTCTCTTCAAGAATACTGACACTCTTGCCTTCATTATTGGGAAGCGCTACCATCTCCACCCATTTTGACACATAGTCAACATCAACCAATATATACCTCATCCCATTCAATATCACAAAAGGACCCATGAAATTGATTCCCCATACATCAAATAGTTCAATTACAAGGATAGGAGTTAGAGGAAGCTCATGCTTCCTTGATATACCTCCTTCCCTTTGGCATCGATTGCAGGCCTTCGCGCACTTATGTGCATCCTTGTGGAGGGTAGGCTAATAATATCTGCATTGCAAAATCTTATGGGCTATTCGGGTGCCACCATGATTTCCTCCTACAGGATATGAATTGAAAGCCTCGAGTATATCTTCCATCTCTATTTCAGCTATGCATCTATGAATCATGGTTTCACTGCATACACAGAACAAATAAGGCTCTTCCCAGAAAAATTTCTTCACATCAGACATGAACTTCCTTCGCTGGTGGACAGTCAGGTCAGGAGGAACTATATCACTTGCTAAGTAATTAGCAATGTCTACATAACATGGGATGAAATCCTGAGAAGCACCCAAAACTTGATCATTTAGTAAAGCATCATCAATCTCTAGCTCATCTTTCAGCTGCAACATAGTCTCATCTTCCATCCTAGACAAGTGATCAGCAACATGATTTTTAGTACCTTTGTGGTCCTTGACTTCAAAGTCAAATTCTTGTAACAGCAGCACCCAATGAATCAACCTAGGCTTTGCATTGTTCTTCACCAAAGGTACCTAAGAGATGCATGGTCTGTGTGCACAATCACCTTGGTTCCAAGAAAATAAGATACGAATTTTTCAAATGCAAACACCACAGCTAGAAGCTTCTGTTCTATCGTAGTGTAGTTCTTCTGAGCGGCGTTCAGTGCTTTACTAGCAAAGTAAATTGGCTGAAGAATTTTCTCTCGTCTTTGGCCTAGGACTAGTCCTAGTGCTACTCCACTATCATCACACATTACCTTGAACATCTCAAACCAACCAGGATTAGCAAGAATGCGGGCTGAGATCAACTGCAACTTTAAGCACTCGAATGCTTTCAAACACGCCTCATCAAACACAAACTTCACATCCTTCTCTAACAGTTTGCACAAGGGATGTGCAATCTTTGAGAAGTTCTTTATGAACCTACGGTAGAACCCATCATGCCCTAAAAAGCTTCGACTACCTTTTATTGAGACTAGAGGAGGCAATTTTTTATTCACCTCAATCTTGGCCTTGTCAACCTCAATACCCTTCTTAGAAATCTGGTGACCCAACGCGATGTCTTCTTTGACCATAAAATGGCACTTCTCCTAGTTCAGCACTAAGTTGCACTCTTCCTATCTTTGCAACACACAACTTAGATGGGCTAAACAATCCTCAAATGAATCACCTACAATAGAGAAGTCATCCATGAATACCTCAATAATGTCCTCTACCATGTCTTAGAAGATCGACATCATACAACTATAAAAGGTTGTTGGTGCATTACACAATCTGAATGACATCCTTTTGAACGTGAATGTCTCATATGGACAAGTGAAAGTGGTCTTCTCTTGGTCTTCAGGAGTAATCAAAATCTGATTGTAACCTGAGTACCTATCAAGAAAGCAATACCATCTTCTACCAGTAAGATGGTCTAACATATGATCCATAAACGACATCAAAAAATGATCCTTCATAGTCCATACGTTCAACTTTTTGTAATCCATGCAAACACGCTAGCCTGTGACTGGCCTCATAGGAATCAGCTCGTTCTTCGCATTAGGATCCACAATGATTCCACCCTTTTTAGGCACACACTGAACTAGACTCACCCACTTGCTGTCTACAATCGGATAAAACACACCTTCCTCCAGCCACTTGATAATCATATTTTGACCACCTCTTGCATAGGCTAATTCAACCTACGCTGATGCTCAATATTGGGAATGAAATTTAGCTCAAGCTGAATTTTGTGTGTGCATATGCCTGGTGGAATTTAATGATATGAATTATAAACCAACCAATGGACCTTTTGAACGTCTTCAATATGGACACAAGAGACTCAACTTGCCCTTCTCCCAATTCAGTAGCAATAATCACAGGCAAAGTGTTGTTGGTTCCAAAGAAAACATATTGTAAGTGTGATGGAAGTGCCTTAAGCTCCAAGACTGGAGGCTCCTCAATAGATGGTCTGGATGGTGGAGTTACTCTATTCTTCAAGGCTAGATCAAGATTTTTAGGAGCATAAGATTAAGACCCCATGCAAGCAAGTGCTTCCACCATGTCTTCATATTCATCAATATCTTCCCCATAAAAATTCAAGATCACGGCTGCAAGTTCTTCAATACCCAATCGCTCCTCAACAAGCACTAATGGTTATTCCTCATCAATAACATCAATGACTAAAACTACCCGTATGTCATCATGGTGCTTCATTGATTGGCACAGGTTGAAAGTAACTTCTTCATCATTTAGCCTAAACTTTATATGCCATGTCTCTAAATAAACTAAAGCACGTCTAGTGGCCAGGAATAGTCGCCCCAGAATGATGGGGACATCAAAATCTACCTCATAGTATAGAATCACAAAGTCCACTAGGAAGATAAATGACTCCACTTTGACAAGAACATCATAAAGGATACCTATTGGCCTCTTCATAGTAAGATCTGCCATTAATAGACACATTGTCATTGGTATGGGGGCTCTTAAGCCCAACTGTTTGAACACTTCCAATGGCATCAATTTAATGCTTGCACCCAAATCACAAAGTGCCTTGGAAAAGTATAATGCTCTAATAGTTCAAGGAATAGTGAAAGCTCTAGGATCTTCCCTTTTCTGCACGAGAGAACGAGAAGCTAGTTTCGCAGGCTCGAAACTGACAGTTCTCTTCTTTGTCACTAAGTCCTTCATGAACTTCACATATCCAGGCATATGTTCCAGTGCTTTAACTAAAGGAATGTTTATCGAATTTTTTTTAGCATACATATGAATTTTCTGTACTTTCCTTCTTTGGCCTTCTTGGCTAGTCTCTGTGGGATAGGTGTATGTGGTCGAGGCATAGGCTTGACAACTTTAAGACCCTCCTCTTCCTTACCTTTAGAAGGAACTGGATCTTATACTATTCGACTCTCATCATCAACCTTTTGTTCAGACTCAACTACCTTGTCAGCTCCATCTATCTCAAGCTCAGCCGACTCCTCAACAACTATAAGGATAGAAGGGTCTATGGTCTTCTTTCTGCTGTGAGTGATCACCGCTATGCAATGACCTTTATTTTTTAGATTTTGGAATGTATTGCTAGGCAGTGCACCCTTTTAATGTTTTTCAAAGCTGTAGACATTTGACCCATCTGTTGCTCAATTTTCTTGATGGAGACGGCATGTGATTCTACTTTCTGGTTCATTCCTGAAATGTCAGCACACATTTCCTTCAAGTTTCCATCAGTAGATTCCACCTTTTGCAACACCTTGGCTAATATCTCTTGATTGGATCCTCCTTCATGGTTACCAAGATGGACATACAGGCCACTTCTATCATTCTTATAGCCATCTCTCTTTTTCCAGTCACTATGTCTATCTCTACCCCTGCTCCTTTCTCTATAGCAAGACTGGTTGTAGTTATTATCTCTATCTCTGTTGTCATATCAATATCTATTTCGACCTTGATTTCCTTGACCATGCCAAGTGTCCTAATTGGACCCTTGGTCGTTGGCCCAAAAACCTGCCATTTGATTATTCAAATAGTTTACTTCTTCATTAGATTAGTACCCATCATGTCTTGGTGCTTTATCTTGCGAACCTATAGCATTCAGCTTTTCCACTCCATTATTAAGGATTTGTTTTGCAATCAGATCCACACTTATCTTTAATCCTACGACATCCTATCTAAGATCTTGCAACTTCTGCTGGTCTATGGATTTCCCAACAGCATAAGTTCCTACTGTACTCTCAGAGTCTCATGCATGCCAGGCCCTATTCATCTTTGTAACTCTATCAAGTATCTCAGAGGCATCAGCATAAGTATTTTCCATGAACACTCCCCTAGTGACTATATTAGCTACCACCTTGGTGTTTGAATTCGGTGCTCTGTAGAAAATCTCCATCAGATGATCTGACGGGATCCTATGATTTGGCACCTGTTTTAGTTTCTTATTGAACCTAAGCCATGTCTTATATAATTCTTTGGTGTTCAACTGCTTGAAGTTGTATATCTCTTGCTTGAGCTGCAACATCTTTGAAGGAGGGAAAAACCTCTCCTGAGACTGAGTTTTCTATTCCCTCCATGTGAATATTAAATTGTCAGGAAGTTAAGTAAGCCAAAGTGTTGCTTCTCCAGTAAAAGAGAATGGAAATAGCCTCAGTCTGATAGCATCTTAGCCTACTCCTGGAAGATTGTAAGCCTTGCAGATCCCCACAAAATTCACCAAGTGCAAATTTGCATCATCAGTAGGATTGCCAGCATATTATCCCTTCAGGTTCAGCAACTGGATCATAGTGCTTGTAATGTCAAACTTCGTACCCTCAGGCAGTGGTGAAAGTACTATGGGACCTATTTGTAATACCCCAGAACTTCCACGCCCAGACTAAGCTTAAAAAACCAGTAGAAAATTTCAGAAAAATTCAAGTTTCCAGGAACCACGGTTCAAGACCACAGTCCATAGTTTGGAACCACGGTCCGTCATCTCAAACCATAGTCCCAAATCAAGTAGACCCCTAGATCAAGTCTCAGGAACCACGATTCAGAACACGAACTGTAGTTTCGAACCACGGTCCATCCTGTCACTCATGGTTTCCCTTAATCAGGGGACCATCAGTCCAGGGCTTAGGGGCCACGAGTCAGACCACGGGCCGTAGTACAGGACCACAGATCATCATGTTGACTCATGGAACTAGAACCTCAGAGACCCTTAGCCCTTGTCCCAGGCATCACGAGTCAGGTCACAGACCATACTTCTGAACCACGGTCCGTCCTTTGACTCGTGGAATCCCCAGACCAGGCCAAAGTCCCAGGAACCATGGGCCACATGACGAACCATCTTCCAAGAGTATGGTCAGTTCTGTGGAGTCGTAGTTCCTGAGACCACAGAACCCCTAACACTCCTAGGTAGGACCACGACTCAGTTGATGGTCTGGCGTTTAGGAGTATGGTCTGTCATTTCGAGTCGTGATCCCTGAGTTGTGATTTTCTGCAGAATTTCTTTTCACTTTCCTAGGGGTATTCCGGACTTTTCCTACCTCTTTTAAAGCCTAAGCTATGACGTTTTGACTACTCTAAGCCTAGTTAATTAGTCACAAACTACCTAAAACATCTATTCTCCTAAATTCTTCAACCTTAGAAAGAAAATAAGACAAAGAGGCGACAATTTTCTCCCAAGAACAAGCAGAGGTTTTCATCAAGTTCAACTCAAAAAATCCAAGGATTTCTCCGTGGATATCTTCACCAGGTATGTGGGATTTCACTAGTGGGTTCCTTTAACCCATTAGGTCCCTATATTCCAGTCAATCTTCAGTTTTCTCCATGAATTGTTCAGACCTAGGATTCCAAAATCTTAGGGATTTATTGATATTCAGTTCCTACAACCTCTATGGTATTGACTACATGTTTCTTGGAGAATTGGTATAGTTCTATGTACAATGTTCAGAAACTCTAGTTTGTATACTTATAGTACTTCATGAATTAAGCTTACTAGGCAGATTATTTATATGCTCATGCATCAGAATTCGAATGCCATATCCCTCAGTATATTTATGTTGCATTCTCAATTAATATCTAGTATTTTGAGCTATCCATCATTTCAGTACATTGTTGCTAATATTCAGTTGGGAGTAGACTTAGTACCAAATGGATGAGGGGATGAAGGTTTAGCTTTCAGTTTAGGCTAAGACCTTTAGTAGCATTCCCCAAGTCCCAAAACTATGGCGCCATCGTAGGTATTGAAGGAGTCAGCTATAAGACTAGGCTGCACCTCCTCGTCCCTTGTGGATATCAATAGTGGTTCCACGTCATACTTGTTAGTACCCTTGGCAAGTTATGAACACCCTTCCATTAAGGGTTACAGGTTGGCCCCGCAGTTAGCTCAGCTTAGGGTATGTCGGTTAATAGTAGCTCCCACAGTCACTCATGTTGCATTGACCATTTATCCAGTATTTACTTCAGTATTCAGTTCAACATGTTTTATCTTTCTGATTTATAATTGGTCATTGCATCCTGCTTAGCTCTCAATTATGTTCTAGTATATCTACATCTATGCTCAGTTATTATGTTGTTCAGCTTAGCTTATAGCCCGTATGCTCAGTACATTAAAGTACTGATGCATACTTTTGTGCTACATCATTTTATGATGTAGTTTCAGACACTCATCATCTAGACCGCGCTTAGTTCGACTTCCAGTCCATACTCACCATTTCAGTGGTGAGTTCTCATTAGTTTAGGATGATAGACATGCTTATATCTTCAGTATTTACTTTCAGTCTCAGATTTGTTCGAGTTAGCTGGGGGCATGTCCCAACAACTCCTATTCAGTTAGAATGCTTAAAAATATAGACTAATTTTAGCAGTTGTTAGTATTGTTTTTTTTTTCAATCAGCACGAAACTATTTATATATTTAGTCTTTTGGGTTCTTCCTCATTTTTAGATAATGATTGCTTTAGCTTTCTCACAGTGCATATTTTAATCTGATTTTGTATAGATATTCCATGCTATAAGTTAGCTTGGGGTCACTTGTGACACTAAGAACTGTGTCACGTCTAGGGGGTAGCTTCGGGGCGTGACAAACTTGGTATCAGAGCATAAGGTTTAAGTGTCCTAGGATGTCTGAAAGTCGCATCGAGTAGAGTCTTCTTCATGGGTGTGAAGCGCGCCACACTTATGGGGGAGAAGCTATGAGACATCATTAGGAATAACTTCCCTTCTTTCTTTTCCAAATTGTGCTATAGAGTATGAACTCTATTTAATCTCCTTCTATTCTAACTCATGCTCTTCGCATTTCAGAAAAATACCTCCCAAAAGAGCTAATGCTAGGAATCAGCCACAAGCTCCAGCAGGCCCATTGAACAAGCAGGTTACACATGCCAAATTTAGGGCTGCTTTTCAAGTGCTTTCTTAGGCCATGACTGCCCAGGTCAATCAACAGGCTACGGCACCATCTCTGCCTCAAGTTAATACTGCTGCTGCCAGAATTCGGGACTTCACTTGGATGAAAACTCCAGAGTTTCATGGGTCCAAGCCAGAAGAGGATCCCCAAGAGTTCTTAGAGGATGTTTAGAAACTGACAAGCATTATGGGTGTCACCCCAGTCAAGAGCGCAGATTTGGCCGCTTATCAGCTGAAAGGAGTGGCCTACACTTGGTACCAACAATGGAAGGAATCTCATTGTGCAAATGCAGGACCAATGACTTGGGATCTTTTCAAGAGTGCTTTTCTAAACTGGTTCTTCCCACTAGAGCTCAGGGAAGCCAAGGTTTAGGAGTTCATCAACCTGAAGCAGAATGACATGAGAGTAAAGGATTATGCTCTGAAGTTCACTCAACTATCCAAGCATGCTCTGGCAAAGGTAGCTCACTCTAGAACTAGTATGAGCAAGTTTATGTCTGGAGTGTCTAATGATGTGGTCAAGGAATGCAAGATGGTCATGCTCATTAAGGATATGGACTTCTCCAGGTTGGTTACTTATGCTCAACATATTGAGGAGAAGAAGATTAAGGAAAGGAGAGGCGATGCTAAGAGGGCTAAGACAGGTGATTATAGCCACTATCAGAGGTCAGTAGGTGGCAACCGCTCTTAATATCGCTAAAAAAATTCAGCTACAACTCCATCTTCTGCTAGTGCCTCAACGCCTAAGTTTAAGAAGGATCGACGGGATAGAGCATCTGGCTCTAAGTCCCATGGTGCGATTACTAGTGGGCGCACTAACCCAGTGTGTAGAAAGTGTGGTAGAAACCACCAAGGTGAGTGCATGGCAGGTAGTGGAAATTGCTTTGGGTGTTGTAAACCAATCCACATGATGAGGGATTGTCCAACAGCTTCTCAAAGGGGTAAGGATGTTCTCCCACAAACTCAGACTGGTTCTGCAGCAGCTACGGCAGGTCACCCAACTCAGCAGGGTGCCTCATTAAGAATAGGTGGTGGTTAGCACCAAAACAGACTGTATGCACTTTAGGCTCGACAGGACCAGGAGGATTCTCTTGATGTGGTTACGGGTATGTTGTGAGTCTTTAATACTGATGTTTATGCATCGTTAGATCCAGGGGCTACGCTTTCATTTGTAACTCCTTATATAGAAGTAAATTTTGATGTCAGACCAGAAATTCTCCTAGAACCCTTCTCAGTCTCTACTCCAGTTGGTGACCCAGTTATAGCTAGACGGGTATACAGAAATTGCCCTGTCACAGTTTCCCAGAAAGTCACCTCAGCAGATCTTGTAGAGTTAGAAATAGTAGATTTTGATATCATTCTAGGCATGGATTGGTTACATTCCTGTTATGCCTCAATCAATTATAGAACTAGGATCGTTCAGTTTTAATTTCCTAATGAGCCAGTCTTAGAGTGAAAGGGTAGTAACTCAGTGCCTGCATGTCAGTTTATCTCTTACCTTAAGGCTAGAAAAATGATTTCCAAAGGGTATATTTATCATCTTGTTCGGGTTAAGGATTCAAGATCCGAGACCCCAACTCTTGAGTTAGTCTCAGTAGTGAATAAGTTTCCAGAAGTGTTCCCAGAAGATCTTCCCAAAGTTCCTCTCGAAAAGGTAATCGACTTCAAAATAGATCTCCTTTCAGATACCCAGCCTATTTCGATTCCTCCCTACAGAATGGCTCCAGTTGAGCTTAAGGAATTGAAAGAATAGTTGAATGACCTTCTAGATTAGGGATTCATTAGACCCAGCATCTCTCCATGGGGTGCTCCAGTGTTGTTCGTGCATAAGAAGGACGATTCTCTCAGGATGTGCATTGACTACCGTCAGTTAAACAAAGTCACAATCAAAAACAAATATCCCATCCCTAGGATTGATGAACTGTTCGACCAGCTTCAGGGTGCTAGTTTGTTTTCTAAGATAGACCTAAGATCCGACTATCATCAACTCAAAATTAGAGATAGTGACATCCCAAAGACAGCCTTCAGGACTTGGTATTGTCACTATGAATTCATAGTCATGTCTTTTAGACTAACCAATGCTCCTGCAACTTTTATAGCCTTAATGAACAGGGTGTTAAAACAGTATTTGGACTTGTTCATCATTGGTTTCATTGATGATATCCTCGTTTACTCTCAGAATGAGGAGGAGCATGCGACTCATATGAGGGTTGTTCTGCAAACTCTCAAAGATCTCCATCTATTCGCTAAGTTCAGCTAGTGTGAATTCTGGTTATAGTCAGTTGCTTTCCTTAGTCATGTGGTATCCAGAGAAGGGATCCGTGTTGATTCCCAGAAAATTAAGGCAGTAATGCACTTGCCCAAACCCACCTCTCCGACTGACATCAAAAGTTTCTTGAGTTTGGACGGTTACTACCGGAGATTTTTTGAAGTATTTTCATCCATAGTTTCCCCATTGACCAAGTTGACTCAGAAAAAGGTCATGTTTCAGTGGTCAGATGAGTGTGAGAAGAGTTTCTTAGAATTGAAAACCTGGTTGACTACAGCTCATGTCTTGACTCTACCAGAGGGTTCAGATGGTTATGTGGTTTATTGTGATACGTCCAGAGTTGGCCTGGGTTATGTTTTGATGCAGCAGGGTAAGGTCATAGCTTATGCTTCCAGAAAGCTTGAGGTCCATGAAAAGAAGTACCCGACTCATGACCTCGAGCTTGCAGCGATTGTGTTTGCCCTAAAGATCTGGAGACACTACCTATATGGTGTTCATGTTGATGTGTTCATAGATCATAAGAGCCTCCAGTATGTGTTCACCCAAAAAGACTTAAATCTTCATCAGAGAAGATGGCTTGAGTTCCTCAAGGATTATGATATAAATGTGCTCTACCATCCGGGTAAGGCTAATATAGTGGATAATGCCCTCAGCAGGCTGTCCATAAGTAGTATGTCACATGTTGAGAAAGAGAAGAAAGAATTAGCCAGAGATGTTCATAGGCTTGCTCACTTAGGATTTTGCCTCATGGACACCCAGATGGTGGTGTGATAGTCTATAACTGGTCATAATCATCATTGGTAGCAGAGGTTAAAGAGAAGCAGGATAGTGATCCCATATTGCTTCAGCTAAAAGGTGTAGCTCATCAACGTAGAGTCAAGGTTTTATCCCAAGAGGGAGATGGTGTGCTCTATTATCAGGGTCCGCTTATGTGTTCCGAATGTGGGTGAGTTGAGGCAGCAGATCCTTACTGAAGCCTATAATTCCAAATATTCCATTCATTCGGGCGCCATTAAGATGTACTATGATCTATAGGAAGTCTATTGGTGGAATGACATGAACAAGGACATCACAGATTTTATGGCTAAGTGTACCAACTGTCAGTAGGTTAAGGTGGAACATCAGAAACTAGGGGGTGTGACTTAGGAGATTAGCATTCCTATTTGGAAGTGGGAAATGGTCAATATGGATTTCATTATGGGTTTACCTCGTACTCGCAGGCAACATGACTCTATTTGGATAATAGGGGACAGGGTTACTAAGTCAGCTCACTTCTTGGAAGTCAAGACTACAGATTCAGTGGAGGATTATGTCAGACTCTACATCAGCGAGATAGTCAGGTTGCATGAGGTTCCCTTGTCTATAATCTCATATAGAGGTCCTCAGTTTACATCTCATTTCTGGAGATCATTTCAAAAAGGTCTTGGTACTCAGGTGAATCATAGTACAACATTTCATCTGTAGACAAATGGTCAGGCAGAACGTACCATTCAGACCTTAGAGGATATGTTGAGAACTTGTGTGATTGACTTCAAGGGTAGTTGGGATGATCACCTGGATCTCATAGAGTTTGCCTACAATAACAGCTTCCATTCCAGCATCCAGATGGCCCTATATAAGGCACTCCATAGGCATAGATGTAGATCACATGTTGGCTGGTTTGAAGTAGGTGAAGCATTCTTGATTGGGACAGATTCATTTCATGAGGCTATGAAAAAGTTCAGCTCATCAGAGATAGACTAAAAATAGCTCAGAGTTGTCATAAGTCCTATGCAGATGTTAGGAGAAGAGACTTAGAGTTAGAAATTGATGATTGGGTTTTTTCCTGAAAGTGTCACCTATGAAGAGAGTGATGATATTTGGCAAGAAAGGGAAGCTCAGTCCCAGGTATGTAGGTCCTTACAGAATCCTGAAAAGGGTTGGTAATATGGCTTATGAGTTAGAGTTTCCAGCAGAACTAGCAGCGGTTCATCCAGTCTTTCACATTTCCTTGTTGAAAAAGTGTGTGGGTGATTCGGCATCAATAGTACCCTTATAGAGTATGACTGTGAAGGATAGCCTCACCTATGAGGAGGTTCCAGTTGAGATTCTTGACCATCAGGTGCATAGGTTGAGAAACAAATAAGTCGCTTCAGTGAAAGTTTAGTGGTGGAACCAGTCTGTAGAGGGAGCTACTTGGGGAAAAAAAGCAGCCATGATGTCTAAGTACCCTCACCTCTTTCCCTCCGATTCAGTTTCAGCTTGAGGTAATAGTTCCTCTCCAGTCTCTCAGTTTACTCTTGTGTAATTTAGTCTTAGTACCTTGTTCCCTCAGTTATACTTACATTTCAGCATGCTTGCATATTCATGGAACTCATTTCAGTTAGATATCAGTTTCTAGTACTAAGTTGGAGGGGATTGCAGCTCTTTCCCTCCATCCTCAGCTTGTTTAGTCTTTATTTGAGGACGAATGATCCCAAGGAGGAAATATTATAATACCCCAGAACTTCCACACCCAGACTAAGCTCAGAAAACCAGTAGAAAATAAAAATTTCAGAAAAATTCAAGTTTCCAGGAACCATGGTTCAAGACCATGGCCCGTAGTTTAGAACCACAGTCCGTCATCTCAAACTGTAGTCCCAAATCCAGTAGACCTCCAGTTCAAGTCTCAGACCATGGACCGTAATTTGGAACCACGGTCCGTCCTGTCACTTGTGGTTTCCCTTAATCAGAGGACCATCAGTCTAGGGCTCAGGGACCACGAGTCAGACCACGGGCCGTAGTCCAGGACCATGGATCATCCTATTGACTCGTGGAACCAGAACCTCAGAGACCCTTAGACCTTGTCCCAGGTATCATGAGTCAGGTCACGGACCATACTTCTGAACCATTGTCCGTCCTTTGACTCGTGGAATCCCCAGACCAGGCCAAAGTCTCAGGAACCACAGGCCACATGATGAACCATCTTCCAGGAGTATGGTCCGTCCTGTGGAGTCATAGTTCCTGAGACCAGAGAACCCCTAAAAATCCTAGGTAGGACCATGACTCAATTGATGGTCCATCGTCTAGGAGTACGGTCCGTCATTTCGAGTCGTGATCCCTGAGTTGCGATTTTCTGCAGAATTTCTTTTCACTTTCCCAGGGGTATTCCAGACTTTTCCTACCTCTTTTAAAGCCTAAGCTATGATGTTTTGACTACTCTAAGCCTAGTTAATTAGTCACAAACTACCTAAAACATATATTCTCCTAAATTCTTCAACCTTAGAAAGAAAATAAGACAAAGAGGTGACAGTTTTCTCCCAAGAACAAGCAGAGGTCTTCATCAAGTACAGCCCTACAAATCCAAGAATTTCTTCGTAGATTTCTTCATCGGGTATGTTGGATTTCACTAGTGGGTTCCTTTCACCCATAGGTCCCTAGATTACAGTCAGTCTTCAGTTTTCTCCATGAATTTTTCAAACCTAGGGTTCCAAAATATTAGGGATTTATTGAAATTCAGTTCCTACAACCTCTATGGTATTGACTACATATTTCTTGGAGAATTAGTATAGTTCTATGTACAATGTTTAGAAACTCTAATTTGTATACTTACAGTACTTCATGAATTAAGCTTACTAGACAGATTAGTTATATGCTCATGCATCAAAATTCGAATGACATATCCCTCAGTATATTTATGTTGCATTCTCAGTTGATTTCCAGTATTTTGAGCTATCCATCGTTTCAGTACAAAATCTGAACTTTATGAAATTTGAACCATCATTGTTGCTTATATTCAGTTGGGAGTAGACTTAGTACCGAGCGAACGAAGGGATGAAGGTTTAGCTATCAGTTTAGGCTTAGACCTTTTGAAGTATTCCCCAAGTCCCAGAACTACCTCACCACTATAGGTATTGAAGTATTCAACTATCAGACTAGGTTGCACCTCGTCGTCCCTCTTGGACATCAGTAGTGGATCCACGTTAGACTTGTTAGTACCCTTATAAAGGTATGAAAATCCTTCTATCCAGGGTTACAGGTTGGCCCCACAGTTAGCTCAGCTTAGGATATGTCGGCTAATAGTAGCTCAGTATTCAGTTCAGCATGTTTTATCTTTATGATTTATAATTGGTCATTGCATCCAGCTTAGCTCTCAGATATGTTCCAGTATATCTACTTCTCTGCTCAGTTGTTATGTTGTTCAGCTTAGCCTATAGCCTGCATTCTCAGTACATTCAAAATACTGACACATACTTTAGTGCTATATCATTTTATGATATAGGTTTAGGCGCTCAGCATCCAGACCGCGCTTAGTTCGATTTCCGGTGTGTACTCAACAGTTCAATGGTGAGTCCTCATTAGTTCGAGGACGATAGACATGCTTATATCTTCAGTATTTACTTTTAGTCTCAGATTTGTTAGAGTTAGCTGGGGGCATGTCCCAACAACTCTTATTCAGTTAGAAGGCTTTCAGATATACACTAGTTTCAGCAGTTGTTAGTATTGTTTTTTTCCAGTCAGCACGAAACTATTTATATATTTAGACTTTTGGAACTTTCTCATTTTCAGATAATGATTGCTTTAGCTTCTGCACAATGCATGCTTTAATCTGATTTTGTATAGATATTCCATACTATGGGTTAGCTTGGGGTCACTGGTAACACTAAGCACCGTGTCGTATCTAGGGGGTAGCTTCGGGGAATGACACTATTGTTCCTGCATCATCAATATTGACATCATCATCATCAAGATTGTAGAGAGGCATATGTCGGGGTTGCTGAATCTAGCGGCCTCTATTCCCTCTCAGTACAATTGGATCATGAGGTACATTGCGCCCCGCTGCCTTGTCTCTCATATCTTGAGAATTCAGTGTCGCTTGACAAGTCACTTCTTGCCTTGCTTTCACGGTTGCAACATTTTGATTTGCTAAGTCTGTGGCAACCTGAGCATCTTTCACAATTTGGGCAACTTCTTCTGCCTACTGCTTTTGCTATTATTTGGCCAACATCCGAGTCGTGGCTTATTCTAGTGTCTCGATAACCCCCTCTTTTACCATGTTTCTCAAAGTTCATTGGAGTTTGGGATGGAATGAAATCAGGGGATTTCCTTGACTCCATGTACTAGGAATGCACAAGTGTGCAACATGTGGAACAAAACAAAACAACAAAAAAAAGAATATTAGGAAATAAAGGCTAACAGTCAAATAAACACAACTGCTAATCCTAAACCGTATTCCCCCGACAACAATGCTAAAATTTGATACGCCTAAATTATACCTCCAAAAAGAATTATAAAGCAGTCGATGTTCTAATATAGAGCCCAACAAAGGTTGGGGTCGATCCCACAGGGAATATGGTAGGACTATTGTCAACTATCCTTATTTGCACTCTTAGCTATTTATTTCCTCAATGGGAGGGGGGGGGTTAAAGGAAACGTATTATTTCTAGGAACTAGGAGAGTTGAAATGCGGTTTGTCTGACGGGAAGGCCCCACGGGTCACGGGCATAATGGGTAGTCCATTGAGTCTTCTTGCCTTTGTGCATTATAGTCTGCCAAGTTTCCATGGGCAAGGCTGACGGGCTATCGTGGCTCCCACGGGATCATGGGTAGCTTGTCAGCTAAGTCATTTGACTTGTCATCTGCTCTGGTCTATTTTGACGGGCACGAGTGACGTCCTATCACATCTCCTATAGGCATCGTGACTGGGCATCTGAACATAGATTCTTACCTTGGCTTCTCTAGTTCATTTCCCGTGGTGACTTTGACACCTGTCCCAATTGGTTGTGTGATGGGTTTTTGCCTTTAAATCTTGCTGCTTCATTTCTACGTTCCTTCCCATGGGCCATGGTGGATCCCATGCCCGTAGGGTAACACTTACAGCCGATAAACAATACTTTTTTTGTATTTTTGTCTTTTCAATACTTTTCCCTGCACATGTAGCAAACATGCATCATATCTAACAAAACACACTTAAGAACTCCCAAAATCCCTAGTTCTAAGCGTCGAAAGTATCATAAAATCCCTACACATCACCAACTCAGGGAAATAAGGGCCAGGAGTTGCAGCAAATTGGCCCCATACCCTTCTATGGAATTGCTTGGATTTATTTGGGAAGTAGACTTTAAAGGCGTCTACATCAAACCTGCTTCCTCAAAGAAGGAACACTTATCCCGAAAAGTGAAGTAATAGGCCTCCATCCCTTAAAGGCCAAATAGAATTTTTGACTATGATGGTCCCTCATTTTGCACAGGGATAACCGGATGTTCTGATGTTGAGGCTTGATTGTTGACATGTCTTTTTGAACGACGCCTATTAGACGTCATAATCTTTCAAATGGATGTTAGCACGAAGCACCATGCATGAACTTCCATTTATGAAAGAAAAAAAAATTTAAGCAAGATAAATGGAATGCATAGGAGGAGAAAAACACATCAGGTGATTGATGACATGTGCGAGTTACGTGCAGAATGCACCTGACAAAGTGCGCGTCGCATGTGGCTTCACACATGTTAACAAAGACTTGAGTGGATTTTGCTTCAGGGTACGAAGGCAGGTGCAATTTGCACCCTTCATTATGCATGTTGCACAGGCCTTCGCCCCTCAACTCAGTGAACTGGCAGCATTAAGAGACCATTTGGATTAGCTTATTTTAAGTGTTTTTAAAGTCAAAATAGCTTTTAAGCTCTTTTAAAGTGTTTGGGTAAAGTGAAAAAAGTGCTTTTGAACACTTATTTTAAGCTAAAACAGCTTAAAAAGCTAAAAGTGAAAAACTGAAATTTCCAACTTAAAAAAAATAGCTTAAAAAAAGCTTACCAAACAGGCTCTAAGAGCAATGTTGGATGCCTTGTGCATTTTGCACGTAGAGATCTGCACTTCATATGTGAAACGCACAAGGAAACAATTGAAATTTTACAATTCCTTGCTTCTTTATGTGTTACGTAGGTGAATCACAGAACAATACATGTGGAATGCACGGCACCAAGTAATAACACTAATTTTTAGCAGGGTCTAAGCATGAATTGACTACAACCAAGTTATTCGGGTACTCAGACTTCCCCGGAAAACTTCTAACAAGTCAAAAACTCAAGAAATAGCTTAACAATTTCTCTTAAGAAGGACGTTACCCCATCTATCATCGAGAATATTAAGCCTTCATGAAAAGCACATAGGCACATTCAATCGCACAATAATTCACTCCCCTCAACCAAAGCACTTACCGAATAATCATATTCAATTGAAACAACACACAGGCGCACTGGTAACAACAATTTTAGCCCAAACAACATGATTCAACAAACACCTTGTGAAGCTGACGATTTAACCTTAAGAATGACATCACCCAATCTATAATAGGTCAAACCATGCATCAACTAAAGTGTTACTCAGACTTTACCCAAGACATGAAGTTTAGGTCTAAAAATTAACACAAAGCACATGCATTATCATAACAACAAGATCTACCCGGTTATTATTAAGCAAAATCAATAATATACCCCAAAATTGGGGTCCCAAAAATTTCAGATCTCACCCAAAATAAGCATGGAAATTAAACTAGCATGCTTCACAATAAGTGTTCCCAATCTACTTAAAAACATGGATTTAACGTTGGGAAACTAACCACAAGTAGATAAAAGGAAGGAAAAAGTAAAATTGAAGCTTTTAAGTGCCAACAATGGAAACCCAACTTTTGACCAGAAAAAGAGGCGATGACTGGTGGAGATTCAATGGTGGAGAAGTATGGGTGAGATGGAAAAAGATTTGGTGAAAGTTTGAGGGATTTGGAGGATTTTAGGAGAGAGTTATGGAGGTTTATGGGAGTATAATGGAGAAAAGAGGTGGAGGGTGATGGTTTATAAGGAGAAAGAAAGAAGAAAGGTCGCGGGTCAGTTTCTGGGTCGGGTCAGTCAATGGGTAGGTTAACCAATTTTAAAACTTACCTGAGTCCACTACGATGTGAGATTTCTACCTGCCAATGTGCGAGTCACAAATCACTTTGCACGCGATGCTTCCTTTTCTCCCAAACTTGCCCAACTTTTTAATTCAGGTTACAACAGAGGTGCAATGTGCATAATGGGAGGTGTGATTCCCACCTCCTATCACACGTCACCTCCAAAATTTTCTTTTTTTCCAGTTCATAAGTTCGAGGGTGTGGTGCCCTATGCAATCTATACAATGCCTGGTGCGAACCACACAACCCTTCACACATTCCATCCTACCCTTTTCTTCACTTAATCATATTTTTTATCTCCATGCGTTCCTAAAACAAACCAAAAATAACAAAAGGTGACAAAAAAAAACACTTGGGTTGCCTCCCAAGAAGCTCTTGATTTTACGTCGTGGATCGATGATAGTACCTCAATCTTCAATCAATTCTTGAAAGCATGCTAATTCGATTGGCATTCCCCCATCCAAAGTGATGGAAGTACCTATTTAAAATATTTATCATCTCATCTTGTTGCCAAGTTGACAACACCATAGATTAGGGTACCTCCTTCATCTTACACTCACCCAGGTCTTTAACCAACTTGCCCTTAGTAATGATCACAAACACAACTCTAAACTCGTTTGGTGGTTTGGTAGGTTGGCATATGTTGAACGCCACCTCTTCGCTTCCCACACAGAACTTAAGCTCTCCTAGCTCTACATCAACAAGACCTCTCCTAGTTTCCAATAATGGTAGCCCTAATATGATGGGCTCCTTAAGATCGATGTCACAATCTAATACCATAAAGTCAGCCGGTAGGATGAACTTTTCTACCTTAACTAGAACATCAAACGGTATCCCCACCGGGCGCTTAATCGAATGATCGGCCATTAGAAATCTCATTGGTGTAGGCCTAGACCTAGGCCTAAATTCTTGAAAATTACAAGAGGCATCAAGTTTATATTTTCCCCGAGATTGCATAATGCCTTTTAAACCAAAAAAAACTCCAATAGTACATGGGATAGTGAAGGCTCCAAGATTTTCCCTTTTGGAGGAAATGTTTCTTGTCATCACTGTGCTACAATATGGGACACTTCCACCATCCCCACTTCAACCACTCACTTCTTTTTCAACAACTCCTTTATAAACTTTACATACTCCGACATTTACATAAGAGCATCAACTAAAGGAATATTAATTGCTAGCTTGCTGAACATGTCGACAAAGTTTTTGAATTGAGCATCTTCGTTTTTCTTAGTCAATCTTTAAGGGTGTCGAGAGGGTCTTTCTGGCAATGCTTTTTGCATACTTGGATCATCCTCTTCAATCTCAATAGTAGTTTGAGAAGGAGAGTCGCTCTCCTCTTTCTCTTCATGTGAGTCTTAATCATTTGCAATCACATTGGGTGAACTAGGCTTCACCCTAATGTTCAGGCTCTCATAAACTTTGATCTCTATCACAACATCTTCTTGTATCTTATCCTCATGCTCCCTAACAACCTCAATATTTGGATTTCTTGTTCCACTAAGAATCCTTTCACTCTGAGTGACTATTTCCATCACATGGTCATCATTCATCGGGTTTGCAAGTGTGTCACTTGGAAGAGTACGTTTCATACGTGGATTTATTTGTGAAAAGAGGTGGTTCATTTGGGCTTCTAGGTTCTTGATAGATGCTGAATGGGAGCTCACTATTTGGTGAAGAGTGGACACTTCGCTTTTTAATTCCTTCACCACACTATCACTCTATTCAACTCCCTTCAACTCTCTTCAAGACTTGAGACAACATGTCTTCAATCTTGGAATGTCCAGAGTTACTCACCATTGGTTGGTAGGAAGACACATCGGTCTTTGGTAGAGGCACATAAGGGTTGGTACTATGATAATTGTAGCGATCACTGTCTCTTTCATGATCACGCCATGGACCTTCACACTGGGGCATAAGCAGGAAGAAGACTGTCGGATTTTAATACACAGAGAGAGTATATCTTGAAAAGCTTCTAAGAAAGCCAGCTAAATAGAATGGGGACTTGCTTAACATCAAAAGAAGGAAATTTATCTCTACTCGGCTCCCTATCCCTCCATTGATTTCCCTAGTCCATGTTACAACCTTGGTTCTCGTCCCTCGAACGCTAAGGACCTTAGTTGGTATCTTGGTATCCGGGCCAAGAACCCTCCACAAGATAATATGCCTTCTCTTCCATAGGGGAATACACACCTTCATCATGAGCTCTAGAACCATAAGTCCCCACTACATTTAAACTTTTATTTCTATCCCCTATCATATGTTTAGCTAATAGATCAATTTGCATCAACATCTTCACCATTGTTTCTTGTCTCTCCTTTTATTTTTGCCTCATTTCACTCATCATAATGGACGAAGTCACCCCCGAGTAAACATCGACCTCTCTAGTATGCCATGCACAATTTGTCTTTGTCATCCGCTCTAAGAGAGCTGAGGCAATACAATATTATTGGTCCATAAATGTTTTGACTACAAGGTTGTTCGCCACAAATTTGTTCATTAAGTCCAAGGCTTGATAAAGCTTTAAAGTAGTACATTATCAGGCAAACCATGATTCAGACACAATAATAGCTCTTTTTTGAACCTTAGCCATGCTTCATGCAATGGCTCATCCAAGAGTTGACAAAAATTAGTTATATCATCCCTAAATTGCATCATCCGAGAGGGCGGGAAGAATCATACAAAAAATTCCTCAACCAATCCATTTCATAAAGTAATAGAGCCCTTAGGGAGCTCTTCAAACCAAGCCTTCGCTTCCCTCGTAAGGGAGAATGAGAACAAATGGAGCCGGATGGACTCTTGGGAAATATGGTTGATGTTGAAAGGATGAAATATTTCAATAAAGTTCTAAATATGTTGGTTGGTGTCCTCATGAATAAGCCCTCCAAAAAGTCCCTTCATCTGGATCAAGTAGAGCATAGTGCTCATTACATGAAATACGACATTTCCAACAATGGGGGTAGGCAGATGGACTACGGGTTCATGGTCCGCATCCATATATCTGTCTACGCTTTCTTGGTCACTCACTTCACTCATGGGAACCCTATCCAAACAACCACAACAGAAAAAAGGTAGAAACGAACAAACACTCAACAAAGTGAACTTAAACAATAATCAATTGGCGACTAAAAAACCACTCCCCGACAATGGCACCACTTTTTGATGATGCTCAAAAGCACTCTCTCAAAGGAGGTGATAGTGATCGTCAAGCAAAACAAAGGTCACCCAACAGAAGGTCGAGATTGAATTCATGGAGAGTGGAATGATGATTTGCTAAGATATCATCGAGAAATAATCACTAAGAGAGTAAATACTCAAACAATTTAAAAGTAAAAATTAGGGGAATTGGAAAGGGAAAATTTATGTATCAATTTTGATTTCAACACAAGAGAGCAATGTAACACAAGATTTGTAATCAATAAGAAGGAGACTAGGGTTATGCTTCCTATGGGATTCTACAATAGGTTAAGGTACTTGAGTAATTATGCAAATTCTTGATTAATGATACGGGCAGCATTAGTTTTTATTATATTCGGTAATCTCTCAATCTTCTCAATATATATCCTCTGGTCTTTGCTCAAGCACCATAGTTTTGACATAAACCAACCAATTCAATTGTTTGGGAGAATCACACTATTTCTAGATTAGATTCTTAGATGAGAATTTTCGTTGATTAAGCTAATTCTAGCCTCAATCTAAGGTGGAAATCCCAAATTCTCACTATTGAATTCCTATCCAAATTATGAACCCCTCTTTCAAGAAAGAACACAATTAAGAAAAATCTAATAATGTTTGCAACCATCAATTTTATGATTAAACCTTGAGGAATTCAATAGACCCATATCAATTCATCAATTATAAGCACAATTAAACAAGATCCATACCCAAATTCAAATACCCATCATGCACATACCCCTAAACAAGAAAATAGCTGCTCATACTAAGGAAATAAGAACATATACCAATTGGGTAACTCATAATTCCATTCATATTCAAGACAATATCCAAATCCAAGCTCAGTTCTTTCAAAAATGGTGAATTCTAAGTGTAAAAGATGAAGAGAGAAGAGTACACTCTTAATATCTCCTTGGAAAAACTCCAAACTCAAATTCTATATCTGGTACACACCCCAAAATAGGTTTCAGAAGCTTCCCAATGTGTCACTTAGAGTTGGACAAAAATGCACTTCAGGAGTGGTGCAACGCGATGTGCGACACAACATGCAGTCGCACCACATATTCTACACATCACATGTACTCTGTTTCGCAAACCAGTGATGTCAGTTGCTTCAGTGGTGAGGTGCAACAGAAGGTGTAGATCGCATGCCACATTCTGCGGATCGTATGTCAGTCGCACCCCCAGTCAGATTCTTTCTTATTTTCGTCACCTTCACACATGGACTATGGGTTCATGGTCCGCATCCATATATCCGTCTATGCTTTCTTAGTCACTCGCTTTACTCATGGGCACCCTGTCCAAACAATCACAACACTAAAAAGGTAGAAATGAACAAACACTCAACAAAGTGAATTTAAACAATAATCAATTAGCGACTAAAAAACCACTCCCCGGCAATGACGCCATTTTTTGATGATGCTCAAAAGCACTCTCCCAAATGAGGTGGTAGTGATCATCAAGCAAAACAAAAGTGACCCAAAAGAAGGTCGGGATTGAATTCACAGAGAGTGGAGTGATGATTTGCTAAGAGATCATCGAGAAATAATCACTAAGAGAGTAAATGCTCAAACAATTTAAAAGTAAAGATTGGGGGAATTGGAAAGGGAAAATTTATGTATCAATTTTGATTTCAACACAAGAGAGCAATGTAACACAAGATTTGTAATCAATGAGAAGGAGACTAGGGTTATGCTTCCTATGGGATTCTACAATAGGTTAAGGTACTTGAGTAATTATGCAAATTCTTGATTAATGATACGGGCAGCATTAGTTTTTATTATATTCGGTAATCTCTCAATCTTCTCAATATATATCCTCTGGTCTTTGCTCAAGCACCATAGTTTTGACATAAACCAACCAATTCAATTGTTTGGGAGAATCACACTATTTCTAGATTAGATTCTTAGATGAGAATTTTCGTTGATTAAGCTAATTCTAGCCTCAATCTAAGGTGGAAATCCCAAATTCTCACTATTGAATTCCTATCCAAATTATGAACCCCTCTTTCAAGCAAGAATACAATTAAGAAAAATCTAATAATGTTTGCAACCATCAATTTTATGATTAAACCTTGAGGAATTCAATAGACCCATATCAATTCATCAATTATAAGCACAATTAAACAAGATCCATACCCAAATTCAAATACCCATCATGCACATACCCCTAAACAAGAAAATAGCTGCTCATACTAAGGAAATAAGAACATATACCAATTGGGTAACTCATAATTCCATTCATATTCAAGACAATATCCAAATCCAAGCTCAGTTCTTTCAAAAATGGTGAATTCTAAGTGTAAAAGATGAAGAGAGAAGAGTACACTCTTAATATCTCCTTGGAAAAACTCCAAACTCAAATTCTATATCTGGTACACACCCCAAAATAGGTTTCAGAAGCTTCCCAATGTGTCACTTAGAGTTGGACAAAAATGCACTTCAGGAGTGGTGCAACGCGATGTGCGACACAACATGCAGTCGCACCACATATTCTACACATCACATGTACTCTGTTTCGCAAACCAGTGATGTCAGTTGCTTCAGTGGTGAGGTGCAACAGAAGGTGTAGATCGCATGCCACATTCTGCGGATCGTATGTCAGTCGCACCCCCAGTCAGATTCTTTCTTATTTTCGTCACCTTCACACATGGACTATGGGTTCATGGTCCGCATCCATATATCCGTCTATGCTTTCTTAGTCACTCGCTTTACTCATGGGCACCCTGTCCAAACAATCACAACACTAAAAAGGTAGAAATGAACAAACACTCAACAAAGTGAATTTAAACAATAATCAATTAGCGACTAAAAAACCACTCCCCGGCAATGACGCCATTTTTTGATGATGCTCAAAAGCACTCTCCCAAATGAGGTGGTAGTGATCATCAAGCAAAACAAAAGTGACCCAAAAGAAGGTCGGGATTGAATTCACAGAGAGTGGAGTGATGATTTGCTAAGAGATCATCGAGAAATAATCACTAAGAGAGTAAATGCTCAAACAATTTAAAAGTAAAGATTGGGGGAATTGGAAAGGGAAAATTTATGTATCAATTTTGATTTCAACACAAGAGAGCAATGTAACACAAGATTTGTAATCAATGAGAAGGAGACTAGGGTTATGCTTCCTATGGGATTCTACAATAGGTTAAGGTACTTGAGTAATTATGCAAATTCTTGATTAATGATACGGGCAGCATTAGTTTTTATTATATTCGGTAATCTCTTGATCTTCTAAATATATATCCTCTGGTCTTTGCTCAAGCACCATAGTTTTGACATAAACCAACCAATTCAATTGTTTGGGAGAATCACACTATTTCTAGATTAGATTCTTAGATGAGAATTTTCGTTGATTAAGCTAATTCTAGCCTCAATCTAAGGTGGAAATCCCAAATTCTCACTATTGAATTCCTATCCAAATTATGAACCCCTCTTTCAAGCAAGAACACAATTAAGAAAAATCTAATAATGTTTGCAACCATCAATTTTATGATTAAACCTTGAGGAATTCAATAGACCCATATCAATTCATCAATTATAAGCACAATTAAACAAGACTCATAATTCAAATACCCATCATGCACATACCCCTAGAGAAGAAAATTAGTTGCTCATACTAAGGAAATAAGAACATATACCAATTGGGTAACTCATAATTCCATTCATATTCAAGCTAATATCAAAATCCAAGCTCAATTCTTTGAAAAATGGTGAATTCTAAGTGTAGAAGATGAAGAGAGAAGAGTACACTCTCAATATCTCCTTGGGAAAACTCCAAACACAAATCTGGTACAGACACCAAAATAGGTTTTAGAAGCTTCCCAATGCATCACTTAGAGGACAAAAATGATCTTCAGGAGTGGTGCAATGTGATGTGTGACACAATATGAAGTGGCACCACATATTTTGCACATCACATGTACTCTGTTCTGCAAACCAGTGATATCAGTTGCTTCGGTGGTGAGGTGCAAAAGGAGGTGCAGACTGTATGCCACATTGTGTGGCTCGTATATCGGTTACACCTCCAGTCAGATTCTTCCTCATTTTTGATCACCTTCACACTTCAACTCTTTTTAGGCTCTTTGGGTTCAATTCCTTTATTTTCTACTTGGGCCAAGAGTACCTGCATTTTTCATCAATAAAGGCAATACGTACCTCTAATTCTCATCAAAACATGGCAATAATTCATGAATAAAGGCTTAATAAGGTGGTAAATTACCAACTTATCAAACCCCCAAACTTGAACTATTACTTGTCCTCAAGCAAGATACTCACGAAATAAGGGATGAATTAGGTTCTAAAACACAAAAGGTGCACACAATATTAATCTAAACTCTACAAACCTAACAAAATAACAAACAAAAAGATTCAAACAAAAAAAAAACTCAACTACAATGCTCATCTCAATTGATACCACAATGAACTCAAGGCAAGTGCTCATTTCAAAATGTTAATTCAAAGGTACTTCATTTGTCATTCAAAAGCAAGGGAATTTGTCATTCAAAACAAGATATTCAAGCTTCTCAAGTCATTGGCATGGACCTTCAAGGTTTGCCTCGATATTTTCCACACAACTTGTCTAATTCATTCCTCTCAATTATAATAAAGACTTCATCAGTCATTTCAAGTGTGTGATGCCACTCCCACTAAGAGAAAAGGCCACTCACAATCATCCAATTCATAATAAAAAGGGATTATAAGAGAACCAAGAAGACTCTCACTTTCTCAAAGAAGTTCGAGTGCATACGCATTAAACCATAGGCTTGCCCTTTATGTAATTTGCCACTAATGTAGAGTTACCAATCTCAGAATAACTAAGGACTTGTGAATTACGATGTTGGCTAGAGTTATGATAAGGATTGCATTTGGCTTAAGTGACTAAACCTCCTTAACGCTCTTTGTGATCATTCAGAACACCACTCATATTTTCAAACAATAATTTCACCTTATTTCTCCCTCTCACAACCTAAAGTTTCCCTTCAACTTCCTTTTATCACCTTTAGTTGATAGCACCAATTTTTTTTTTCATTTTGTTCATTTCATTGGACAATTTGAAGCAATTTTTCGATTTAGGCATATGGTGCTACCTTGTGTTGAAATACATCCCTTTCTTCTCCACATTAGTGCATGCACCCCCAAACTTAGGCTTTTGCCTAATTTATTAATTCAATTCCCCCTGCCCCCCAAACTTAGGATTTTAGCCTACATATCACTTTTAAGCCATTAGGGAGGATGGGTGCAAAAATCGAGGTTCCAAAAAGGGTCAAGGTTTCAAACACGGTGCCAGAGAAAGGTCACAAGCTCAAAGGGGCTTACTAGGGTCAATGTAAAGGGAAGTCAATTTGGGTGAAGTGACTTATTCAAAAAGCGCCTAAGGTCATCTTCCAAGCTCGGTTATATCTAGGATTTCATATTGAATCACATTCGGGGCAAGTTCTGGACAACACATACACAAAAGAACAAAGTTTAGCCTTACCACAGAAGACATCACAACACAAGAATTTCATAAAGAGTCTCGCAATCAATTGGGACAAATGACTTTTGACAAACTATTTTGAGTTCTTTTACACACTTGTCTGTGAATCGATCAAGACAAATAGGGAGTGTGCAAGTCATGACAAGAAGATGCTTTACTCAAAATCATTTTCCCTCTTTCCTTCAATTTGCCAAAAATTTCTTGCCAAGATTTTTTTTTTCGGTGGATCAATTTCGAGACAAGCAACACACAGACTCAATTTTAAACTAAAACTTGACATTTTTCCTTAAGAAAGTCGCCTCTCAATCTATCATAGGGAAACACCAACCTGGTTTGACACAAAAATAAACAAAGAAAACAAAAGAAAATAAAAATAAAAAGAAACAGTTTGCTCCTTGGAAAAGAACCGTGATATAAAGAAAACTCCTGGAGTTTATTCACTAATCTACTATTAACAAGGCAAGCAAAATTAAAGTGCTCATGAATCATTTGAAATTGATCCTCGGCATAGGCACTAAGCATATTTGTAAGGCACGGGTAGGAAATAATTGATCGTGTAGGACTAACCTGGCATTCACATTCAAAACATCAATATGATAGATCAAGCATGGCAAAAGCACAATTAAGAGCAATACAACCACAAATGAATATTTAGACATGCCTCACAATGGCTTAAATATTTGTTTACACCCTCCCAAACTAGGGGGAGGCGTGACTGACACTTGATACCTTATTCGACCGAGTTAGCCACTGAAACATACTAACTGACTCAATTATCGGCCCAGAAGGTCGGGCAGCATAACATCTGAAATACTAAGCATGTACCATTAATATCATAACCTGAATGACAATAAGTCATATAGACAAAGGAAAACAAGCCAAAAATTATAAAGTACTAGCTAGCTGATAAGGTTGCAACTGAAGACATACATACACATATATATACATGCCAAGCCTATAGGGATGGAACTGGAAGCTACTGAAAGAAACCTAGAATACTATGTCCGCAATAGCCTCTAAGAGTTTCATAAGCACTGGTCGGGATAAGGCCCCGACTATACCCAAATTGTACAACAAAAGTAAACATTCTATGACTGCTCTAGGAAGAGGTGCAGCTTACCAATTCACCGCTGAACCCCAAATCCTAGTGGAGGGGTTGATCAGAATCCCTACCTAGACCTGTACGCATGAAACAAATGTAGCATCTCCAGGCAACGAGACGTCAGTACAAATAAAAATGTACTGGTATGTAAGGTGGAACATAGAATCATAAATAACTGCTTTAAAAAGGGTAATAGAGATACCACCTGAAACTGAAACTCTGATAACCTCCATGGACGACATCTGACATTATAAAAATCAAATATGCATGGTATGCTCGCGTAATCGTATGTCATAAATACATATATAAATGCAAATGCATATCATACACAACCAATTGCTAGGAATGGTGGTGTCTTCTAGTAGCTAACCAGGATCATATCTTCCAACTCATGGCCATCTGTGTCTCATACGTATAAATATAGGCAATAGACCCCATACCTCTCGATTATAGCTCAAGTGTTAAATGCATAGCATGTCATGTCATGGATGCATAATGCACATATGTCATCATAATTATGTTGCCAATCTTGGCCTGCTGGTACTCTTTATTCTCATAATCTCGTAATTACTTTCGTATAACATGTAAAAGCCTTGTAGAACCTCATGTACTTTTAGAATAAACTTGAATAATTAATTTGACTTTCGAATGGTAACTTAAACCTGAGGATGTTCATAAAGAGCTTAAAGTGTTTCAGTTAGTTCCTATATATGATTCCTTAATGGTTTGTAAAAGAAAGTATTTCAAAAACCGAATCCTTTGGTAGTTTAAACATGCGAGTTGCATTTGAGAGTTTTGGAAATTGACGTACTATTTTAGAGTTTTTCAAAAAGCATTTTAGCGAGGAAGGAGAACTGGTTGTAAATTCTTAATGTTCTTTCATAATCTTTTTAAGTCACAATACTCAAAGAAGGATAAGAATTTATACATATAGACCTATAGTCAAGGGAATCGACAAAATGATATATAGACGCCGAATACCCAATATAACTGAACGAGTGGAATATCAACATAATAGAGTTACGAAAATACTTCAGTTGCAATCCCAATTCCTTTAGGAGTTTTCTAAAATTTATGCTCAAAGGAAGGACAACGCTTAGCCTTAACATACTATGGACTATAAAGGAATATTCCAAGAATAAGGATGGACTTAAAAAGCCTTCCAATTGAATCTCAAAGGTGTTTCCTATGAAGCTCGATCAACTGACCATAATGCAACAACTACAAAAATCAACAAGACGGCGGGAACGAACCACAATCAATCAGTAAGGCGTTAGAGTAGTTATTACGACCAGCCCACTTTAACTCAACAATCGACATCACAATTCCCACTAGACCCACAACTAATATTAACAACAAAAAGCTATCAACGCCTCACAAGAGTGGTGAGCTCCCGAGATAAAATAACCATGTGTATTTCACGTCATTCAATCTGACGACTGCCGTACACGACTTCGAGAAGAAGTGCACCAGCCCACCAGTCCCTAAAAAACTTTACTACTATCAATATATGACAATGATGACCCAACTTAATGAGAAAAAGGGCTGCCCGGAGCCAAGGTGTCCAAAACACCACTTCTTGGCTCGAAAGACTATAAAAAGATTCTAAAACGTGGAATTTCATAGGAGGGTCGTAGTAGGGAGATTACAACGACAAAAGCTTCAAAATATCAAACTAAACAATTTGTTATGAGTATCCAGCACCGCCACTACCTCAGAACTATGTCAAAACACAACTTTATAAAAAATTGGGCACTACCTGATTTTGCTCAGACATTCTATAGTAAAATTGTCATAACTTTTTATTCCGACGTCGTATGGACGAACAGTTTGATGTTCTAAGAACTAAACTCAAAGACCTCTAATTCGATATATAATAGAGCCTCTGGCTAGAGATATTCTCATACCAAGTCAACCTATCAATAAGATTAGATAAATAGTTACTACCTCACCACTCGACACAGAGTCAATATTATCGAATAAGAGTTCATGCCTAGGAATAACGGTATAAGAGGAATACAACAACATAATAATTCTAAAGCTCTACAAATAAAATAGTTCCTCAAAAGCACGATAAATTTATAACCACTAGAATCAAGGAATCGTGCCAAGAAAAGAAAGGAGAGGCCTTGACATACCTAGAACCCAAGCCGAAGTTCAAAGTAAAAATGATTTGTCTCCCTTCTTTTTGGTACTACCGTATCACAAATAACTTTGGATCTCCCTTCAGTGACTTACCGTAAGGAAGTGTATATATATGTAAATAACTTGCAACAATAATAGACTTTGAGTTGGTAGTAAAAATCAAAAAGAAAATTGTTAAAAGTTCATGTAATTGCATCTGTGTTCCTACGAGTGAAAAATGATGCTCCCATTAAATTATTAGCTTCAAGTGATTATTATGAAAAACACACATATGTCAAATTTTAGCATAAATCCTCTAGTTGCTCTTGTAATACACCCATATGTATGTGGTGTCACACTAATAATTCCCACATAAACTTTATTCTATTATCCATGTATTCGGGTATTGCCTATGTGCGTGGTAAGATAAATATAACCTTTTGAATATATCATAATTAATAAAAAATTATTTTGAATAAAATCTACCTCATATAATAATAATCTTTCAATATAACTAGAGTCACTATCTCCGTTAAAATATAAATAGTTATAAAACTCTTGTAAAATAAATACATACACGAATATATTGTAACAAAAGAATTTTTCATAAATATTTAAAACATTTTAAGAAGGCAAAAAATATATATATAACTTTACCAAATTTAAATTTTGAATCAAATATTTTCAAATACGCGTGATTTTAATAAAATTCTCAAATTTAGGCTCGCAAGTCTTAGATACGGGACGAAGGACAACCTTAAAACACCTGCGGTGTTACATCCTTCCCCATTAGGAACATTCATCCTCGAATGAAAATAAATATGTGTGGGGCTAAGGCTAGGAACTCTTTCAAAATTTTGGTAGAGTTTCCTCTATTTATGGGATTATCCCAAACCTGAAACTCAGCTAAAACCAACCTATGTACCTCACAGGGCAATACAGAATATATCAACAAGGACATAATTAACAAGATATCACTAGTTATCATATAACACACGTTGCAATTTAAGAGGGTAACTTATCCTTACCTTCCTAATCAAATAGGTGTGCATAGAATAGTATATGACATCTAAAAAATTACATCACGTGGAATTCATAACATTCAAGTAACTAAATATATAGGGGCACTTAATCATAAAAATTCAACAAAAGGTCCTTATCTCATGAATATTTCTATCCTTAAGGGTATCCTAGATGGACAATTAAACTGTAAGAACATGTAATCTTATGTGTAAATGAATTATGAATTATACAACATTATGTGTCCCAGTGACCTCTAAAATAGGTAGTAAGAAAACAAATATATTATAATTTAAATGTATAGACTAATCTCATAAGGAAGGCAGATGCGTAAATATTTTAACTAAAGTCTTAGGCCGTAAAATTTTAGAATATGGGACTACTCAATTATAACACATAAGCTCTATAACACTTAACCGATAACTTATATATTCATAGCCTCCATAAAACTAAACATTTGACCTCCGAATGCTAGTTCTTTACCTTATATACATATGATATGTGAGGAATATAACATCCAAACAAATACGCCGTGAGGCATATGACATGAAAACAAGTAACCTACAAAATTTATAATTCTTATAATGCAAGAGCAAACATTGTCTTTAACATACAATCAATGGGTCCTTCATGCACGAGCACACACATCTGAACAAATACTCTTATGTGATAAATAATAGGTAGACAACTGTCATAACCCAGACCACTATGAGTGGCACCCACCTAACCCCCGGATGAGTGAACCAATACAGTCCAACTCTTAGCATAGCCTAACAGCTTAAACCCAATATGCATAAATTTAAAGTAGCAATCAATCATACTAAAATCAATGCTATAAAATAAATATAACCTGCGGAAATCCCTTCCTAGAATCTGAAAGTCATCGTACTAAAAACATCTACCAAAACTAGAGTACGGGAATGCAATCCCAAATAAAGGAATAGTCTAAACCCGAAATAAGTGGGCTACAATTCAAATAGATAGAAATCAAGGCAGCTTGGTCGAACAACTCACCCTTGATATCTCGAAGTGTCAGGCCAACAGGTGAGGTCATGCGTCAACAGCCAAAAGATTTCCTGTACTCACAAAAAGACAAGAAAGTGCATTATCAGTACAAAACCATCGTGTACTGGTAGGATCATCAGTTAGTTCCAAATAAACAGTGTATGAGTAGTACAACAATCAAGTAAGAGTACAGAAACACATAGGCAAGTCAATATGTATTCCTAGACTACAAGTCTCTACCTAACTTGTCCCACATGGAAACCACTTCACAGTAATTATCAGTAATCCACAAAAATAACAATTATACCTCGTTACATATCTCAGACCCACCCTGGATCCCCTTTACAGAACACCTAAGTGTCAAACATACAACCCGGTCTACACCAAGACCAAACTCATAAAGCAATGTAACAACGCCTCTCAAGGACCAAAACTACACAACCACAATTCATAACCACAACTCGGTCCACTCAGGGAACCATTAATAAATATGCAACAATACAATAAAGTAAACTCGTACCAGGCGTGGTACCCGATCCAACCGTTAGTGTTATCCCGTACCAGGCGTGGTACCCGAGCCAATCATTAGTATATCCCATACCAGGCGTGGTACCCAAGCTAACCGTTAGTATTTTCTAAACCAGGCGTGGTACCCGAGTAAACCGAATGTCACATAAATCCACAGTAACAAAAAATGAACAATCAACACTTGCAGACCAACAAGCAATAACACTTAGTTCATTTCACAAGACTGAAAAACAGGACTTTTGGACATTTCTAAATCATTTCCTAAGCAATGCAAACCATACAAATACTTAGACATGAGTACACAAACATACAATGCATATAGGAATCAATAACCATCACCTACCTCGAATAAGAAAGCTCTACAGTGCCAGAGCTTTTCCTCTTTAAGGATCCCTTGCTTGTTCTTGGTCTAGAAACAATTACACAGTAACCAAAAATCAATCCTCATGGCCCATAAATTACCCGAATTAGGAAAAATCCCAAACCCTAGGACAACTATGATCATTCCACCCCTTCCCGGGCTTTTCCACCATTAATTCCCTAAATTCATCATTTTATGGATTCCCCTAGAGAATTATGGCTAAATGATCATCACCCATTATCAAGAATCAAGACCCAAGAACTCTAGCACCCTAGAATCCCATTTTTCCTCGGATTCTACCATTCTTAGGTCATCCCAAACCTTTCCCCAAGTCCACCCCTAATAATCTATAGTATAGGAAAGATATCACAAAGTTTGGGGAGTAGAATCCTTATCTTTAGGACAAAAACGGTGAAAAACTAGTAGAAATAGCCCCGTTCTTCTCCCAAAACGAGTGCAGAAAAACTAAACTATTTTGGGAAAATTTCTGCAATAATTCCTGTCATGCTCCGCTATAGCGGTCCACTCTGCTATAGCGGTACCACCATAGCGGAGTCGTCCGCTATGGCGGAGGTTGACCGACATTGACTTCCGCTGTAGCGGATATTTTTCCTCTATAGTGGAGGTCGTTATGGCGGAGTGTCAACCATCATAGTTGTCATGCCCCGAGGATACCCCCTATACTTAACACGGGACTTAGGACCGCAAGTGCCCCAAACTAACCCCTTGGTCATATCATACTCAAGAATAACAAAGATAAGCGAAAGCATAATAGATAAAGCTAGAATGGCATAAATAGATAGTCGAGTCAAAGGAAATACAACATCCAATGAAGACTCACATACTGTCTATGTCTGAAAACCTTTACTCATAACATAAAGAGTTGCTAGGACAAGATCCTAGCTAACTCAAAGTATGGAAATAAAAGCTGACATAAACTAAGAACATAACTAGTCCTCGACCTAAGAGTACTCACCAACAGCTGACTGAGAAAGTGGCCTGGGAACTCTAGCCACGAATCTGAGAAGGGACACCTGAATATGCATAAATCAAAGAATGTAGTGCAAAATATGCGTCAGTACTATGGAATGTACTGAGTATGAGAGTGATGCATGAATCATGATAAAATAGTTTAAAAACATGCTTAAAGTGATTTATTGCATAAAGAGAAGGACATAAACAAGTAATAAGATAAGAACCATAAGTCATGAAGAAAGCTTAAGTTTCAAATATAAGATCATATAACTTCATAGCGTAAAATAAGCATGTGGGAGTTTCTCTTAACCGACATTAAACCATGCTGAGCTACATGGAGTCCGGTGTCATTGCCCCAAACCAAAAAAGGTTATCCTAACCTGCCAAAGTTAGAACCATTTCATACCAGGATCCTGCCATCATAAGCCTCAAAGAGCAACTTACGGTGGCGCGTAGTTCTAGGACTAAGGGTATTCTCACCCAGTCTAACTCGGTGCTAAATACTACTCCCAAAACATATATATACATAACATGAGCTCAAATAGATGTGACATATCAAATGCCAAACTTGTTCATAACATAATCATACCCCGAATCGTCATACTACTCGTGAATTAGGGTTTTGAAATGAATTAGTGAGCATTGATGGAACATCGGGTGTCTTGTCTTGAATAATACTTCATAACATGGAAAGACTTGCATACTTCATGACTTGTATAATTTGCATGGCTCTAGTTCAATTTCATAAAATATATACTTTCATAGAACATAGGAACTAGGCATGCACATGCTTGAAAATCCATAAGGAATATGCTATCAAAAATCCAATTTGCTTAAAACAACTTTCATGCATGTAGAAATTTGCATGGTTAAACTTCATTTCATGAAATAAGAGTCAACATGTAAAAACCCATGTGAAATCATGCAATTTAATAGAAATTTCATAATCCAATCATGAGAAGATCACATTTAGCAAAACCCATAAGAATTGGATAAGAACCCTAATTTGAAGATCATGAAATCAAAATTTGAATTAGGGGTTTTGGGCACAAGGGTGAAAGGAACCCATTATTGATTACCCACATACCCTTGATTGAAGATAACCCACTTGAATTGGAAAAACTTAGGAGGCTTGAACTTAGAGCTTGAGACTTGAAGTTTGGAGAAGAATTTTCCTTTTTGGGAGAAGAGTGAAGTAATGAGAAGGAACTTAGGCTAATGAGGGTGAAATCCCTTCTTGAAATAGTCAAAATGACATCATTTAGGAGTTAAAAGGGTGGGGAATGACCAAAATACCCCTGTGACTTAATTAGGAAAAAGTTGATTTAAAATTTGACTTCAGGTTCCACGGGTGGAGTCTACGACTCGTAGACCCAACCACGACTCATGATTCCTTCTCGTGGAAACTGCCCAAGATTTTAGATTGCTAAAAGTTCCCCTACGACTCAACAGGATGACTCGTGGAAGCTTTCACGGGTCGTAGAACCAAGTCGTGGGAATCAGGGAACCTGACCTCTCTCTGTCTGAGTTCCATGGGTTGGTTCCACAACTCGTGGAAACTTCCACAAACCGTGAACCTGACTCGTGGTTCTCAAACCTGAGGATGGTATGCAGGACTGGAATAAAGAGTCACTTCCACGACTCGTGGAATCACCCACGGCTCGTGGACTTGACCCGTGATCCCTGGAAGTTCAAAAAACTCTGCAGGTTCTGAGTTTAAAAGCTGGATCTGTTTCCAGGGTGTTACAGTATCTCCCCTTTGGGATCATTCATCCTCGAATGAAGACTAAGAAAGGAAAACTGAAGAAAAAACATCCCAACCAACAACACAACATGGAAATCAAGGAATAAACAATGAAAACTGAACTTTCCAACTTAAAACATGGTTAACTCAACTTCGAAAACATGAATGCATGCCAGGATCATGAGAGTGATTGATGGAACTAAATCGGAGGAACATACTAAGGATGAAACTATTACCTCAAGCTAGAGCGGAATCGGAAGGAAAGAGATGAGGATATTTGTCCTTCATGGCCTCTTCCGCTTCCCAAGTAGCTCCTTTAACAAGCTGATTTCTCAAAAGAACCTTTACCGAAGCAACTTCTTTGTTACTCAACTTCCAAATCTGGCAATCAAGGATTTATACGGGAACCTCCTCATAGTTGAGACTATCCTTCATACCCACATCCTCCAAAGGAACAATCAAGCTTGGATCACAAACACATTTCTTCAACAAGGAAACATGAAAAATGGGATGAACCGCTTCCAACTTTTATGGCAAATCAAACTCATAAGCAACCTTACCAACCTTCCTCAAAATCCTATAAGGACCTAAAAAATAGGACTAAACTTTCCTTTCTTTCCAAATCTCATCACACCCTTCATGGGTGACACTTTTAGAAAAACCCAATCATCAACTTCAAATTCCAACTCTCTTCTCCTCACATCCACATGTGATTTATGTCGACTCTGAGCGGTCTTCAACCTTTACCGAATAAGCTGAACCTTCTCCATGGTCTCATGCACAGAATCTGGACCAATCAAGGCTGCCTCACTAACCTCAAACCAACCAATAGGAGATCTACACCTCCAACCATAAAGGGCCTCATAAGGAGCGATCTGAATACTAGAGTGAAAGTTGTTGTTGTAGGAAAACTCGATAAGAGGTAAGTAATCATCCCAATTACCTTTGAAATCGATCATACAAGCTCTTAACATATCTTCCAAAGTCTGAATAGTACGCTCTACCTGGCCGTCTGTCTGAGGGTGAAAAGCTGTGCTGAACTTCACCTGGGTACCAAGACCTTTCTGAAATGATCTTCAAAACTGAGATGTAAATTAAGGACCTCTATCAGAAATGATAGACAATTGAACACCATGCAATCGAACTATCTCCCAGATGTAGAGTCTGGCATAGTCGTCTGCTGAATCAGTAGCCTTAACAACCAAAAGGTGGGATGACTTGGTCATCCGGTCGACTATCACCCAAATGGAATCATGTTGCCTTCGAGTACGAGGCAAACCAGTAATAAAGTCCATATTGATTGCTTCCCATTTCCAAGTGGGAAGGTCAATATCTTGAATCATGCCACTCGGCCTTTGATGTTCCACCTTTACTTGTTGATAGTTGGGACACTTAGCCACAAACCCGGTTATGTCCCTCTTCATACCATTCCACCAAAAGACTTCCCGTAGATCACAGTACAACTTAGTAGCATCCGGATGAATGGAATATCTAGAACTGTGAGCCTTAGTTAGAATCTGCTATCTCATCCCATCTACATCTGGCACACACAAGCGACTCTGGTAACAAAGCACACCATCTCCCCCTTGGGAGAAAACCTCCACCCGTTGTTGATGAACTGCACCCTTAAGCTGAAGTAGAATGGGATCCTTGTCTTGCTTTGCCTTCACCTCAGCTACCAAAGATGATTTAGCACCATTTTATACAATCACACCACCTTCTGCCGAGTCCATAAGGCAAACTCCCAATCGGGCAAGTCGATGAACATCTTACACCAACTTTTTCTTCCAATAATCAATCAAGGCCACACTACCCATGGATAATCTACTCAAAGCATCCACCATAATATTGGCCTTACCCGGGTGGTAAAGCACATTCATATCATAATCCTTGAGGAGCTCAAGCCATCTCCTTTGTCGCAAATTCAATTCCTTTTGACTGAACACATACTAAAGACTCTTATGATTGGTGAATACATCCACATCCACCCCATACAAATAATGTCTCCAAATATTCAAAGCAAAAACCACGTCTGCTAACTCAAGATCATGAGTAGGATAGTTCTTCTCATGAGTCTGAAGCTGTCTCGAAGCATAAGCAATCACCTTACCATGTTGCATCAAAACACATCCCAAACCAATCCTAGAAGCATCACAATACACAACAAAATCATCTAGGCTCTCGGGTAGATCTAACACTGGAGTTGTGGTCAACCTAGTCTTCAATTCTTGAAAGTTCTTCTCACACAAGTCAGACCACTAAAAGTTTACCTTCTTCTGAGTCAATCGGGTTAAAGGGGCAGCAATGGAAGAAAATCCTTCCACAAACCTTCTGTAATAACCAGCCAAACCTAAAAAGCTCCTAATATCAGACGGGGAAGTAAGTCTAGGCTAGTTCTTTACTACTTCTATCTTTTGAGAATAAACTCGAATACTATCACTAGTCATAATATGACCCAGAAAATCAACAGATTGCATCCAGAACTCACACTTACTAAGCTTAGCAAACAACTGTCTATCCTTGAGGGTTTGCAACACAACCCTCAAGTGGTCTACATGATCCTCCTCACTCCAAGAGTAGATAAGGATATCATCAATGAAAACAATCACAAACATATCCAAATACTGCTTGAACACATGGTTCATCAAATCCATAAAGGCTGTAGGAGCATTTGTGAGACCAAAAGACATCACAACAAATTCATAATAACCATACTGAGTCCTGAAGTTATCTTTGGGATATCACACTCTCTAACCTGAAGCTGATGATAACCGGATATAAGGTCAATCTTGGAGAAGAAACTAGCACCCTGAAGCTGATCGAACAAGTCATCAATCCTAGGAATGGGATATTTGTTCTTGATTGTGACCTTGTTCAACTGACGGTAGTCAATACACATTCTAATCGAATCATCTTTCTTTCAAACAAATAAAATTGGAGCACCCCATGGAGAGATGATAGGCCTGATAAAACCTTTATCAAGAAGATCCTTCAATTGATCTTTCAACTCCTTGAATTCCGCAGTAGCCATTCTATAGGAAGAAATAGAGATAAGATTCATATCTGGGAGAAGATCTATCCCAAAGTCGATCTTCCACTCGAGAGGGACTCCGGGATAATCCTCGGGAAGTATTTCCGAGAACTCATTCACAACAGGGACAGACTGAAGGGATGGGGTTTTGAACTCCATGTCCATAACCCACACTATGTGATAAACATACCCCTTTGAAATTATCTTCCTAGCCTTAAGATAAGATATGAAACGACCTTTAGAGGAAGGGGGACTGCCTTGCCATTCTAAAACGGGTTCATTTGGAAACTTGAAACTGACAACCTGAGTACGATAATCAACAGAAGCATAATATGCATACAACCAATCCATACCAAGAATGACATCAAAATCAGTCATCTCAAACTCTACTAGTTCCGGTGAAGTGACTCTATGAAGGACCGAGATAGGGCAATTTCAGTAGATCCTCTTGGCTAAGACTGACTCACCAACAGGAGTAGAAATACAAAAGGGTTCTAAAAGCAATTCAGGACAAATCTCAAACTTATAAGCAACATAAAGGGTTACAAAAGACAAGGAGGCACCGGGGTCCAACAAAGCATACACATCAAGAGAGAAGACTTTCATTATACTAGTAACCACATCTGGAGAACTCTCCCGATCCTGATGGAAGGATATAGCATAAAGATGGTTCTGGCGCTGACCACCAGAACTAGAAGCTACGCCATGCTGGGCTGGTCTACCTCTTGAAGCTGTTGGGGCAGAATGAGTCCTACCACCTCCCTGCCCCTTCTTAGCTGAAGGACAATCTCTAATCAAGTGTCCAGCTTGACCACACCTAAAACATGCACCCGTGCCCAAACAACACTCTCTCGGGTGATTCTTCCCACACTTGCTACAAATAAGATGGAGAGATCTCTTAGCAATACTTCCCTGAGACTAGGCATAGGAACCAGGTCCTCTACCACCATGATCATGATGAGGCCTCTGAGCCTGGGTAGGAGCACTAGTAAAAGAATGCACGGATCATCTTGACTTCTTCTGGAAAGAAAGGTGATGTCCACCTCTGGACCTATGATGACCAAAACCTGATCCCTCGGGTCTAGCTCTCTTGTTCTCCCTCGCCATCTCCCTTAGCTTGTCACCCTCAATCTGTTGGGCATGAGTCATAAGTCCAGAAATGTTCATATCACTCAACATCAAAGTAGACCTACACTCCTTCTTCACCGCATTAGAAACCTCATTTATAAACTTGCTCATTTGATCATGCAGGTCCGCTACCATGGAGGGAGAATATCTAGACAACTGAGTGAACTTCAGACTATACTCTTGAACCGACATCGACCCCTGTCTCAAGTTCACAAATTTCTCCACCTTTGCTTGCCTCAACTCTCAGGGAAAGAACCTATCAAGGAAGGCCCTCTCAAAACACTGCCAAGTCATGGGGACCGCGTCCCTCACCCTAGCCTCCTTCCATTGCGTGAACCAAATATGAGCTACATCCTTGAGCTGATAGGATGCAAGCTCAACACAGTAAATCCCAACCACTTACATAACTTCAAAGATCTTTTTCACTTAATCAATAAAGTTGAGCGAGTCCTTACTCACTTTTGAACCGCAAAATTCGGGTGGGTTCATCCGGATAAAGTCATGAACTCAGGCCGCTACCCCACCTTGAGGAGGAACGAGGGAAGAAGCCTTCTTATTAGCCTGAGTGGCCAAGGTCTAGGCTAGCAAATGGATGGCATTTCTGAACTCCTCATTTGTGACATCGGAGACCAAAACGGGAGGAGCAACATTTTGAGCGGCTCGAGGAGGCATAGCACATCGAAGAGGCATAATCTAAAATGTACAAGATGAGGATTACAGGAACATAAGATTCAAGCTCTACCGCACAACATGATCATGAAAGAAGTGAAGTTTTCTAAGACACCTCATAGCTTCCCTCACATATGTGTGGTGTGCTTCACACACATAAAAAAGACTGTACTCAATGCGGCTTTCAGACATCGTAGGACTCTCGAACCTAAGGCTCTGATAACAAGTTTGTCATGCCCCGAGGCTACCCCCTAGACGTAACACAGAACTTAGGACCGCAATTGCCCCAAGCTAACCTCTTAGTCATAGCATACTCAAGAATAACAAAGATAAGCGGAAGCATAATAGATAAAGCTAGAATGGCATAAATAGATAGCTAGGTCAAAAGAAATACAACCTCCAACGAAGACTCACATACTGTCTATGTTAGAAAACCTCTACTCATAATATAACGAGTTCCTAGGATAAGACCCTAGCTAACTCGAAGTACGAAAATAAAAGTTGACATAAACTAAGAACATAACTAGCCCTCGACCTAAGAGGACTCACCAACAGTTGACTGAGAAAGTGGCCTGGGAACTCTAGCCATGAATCTGAGAAGGGACACTTGAATCTGCATCATCAAAGGATGCAGTGCAAAATATGTGTCAGTACTATGAAATGTACTGAGTATGAGAGCAATGCATGAATCATGATAAAACAGTTTAAAAACATGCTTAAAGTGATTTATTGCATAAAGAGAAGGACATGAACAAGTATTAAGATAAGAAGCATAAGTCATGAAGAAGGCTTAAGTTTCAAATATAAGATCATATAACTTCATAGCGTAAAATAAGCATGTGGGAGTTTCTCTTAATCGATATTAAACCATGCTGAGCTACATAAAGTCAGGTGTCATTGCCCCACACCAAAAAAGGTTTTCCTAACCTTCCAAAGTTAGAACCATTTCATACCAGGATCCTGTCATCATAAGCCTTAAAGAGCAACTTACGGTGGCACGTAGTTTTGGGACTAAGCGTACTCTCACCCGGTCTAACTCAGTGCTAAATACTACTCTCAAAACATATATATACATAACATGAGCTCACATACATGTGACATATAAAATGCCAAACTTGTTCATAACATAATCATACCTCGGATCGTCATACTACTCGTGAATTAGGGTTTTGAAATTAATTCGTGAGCATTGATGGAATATCGGGTGTCTTGTCTTGAATTATACTTCATAACATGGAAAGACTTGCATACTTCATGACTTGTATAATTTGCATGGCTCTAGTTCAATTTCATAAAATATATACTTTCATAGAACATAGGAACTAGCCATGCACATGCTTGAAAATCCATAAGGAATATGCTATCAAAAATCCAATTTGCTTAAATCAACTTTCATGCATGTAGAAATTTCCATGGTTAAACTTCAATTCATGAAATAAGAGTCAACATGTAAAAACCCATGTGAAATCATACAATTTAATAGAAATTTCATAATCCAATTATGAGAAGATCATATTTAGCAAAACCCATAAGAACTGGATAAGAACCCTAATTTGAAGATCATGAAATCAAAATTTGAATTAGGGGTTTTGGGCACAAGGGTGAAAGGAATCCATTGTTGATTACCCACATACCTTGATTAAAGATAACCCACTTGAATTGGAAAGACTTAGGAGGCTTGAACTTGGAGCTTGAGACTTGAAGCTTGGAGAAGAATTTTCCTTTTTGGGAGAAGAATGAAGTAATGAGAAGGAACTTAGGCTAATGAGGGTGAAAACCCTTCTTGAAATAGTCAAAAAAACATCATTTAGGAGTTAAAGGGGTGGGGAATGACCAAAATACCCATGGGACTTAATTAGGAAAAAGCTGATTTAAAATTCGGCTTCAGGTTCCATGGGTGGAGTCTACGACTAGTAGACCCAACCACGACTCGTCGTTCCTTCTCGTGGAAACTGCCCAAGTTTTTAGGTTGCTGAAAGTTCCCCTACGACTCAACAGGATGACTCATGGAAGCTTCCACGGGTCGTAGAACCAAGTCGTGGGAATCAGGGAACCTGACCACTCTCTGTCTGAGTTTCATGAATTGGTTCCACGACCCGTGGAAACTTCCACGAACCGTGAACCTGACTCGTGGTTCTCAGACCTGAGGATGGTTTGAAGGACTGGAATCATGAGTCACTTCCATGACTCGTGGAATCACCCATGGCTCGTGGACTTGACCCGTTATCCCTGGAAGTTCAAAAATCTCTGCAAGTTCTGAGTTTAAAAGCTGGATCGGTTTCTGGGGTGTTACAGTAGCGGTTTACACGGGACAAAAAGTCGTAAAATCTCCAAAACTCCATTTTACAACACACTTATTTTTCCAACATCGCGGAATAACCCTTTAACGTCAACCTCAATTTCAGGAGTTCTACTTACCAGAATTCGATTCTGAAAAGTCCTCCAGACTCCTTTATGTGTTAGCTACAAGGAAAACTAGCTCGAATCGAGACATCAAACCCAATCCTTACCCAGATTTCCCTAGACCATACCTCGCTCCAAATCCGGCCGAGACTAGCCTAGCCCAAAATTTCAAACTCCCAAACGTAGAGTTTTCTAACTCTAAAAATTAGCACGAATGCTTTTCCTATAACGATGGACCCGGTCATTACAAAAGATACCAATTTACCCATCGTTCATCCTCGATCGATCAAACCCAAAAATACGGAAAGTAAAGAGCGAGAAGAGTACTACCTATATTCTCAAACAAGTGAGGGTACTTGTCTCGCATGTCCCTCTCAGTTTCCCAAGTGGCTTCCTTAATCAGATGATGCTTCCATTGAACCTTTACCATACTGATCACCTTTGTCCTTAATTTTTGGACATCCCGATCAAGAATCAAAATTGGCTCCTCTTCATAGCGAAGATCCTTATCAAGAAACACCTCATCTCACTTGATGATGTAGTCCCCATCCCCATGGTATTGCTTTAGCATGGATATGTGAAACACCGGATGGACACCTGATAGACTGGGCGGCAGCGCCAATCTATAAGCGACGGGCCCTACGATATCAAGAACCTCAAATGGCCAGACAAACCAAGGGATGAGCTTGCCCCTCTTATCGAAATGCATAACACCCTTCATTGGTGACACATTCAACAATACTTGCTCACCAATTTGAAATTCCATGTCCCTTATCTTGTGATCCGCATATTCCTTTTGCCTGCTTTGGGCAGCTAGCAACTTGGTTTAAATGACTCTTACATTTTCTTGCTCTTCCCTTACCAAGTCTACGCCCAAAGGCTTTACATCACATTCCTCAAACCACCCAATCGGTGACCTATAACTCTTCCCATACAGAGCCTCGAACGGTGCCATGTTGGTACTGAAGTAGTAGCTATTGTTGTATGAGAACTCACGCAATTGTAGAAACTGGTCCCAATAACCCCCCAAAGTCAATCACACATGCTATCAACATGTCCTCCAATACCTAAATCGTCCTCTCTAACTGACCATTAATCTGAGGATGGAAGGTTGTACTAATGGTGAGTTGAGTGCCCAACTCCTCATGCAACTTGCCCCAAAACTTGGAGGTAAACTATGTACCCCTGTATGAAATAATGGACAGTGGTACCCCGTGCAATCTCATAATTTCCTTGACGTAGATCTTAGCCAATTGCTGTGAATTGTAATCCACCCTGACCGGAATAAAGTGAGCTGACTTGGTCAGCCTGTCAACAATGACCCAAATAGAGTCATACTTCCCCAAAGTCTTGGGGAGACCAACCACAAAATCCATGGCTATTCTCTCCCATTTCCACTCTGGAATGGGCATCCTCTGAAGTAGTCCTGCAGGTATCTGGTGCTCATACTTTACCTGCTTGCAATTCTGACACTTGGACACAAAATCATCTATGTCCCTTTTCATCCCAGGCCACCAATAAAGTTGCCTTAAATTTCTGTAAATCTTGGTTACACCCGAATGAATTGAATACCGTGAACCATGAGCCTCTGCCAACACCTTCTGAATCATATCATCAACATGAGGAGCACATATCCTTCCTCTGAAATTTAACACACTGCTAGAATCTAACGTGGCATCCCCGGACTCTCCGGATATTGCCTTGCTCCGAAACCTGCTCAACTACGAATCCTGACACTGTTTGGCCTTTATCTCCTCTACGAATGTGGATTTGACCTCAATACTGGCCAAAATCTCACCTTGTTGTGAAATACCCAAGTGCATGAACTTTGACTCTAATGCCTGAATTTTTCTTGCTAGTAGTCATTTGGACACCCCCAAACAAGTCAAACTGCTCGTGCTAACTATTTTCTGGCTCAATGCATCTGCCACCACATTAGCCTTACCCAGATGGTACTAAATAGTCACATCATAGTCCTTCAATAACTCCATTAATCTTCTCTACCTCAGATTCAAGTCCTTCTGAGTGAAAACATGTTGCAGGCTGCGATGATTAGTGAACACCTCACACTTGACACCATAAAGGTAGTGTCTCCAAATCTTGAGTGCAAAGACCACCACTGCCAACTCTAAATCGTGAGTTAGATAGTTTCTCTCATGCACCTTCAACTGCCTAGAAGCATAGGCTATCACATTCCTATCCTGCATCAACACAGAACCCAAACTAGAATGTGAAGCATCATAGTAAACAATAAAATCTTTACCTTCAACCGACAAGGACAAAATAGGAGTCGTGGTCAGAAGTGTCTTGAGCTTTTGGAATATCACCTTGCACTTGTCGAACCACACAAATGGTACATCTTTCTGTGTCAGCCCTGTCAAGTGAGTAGCAATGGATGAAAAATCCTTAACAAACCTCCGGTAATAACCTGCGAGCCCAACAAAACTCCTCACCTCAGTCACAGATCTAGGTCGTGCCCAACTCTTAACTCCTTTATCTTCTGGGGATCCACCATCACCCCCTGTTCTGACACTATATACCCCAAGAACACAACTGAAGTCAACCAAAATTCGCACTTGGAGAACTTCGCATAGAGCTTTTGATGTCTCAAAATGTCAAACACTATACGGAGATATTTAGCATGCTCCTCCCTACTCTTGGAGTAGATCAAAATGTCATCAATGAAAATAATGATGAACGAATCCAAGTAAGATTTAAACTCCCCACTCATCAGATTCATGAATGCCGCCAACGCATTGGTCAACCCAAATGACATCACTAAAAACTCGTAATGCCCATACCGAGTCTGAAAAGCAGTCTTAGGAACATCCTCGGGCCTAATTTTCCACTGGTGATACCCTAACCTCAAGTTAATTTTCAAAAATATCGATGCGCCCTGTAACTGGTCAAACAGATCATCAATACGGGGTAGAGGGTACTTATTGTGGATGGTAACCTTGTTCAAATGCTTGTAATCTATGCACATCCGCATACTACCATCCTTCTTCTTTACAAACAATACCGGAGCACCCTAAGGTGAAGCAATGAGAGGATAAATCCCTTATTTAGGAGTTCCTGAAGTTGAGTGTTAAGTTCCCTCAACTCTGCCGAAGGCATACGGTACGGAGGAATGGAAATGGGATGAGTTCCCAGCTCCAAGTCAATACAAAAGTCAATATCCCTATCTGGAGGTATACCAGGCAAATCCGCTGGAAACACCTCTTGAAACTCTGAAACAACTAGAATTGACTCAATAGATGGGGACTCCACATTATTATCCCGGAGATGAGCCAAAAAGGATAAAAACCCTCTCCCCACTAGCTTCCTATCCTGAACGAATGATATAATTTTGGTTGGCTTAGACCTGTACACACCTTCCCAATCTAGCCTATCCTTACCCGGAATCTCTAGAGCCATAGTCTTGGTGTTACAGTTCAACACATCATGATACAGGGATAGCCAGATCATGCCCAAAATAATATCAAAGTCAACCATATCTAGAATTACTAAGTCTACCCAAGTTTGCAGTCCCACAAATACAATCGAGCAATTACGATAAACATGAGTCACAATCACCGACTCTCCAACCGGGGTAGAAACATGGATAGGGAAATCAAGGATATCACATATCAAGTCCAGACCCAATACAAAACTCACAGACACATAAGAATATGTAGAACCTGGGTCAAATAATACCGAAGCCATTTTATTACAGACAAGAATGGTACCTGTGATCACCGCATCAGATGCCTCGGCCTCGATCTTCCCTGGAAATATATAACAGTGAGCCCGGTCATCAATCTGGGAAACCTCCCTGGCCGGCTGTGCCGCACCCCTACCCGCGCCGCCATTCCCTTTTTCTCCCCGACCTCCCTGAAAGTTACATTTCCCACCCTATGGATGACCTCTAGCATGACCACCTCTACCTGCGGGGACCACAGCCTTGGGCTACTGCCAAACCTGATTACTGGTCTTCCTGTGAGTGCACTCCCTCTTAAAATGGCCCAGATCACCACAACGCAAACAACAACGATCAAGTGCAGGCCTGCTAGCAGATGAATAAGAAGCTCCCTGGCCCTTAGGAGCTGAAAACTGTTGATTAGCTCCCAGACGACCACCTGTAGCAGCTGGCAGAGATGACTGAATAGGAGGGGCTGAATATACCTGCTGATTCTTACCCCTGGAGTACAAACCACTTTAATTTCCCTCATTCCAGGGCTTCTTGGCTAACACCTTAGCCTGCCCCGCCTACCTGACTCCCTCAAGTGTCTTCACATAATCTTCCACTTTGTTGAAGCCTTTCCCTGAAGAAGTCATGTGCACAGACAATACCTGAAGCTCAGTATTCAAACCCTTGACAAACAACCAAACCCGCTCCTCCTTGGAACCCAGCAACTGTGTAGCAAAATGAGACAAGGCATGACATTTTTGCTCATAAGCAGAGACTGACATGCTACCCTGCTCCAAATTCAAGAATTCTTCCTTTTTCCGGTCCCTCAAAGTATGGGGCACGTACTTCTCTAGGAAAAGAGCGTGAACCTACTCCCAAGTCAGTGGGGGTAAAACAGATGACCGACACTCCATATGAGATCTCTACCACTGCTTGGCATCACCCTATAACCGAAATGTGATAAACTCAACCCCATATTGTTACACAACGCCCAGCTTGTGCAACCTCTCATAACAATCCAGTATGAACTCATAAGCATCTTCCCTATCAGTACCCTGAAACGTATGAGGTTTCATCTTGAGAAACTTGGTCAGCATCTCATGTTCAGTTCCTTTCATCACTAGTCCTAGCATTGGCCTGATGAAGTCACTTGTGCCTAAAGCTGAATCCATCCTGGGAGCCATAGGATGTGCTGGTTGAGTGCCCAGAGCCTGATTTGCAATGCCCGCAGGTATGGCTCCAGCACCAACCAAACCACTCAAGAAGTTTCAAGCCTGAAAGTTATCGTACCAAAAACATCTACCAAAACTAGAGAACGGCGATATAACCCTAAATAAAGGAATAGTCTAAGCCCAAAACAAGTGGACTACAACTCAAATAGATAGAAATCAAGGTAGCTTGGTCGAACAGCTCACCCTTGATATCTCAAAGTGTCAGACCTACAGGTGAGGTCGTGCGTCAACCGCCGGAAGATTTCCAGTACTCACAAAAAGACAAGCAAGTGCAGTATTAGTACACAACCACCGTGTACTGGTAGGATCATTAGCCAGTTCCAAATAAACAGTGTATGAGTAGTACAACAATTAAGTAAGAGTACAAAAACACATAGGCAAGTCAACAGGTATTCCTAGACTACAAGTCTCTACCTAACTTATCCCACATGTAAACCACTTCATAGTGATGATCCATAATCCACAACAATAACAATTATACCTCGTTCCATATCCCGGACCCACCCTGGATCCCCTCTAGACAACACCTAAGTGTTAGACATACAACTCGGTCTACACCAAGACCAAACTAATAAAGCAATGTAATAACCCGACCTCTCAAGGACAAACAATTCATAACCACAACCCGGTCCACTCAGGGAACCATTAATAAAGATGCAACAATACAATAAAGTAAACCCATATCGAGTGTGGTACCCGAACCAACCGTTAGTGTTATCATGTACCAGGCGTGGTACCCGAGTCAACTGTTAGTATATCATGTACCAGGTGTGGTACCCGAACCAACTGTTAGTATTTCCCATATCAGGCGTGGTACCCGAGCCAACCGAATGTCACATAAATCCAAAGTCACAAACAATGAACAATCAACACTTGTAGACCAACAAGCAATAACACTTAGTTCATTTCACAAGACTGAAAAATAGGACTTTTGGACATTCCTAAATCATTCTCTAGACAATGTAAACCATACAAATACTTAGACATGAGTACACAAACATACAATGCATACAGGAATCAATAACCATCACCTACCTCGAATAAGCAAGCTCTACATAGCCGGAGCTTTTCCCCTTTTAGGATCCCTTGCTTGTTCTTGGTCTAGAAACAATTACACCGTAACCAAAAATCAATCCTCATGGATCACATACTCCCTGGATTATGAAAAATCCCAAACCCCAGGCCAACCATGATCATTCCACCCCTTCTCGGGCTTTTCCACCATTAATTCCCTAAATTCATCATTTTTACGAATTCCCCTAGAGAATTATGGCTAAATGATCATCACCAATTATCAAGAATCAAGACCCAAGAAATCTAGCACCCTAGAATCCCCCTTTTCCCCAGATTCTACCATTTATAGGTCATCCCAAACCTTTCTCCAAGTCCAACCCTAGCAATTCTATAGCATAGAAAAGATATCACGAAGTTTGGGGATCAGAATCCTTACCTTTAGGACAAAAAATGGTGGAAAGCTAGTAGAAATCTCCCAAAATTGCCCCCTTCTTCTCCCAAAATGAGTGCAGAAAAACTGAATTGTTTTGGGAAAATTTTTGCATTAATTCCCGTCATGCTCCACTATAGCGGTCTACTTCACTATAGCGGTACCACCGTAGCAGAGTCGCCTGCTATGGAAGAGACTGATCGACATTGACTTTCACTGTAGCGGTAATTTCTCCGCTACAGCGGAGGTCGCTTTGGCGGAGTGTCAACTATCGTAGCGGTTGACACGGGATAGAAAGTCATAAAATCTCCAAAACTAGTCCATTTTACAACACACTTATTTTTTTGACGTCCCAGAACAACTCCTTCACGTCAACCTCGATTTCGGGAGTTCTACTTACCCGAATTCAATTCTGAAAAGTCCCTCACACTCATTTATGTGTTAGCTACAAGGAAAATTAGCTTGAATCGATACATCAAACCCAATGCTTACTCGTATTTCCCTAGACCATATCTCGCTCCAAATCTGGCCGACACTAGCCTAGCCCAAAATTTCAATCTCCCAAACCCGGAGTTTTCTTACTCTAAAAATTAACATGAATGGTTTTCCCGTAACGACGGACCCGTTTGTTACAACAACTATTAGAGGAAGTGCTTAGAATATAGGCTAATAATATTTGAAATATCATTCATATAAATACTTTCATGAGGAGAGCGCACAACATATAAACAATAGTTAAGTCAACAAGAATCTTATAGACATACGATTTATAGTACAATAACATCTAAGTAAATGTCCTTGAGAGACGCATGGCATACAATTATTGAGCTACTAAGACTAGTTTTCGAAAAGCATATAAATTATACTCTCATAATATATGCAGTTCTGTCTAATAAACAGTTAATCATAAATTATACAATTAATTAAACTTAGAATACTAAATCACAAGAACTTTTAAAAAATGCATAACACTCAAATAATGACCTATGAAGCCTGTGTCATAGAAACATGTAACTTATAAGGTCAATCACATGTGACTACTTAACCTACAACATATGAATGTATAGTCTCTAACACATATGCACGCAATCATGTGGTCATGTGATCTAGAAAAAAATAATATGTCAGCAAATAATTTGTGAGAATGTAATATACCAGTCTCGTTATTTTAAAACACCTAACGCATAAACAAGGCCTTCTCAAAAAATATAACCTATCAACATCGATTCATTTGGCACATATCTATAAACAAGTAATCTAAAATACAGATAGCATATAACCAATTAACTACTGATATACGTAACAAAGTACTGCTCAATAATTGAGTTAACCTCTGTGGGATACCAACTTAATTTTGATAAACCAACAATTAGATTCTTAACAGATAAAAAGAGTAAGCCTCAATGGCTAACAAGTAAACCTAGACAAGCTAGCAAATAAAGTTACTCCCAAATAATTTCAAATAGGACCCATACTCTAACTTATTATCCTCGTATATGTACATATACTTATATATCAAAGACAGTTCTCTCTAATTGTCTTATCATCCCAATAGGGTATACCTAATTACATTAATACTTTACGAATATGCCTCTAAGGAGTTTAATTATTCTTGAAATTAAATAAGGTACTATATGACTAAACAAAAATATAGTCATGATTTATAACCTATAACATACCTAACACTTAGTTCGATATATAAAACATAAGCCTTTCCTGTATAGAGCTCATGACATGCAAGTAATTGATCTAATGTGGTACATTTGGTGTGGACAAATAACTTACAATGTAAATATAATAAAATAAATGATCTCCACTAATGAAAAACCAAATAGCATATAATTAGCAACTTATGACACAAGCGGCTAGTAATTGTGAAGCTATAAGGAACATAACACACAAAATCCTATTTATAACTAAACTATAAAAGATGCACATAAAAACTTATATTAACTTAATTCAATAGGTAATTCGTATCTTTGTAAATCATGCAACTAATTTTATGGCCCTTAGAAATGTCATTATCCAAACTGAGAACTCATAGAAAGACTCAAATAATTCATTATCCAGATGGTTAATCAAAGGCGCACAATCATAGAAGCCATCCATGTGACTAGCAGTCGTAGACTGGAAAGTTCATTCTTTGTAAAAACTAATATTTCCCCTTTTGGCCTAATACGAGGTGTCCTTTAAGAGATAAAAAGCGTATGACATTTACGAAAAGTGTGAATCAGAAGTAACTTCCTATAACTTATCGCTATCGCACGATCTAAAATGAAATAATGGTAATAAATCTTAAATATCATGCAGCCTCCTGATTATGAGTATGGTGTACAACACACTCATAAGCAAGACTCTACTAGACATGGCTTGTGGACTCCCTGGGACACGACCTACTCTGATACCAAGTTTGTCATGCCCCAAACTAGGGGGATGTGCGACTGGGACTCGATACCTTTTCCGATCGAGTTAGCCACTGAAACATACTAACTGACTAAATTGTCAGCCCAGAAGGTCGAGTAGCATAACATATGAAATACTAAGCCTGGACCATTAATATCATAACCTGAATGACAGCAAGTCATATTGACAAAGGTAGATAAGCCAAAAATTATAAAGTACTAGCTAGCCGATGAGGCCGCAACTTAATACATACATACATATATATACATGCCAAGCCTATGAGGCTGGAGACTGGAAGATACAGAAAGAAACCTAGAATACTATGTCTACAATAGCCTCTAAGAGTTTCATAGGCCCTGGTCGGGACAAGGCCCTGACTATACCCAAACTGTACAACAAAAGTAAGCATTCTATGACAGTTCTAGGAAGAGTAGGAGCTTACCAACTCACCGCTGAACCCCAAATCCTAGTAGAGGGGTTGATCAGAATCCCTACCTGGATTTGCACACACGAAACAAAATGTAGCGTCCCTCAGCAATAGGACGTCAGTATGAATTAAAATGTACTGGTATGTAAGGTGGAACATAGAATCATAAATATCTGCTGTAAAAAGGGTAATAGAGATACCACCTAAAACTGAAACTCTGATAGCCTCCATGGCTGACATCTGACCTTATAGAAATCAAATATGCATGGTATGCATGTGTAATCATATGTCATGAATACATATTTATAAATGCAAATGCATGTCATACACAACCAAGTGCTAGAAATGGTGGTGTCTTCCGGTAGCTAACTAGGATCATATCTACCAACTCGTGGCCATCTGTGTCTCATACGTATAAATATAGGCAATAGGCCTCATACCTCCTGATTATAACTCGAGATTTGAATGCATAGCATATTATGTCATGGATGTGTAATGCACGTATGTCATCATAATTGTATTTCCAATCTTGGTCTGCTGGTACTCTTTATTCTCATAATCTCGTAATTACTTTCGTATAACATGTAAAATCCTCGTAGAACCTCATGTACTTTTAGAATAAACTTGAATACTTAATTTTACTTTCGAATGGTAACTTAAACCTGAGAATGTTCATAAAGAGCTTAAAGTGTTTCACTTAGTTCCTATGTATGATTCCTTAATGGTTTGTAAAAGAAAGTATTTCAAAAACCGAGTCCTTTGGTAGTTTAAACATGCGAGTTACATTTGAGAGTTTTGGAAATTGACGTATTATTTTAGACTTTTTCGAAAAGCATTTTAGCGAGGATGGAGAATTGGTTGTAAATTCTTGATGTTCTTTCATAATCTTTTTAAGTCACAATACTCAAAGAAGGATAAGAATTTATACATATAGACCTATAGTCAAGAAAATCACAAAATGACATATAGACGCCGAATATCCAATATAACCAAATGAGTGGAATATCAACATAATAGAGTTACAAAAAATACTTCAGATGCGATCCCAATGTCTTTCACAGAAGGTTTTTCTAGCAATACAATAGTAAAATATCGCATTTGATGATTTAGGAGTTTGTTAAAGTTTGCGCTCAAAGGAAGGACAATGCTAGCCTTAACATACTATGGACTATAAAGGAACATGCCAAGAAGAAGTATGGACTTAGAAAGCCTTTCAATTGAATCTCAAAGGTGTTTCCTAGGAAGCTCGATCAACTGACCATAATGCGACAACTACGAAAATCAACAAGAACACAGGAACGAACCACAATCAATCAGTAAGGTGCTAAAGTCATTATTACGACCAGCCCACTTTAACTCGGCAATCAATATCACAATTCCTACTAGAAAACCAACTAATAATAAAAATAAAAAGCTATCGATGCCTCACAAGAGCGGTGAGCTCCCGAGATAATCTAACCAGGTGTATTTCACGTCGTTCAATCTGACAACTGTCGTACGCGACTTTGAGAAGAAGTGCACCAGCCCACCAGTCCCTCCAAAACTTTACTACTATTAATATACAACAATGATGATCCAACTTAATGAGAAAAAGGGTTGCCCGGAGCAAAGGTATCGAAAACACCGCTTCTTGGCTCAAAAGTATATAAAAAGATTCTAGAACGTGAAATTTTGTAGGCGGGTCGTAGAAGGGAGATTACCATGACAAAAGCTTCAAAATATCAAACTAAACAAGTTGTTATAAGTATCCACCACCGCCACTACCTCAGAAATACGTCAAAACACAACTTTATAAGAATTTGGGCCCTACACGATTTTGCTGAGACATTCCGTAGTAAAATTGGCATAAATTTATATTTTGACGTCGTATGGATGAATGGTTTGATTTTCAAAAAACTAAACTCAAAGACCTTTAATTCGATATATAATGAGCCTCTAGCTCTTTATATATATGGAGATATATTTGTACCAATTCAGCCTATCAATAAGATTACATAAATAGTTACTACTTCACCACTCGACACGGATTCAATCCTATCAAATACGAGTTCATGCCGAGGAATAACGGTATAAGAAGAATACAACAACATAATAATTCTAAAGCTCTACAAATAGAAATATTTCCTCTAAAGCACGATAAATTTATAACCACTAGAATCAAGGAATCGTGCCAAGAAAAGAAAGGATAGGCCTTGACATACCTAGAACCCAAGCCGAAGTTCAAAGTAAAAATGATTTGTCTCCCTTCTTTTTGGTACTACCGTGTCACAAATAACTTTGGATCTTCCTTCAGTAACTTACCGTGAGGAAGTATATATATATATATATATATATATATATATATATGTAAATATGTTGCAACAATAATAGACTTTGAGTTGGTAATAAAAATCAAAAAGAAAATTGTTAAAAGTTCATGTAATTGCATCTGTGTTCCTACGAGTGAAAAATCATGCTCCCATTGAATTATTAGCTTCAAGTGATTATTATGAAAAATACACAGATATCAAATTTTAGCATAAATCCTCTTGTTTCTCTTTTAATACACCCACGTGTATGTGGTGTCACACTAATAATTCCCAGTTAAACTTTATCTTATTATTCATGTATTCGGGTATTGGCTATGTGCGTGGTAAGATAAATATAACCTTTTGAATATATCATAATTAATTAAAAATAATTTTTAATAAAATCTACCTCATATAATAATAATCTTTTAATATATCTAGACTCACTATCTCCGTTAAAATATAAACAGTTATAAAACTCTTATAAAATAAATACATACACAAATATATTGTAACAAAAGAATTTTTCATAAATATCTAAAACTTTTTAAGAAGGAAATAAAAAAAATATATAACTTTACCAAATTCAAATTTTGAATCAAATATTTTCAAATACACGTAATTTTAATAAAATTCTCAAATTTAGGCTCGCAAGTCTTAGATACAGGACGAAGGACAACCTTAAAACACCTGGAGTGTTACGTCCTTCCTTCCTTAGGAACATTCATCCTCGAATGAAAATAAATATGTGTGGCGCTAAGGCTAGGAACTCTTTCAAAATTTTGGCAGAGTTTCCTCTATTTATGGGACTATTCCAAACCTGAAACTCAGCTAAAATCAACCTATGTGCCTCACGGGGCAATACAAAACATATCAACAAGGACATAATTAACAAGATATCACTAATTACTATATAACACACATTGCAATTTAAGAGGGTAACTTAGTCTTACCTTCCTAATCAAATAGGTGTGCCTAGAATAGTATAGGACATCTAAGCAATTCAATCACGTGGAATTCATAACATTCAAGTAACTGAACATATAGGGGCACTTAATCATAAAAACTCAACAAAAGGTCCTTATCTCGTGAATATTTCTATCCTTAAGGGTATGCTGGATGGACAATTAAACTGTAAGAATATATAATCTTATGTGTAAATGAATTATGGATTATACAACATTGTGCGTACCAGTGATCTCTAAAATAGGTAGTAAGCAAACAAATAGACTATAATCTGAATGTATAGACTAATCTCATAAGGAAGGCGGATTTGTAAATATTTTAACTAAAGTCTTAGGCCGTAAAAGCTTAGAACATGGGACTACTCAATTATAACACATAATCTCTATAACACTTAACCGATAATTTATATGTTCGTAGCCTCCACAAAACTAAACATTTGACCTCTGAATGCTAGTTCTTTACCTTATATACATATGATATGTGAGGCATACAACATTCAAACAAAAATGTCGTGAGGCATATGACACGAAAACAAGTAACCTACAAAACTTATAATTCTTATAATGCAAGAGAAAACATTGTCTTTAACATACAATCAATGGGTCCTTGATGCACGAGCACACACATCTGAACAAATACTCTTATGAGAAAAATAATAGGTAGACAACTATTACAGGAAGCGCTTCGCATAAAATCTAATATTCTTTGAAATATCATTCATATAAACACTTTCATGGGGAGAGCGCACAACATATTAACAATAGTTAAGTCAGCAAGAATCTTATAGACATACGATCTGTAGTACAATAACGTCTAACTAAATGTCCTTGAGAGACGCATGGCATACAATTATTGAGCTATTAAGACAAGTGTCCTAAAAGCATATAAATTATACTCTCATATTATATACACTTCTGTCTAATAAACAGTTAATAATACATTATACAACTGATTAAACTTAGAATCCTAAATCACAAGAACTTTTAAAAAATGCATAACACTCAAATAATGACCTACGAAGCCTGTGTCATAGAAACATGTAACTTATAAGGTCCATCACATGCGACTACTTAACCTACAACATGTGAATGTATAGTCTCTAACACATATGCACGCAATTATGTGGTCACGTGTTCTAGAAAAGAATAATATGTCAGAAAATAATATATGAGCATGTAACATACCAGTCTCTTCATTTTAAAACACCTAACGCATAAACAAGCCCTTCTCAAAACATATAACCTATCAACATGGATTCATTTTGGCACATTATCTATAAACAAGTAATCTAAAATAAGGATAACATATAGATAATTAACTACTGATATACGTAAGAAAGTCCTCCTCAATAATTGAGTTAACCTCTATGGGATACCAACTTAGTTTTGATAAACCAACAATCAAATTCTTAACAGATAAAAAGAGTAAGCCTCAATGTCTAACATGTAAACCTTGACAAGCTAGCAAATAAAGTTACTCCCAAATAATTTCAAATAGGACTCATACTATAACTTATTATCCTCGTATATGCACATATACTTACATATCAAAGACAGTTCTCTCTAATTGTCTTATCATCCCAATAGGGTATACCCCAATTACATTACTACCTTATGAATCTGCCTATAAGGAGTTTAATTATCCTTGAAATTAAATAAGGTACTATATGACTAAACAAAAATATAGTCATGATTTATAAACTATAACATACCTAACACGTAGGTCGATAGATAAAACATAAGCCTTTCATGTATAGAGCTCATGACATGCAAGTAATTGATCTAATTTGGAACATTTGGTGTGGACAAATAACTTACAATGTAAATATAATAAAATAAATGATCTCCACTAATGAAAATCCAAATAGCATATAATTAGCAACTTATGACACAAGCGACAAGTAATAGTGAAGCTATAAGGAACATAACACACACAATCAAATAAACAACTAAACTATAAAAGATACACATAAAAACTTATATTAACTTAATTCAATAGGTAATTCGTACCTTTGTAAATAGTGTAATCATTTTTATGACCCTTCGAAATGTCATATCCAAACTGAGAACTCATAGAAGAACTCAAATAAGTCACTATCTAGACGGTTAATCAAAGGCGCACAATCATAGAAGCCATCCATGTGACTAGCAGTCGTAGACTGGAAAGTGCATTCTTTGTAAAAACTAGCATTTCCCCTTTAGGCCTAATCTGAGGTATCCATTGAGAGATAGAAAGCGTATGACATTTACGCAGAGTGTGAATCAGAAGTAACTTCCTATAACTTATCTCTATCGCACGATCTAAAATGAAATAATGGTAACAAATCATAAATGTCCTGCAGCCTCCTGATTATAAGTATGGTGCACAACACACTCATAAGCAAGACTCTACTAGACATGACTTATGGACTCCCTGGGACACGACCTGCTCTAATACCAAATTTGTCATGCTCCAAACTAGGGGGAAGCACGATTGGCTTTCGATACCTTATTCAATGGAGTTAGCCACTGAAACATACTAACTGACACAATTGTCGGCCCAGAAGGTCGGACAACATAACATCTAAAATACTAATCCTGGACTATTAAGATCATAACCTAAATGACAACAAGTCATATAAACAAAGGTAGACAAGCCAAAAATTATAAAGTACTAGCTAGCCGCCGAAGCCAAAGCTGAAGACATACATACATATATATACATGCCAAGCCTATGGGGCTGAATACTGGAAGCTACAGAAAGAAACCCAGAATACTATGTCCACAATAGCCTCTAAGAGTTTTATAAGCACTGGTCAGGACAAGGCCCCGACTATAACCAAACTGTACAATAAAAGTAAACATTCTATGACAACTCCAGGAAGAGGTGGAGCTTACCAACTCACTGTTGAACCCTAAATCCTAGTGGAGGGGTTGATCAGAATCCCTACCTGGACCTGCACGCACGAAACAAAATACAGCATCCCCAGGAAATGGTACATCAGTACGAATAAAAATATACTGGTATGTAAGATGGAACGTAGAATCATAAATAGCTTCTATAAAAAGGGTAATAGAGATACCACCTGTAACTGAAACTCTGATAGCCTCCATGGCTGACATCTGACCTTATAGAAATCAAATATGCATGGTATGCTTGTGTAATCGTATGTCGTGAATACATATATATAAATGCAAATGCATGTCGTAGACAAACAAGTGCTAGCAATGGTGGTGTATTTCGATAGATAACCAGGATCATATCTGCCAACTCATAGACATCTGTGTCTCATGCGTATATATATAGGCAATAGGCCCCATACCTTCTGATTATAGCTCGAGAATTGAATGTATAGCATGTCATGTCATGAATGTGTAATGCACGTATGTCATCATAATAATGTTGCCAATCTTGTCCTTATGGTACTCTTTATTCTCATAATCTCATAATTACTTTCGTATAACATGTAAAAGCCTCGTAGAACCTCATGCACTTTTAGAATAAACTTGAATACTTAATTTGACTTTCGAAAGGTAACTTAAACCTGAGGATATTCATAAAGAGCTTAAAGTGTTTCACTTAGTTCCTCTATATAATTTCTTAATGGTTTGTAAAAGAAAGTATTTCAAAAACTGAGTTCTTTGGTAGTTTAAACATGCTAGTTACATTTCAGAGTTTTGGAAATTGATGTATTATTTTAGAGTTTTCTGAAAAGCATTTTAGCGAGGAAGAAGAACTGAATGTAAATTCTTAATGTTCTTTCATAATCTTTTTAAGTCACAATACTGAAAGAAGGATAAGAATTTATACATATAGACCTATAATCAAAGGAATCGACAAAATGACATATAGACGCCGAATACCCAATATAACTGAACGAGTGGAATATCAACATAATAGAGTTATGAAAATACTTCTGCTGCGATCTCAATGCCTTTCACAGAAGGTCTTTCTAGCAATAGAATAGTAAAATATTGCATTTGACGATTTAGGAGTTTTCTAAAATTTGTGCTCAAAAGAAGGGCAATGCTTAGCCTTAACATACTATGGACTATAAAGGTCATTCCAAGAAGAAGTATGGACTTAGCAAGCCTTTCAATTGAATCTCAAAGGTGTTTCCTATGAAGCTCAATCAACTGAGTGTAACGCAACAACTACGAAAATCAACAAGACCGTGGGAACGAACCACAATCAATTAGTAAGGCGTTAAAAATGTTATTATGACAAGACCATTTTAACTCAAAAATCGACATCACAATTCCTACTAGACCCATAACTAATAATAATAACAAAAAGCTATCAACGCCTCACAAGAGCAGTGAGCTCCTGAGACAATTTAACCAGGTGTATTTCATGTCATTCAATCTGACAACTGCCGTACGCGACTTTGAGAGAAAGTGCACCAGCCCACCAGTCCCTCCAACACTTTAACACTATCAATATACAACAATGATGACCCAACTTAATGAGAAAAAGGGCTGCCCGGAGCCAAGGTATCCAAAACACCACTTCTTGGCTCGAAAGTCTATAAAAAGATTCTAGAACATGGAATTTTTTAGGAGGGTCATAGAAGGGAGATTACCATGACAAAAGCTTCAAAATATCAAACGAAACAAGTTGTTATAAGTATCCACCACCGCCACTACCTCAGAACTACGTCAAAACACAACTTTATAAGAATTTGGGCCCTACCCAATTTTTCTCAGACATTCCATAGTAAAATTTTCATAACTTTTTATTATGATTTCATATGGATGAACGGTTTGATGTTCTAAAAACTAGACTCAAAGACCTTTAATTTGATACATAATAGACCCTCTAGCTCTTTATATATATAGATATATGCTCGCTCAAAGTCTGCCTATCAATAAGTACATAAATAGTTACTACTTTGCCACTCGACATGAAGTCAGTACTATCGAATACGAGTTCATGCCAAGGAATAACGGTATAAGAGGAATACAACAACATAATACTTCTAAAGCTCTACAAATAGAAATATTTCCTCAAAAGCATGATAAATTTATAACCACTAGAATTAAATAATCGTGCCAAGAAAAGAAAGGAGAGGCCTTGACATTCCTAGAACCCAAGCCGAAGTTCAATGTAAAAATGATTTGTCTCCCTTCTTTTTGGTACTACCGTATCACAAATAACTTTGAATCTCCCTTCAGTGATTTACCATGAGGAAGTATATATATATATATGTAAATATGTTTCAACAATAATAGACTTTGAGTTGGCAGTAAAAATCAAAAAGAAAATTGTTAAAAGTTTATGTAATTGCATCTGTGTTCCTACGAGTGAAAAATGATGCTCCCATTAAATTATTAGCTTGAAGTGATTATTATGAAAAACACACAGATGTCAAATTTTAGCATAAATCCTCTAGTTGCTCTTGTAATACACCCACGTGTATGTGGTGTCACACTAATAATTCCCACTTAAACTTTATCTTATTATCCATGTATTCGGGTATTGCCTATGTGCGTGGTAAGATAAATATAATCTTTTGAATATATCACAATTAATAGAAAATTATTTTGACTAAAATCTACCTCATATAATAATAATCTTTCAATATAACTAGACTCACTATCTATGTTAAAATATAAACAGTTATAAAACTCTTGTAAAATAAGTACATACACAAGTATATTGTAACAAAAGAATTTTTCATAAATATTTAAAATATTTTAAGAAGTCAATAAAAAATATATATAACTTTATCAAATCAAAATTTTGAATCAAATATTTTCAAATACCCCCGATTTTAATAAAATTCTCAAATTTAGGCTTGCAAGTCTTAGATACGGGACGAAAGACAACCTTAAAACACGTGGGGTATTACATGCCCCTAATGCGCAAATTTATACAAAAATGTTTACGCTTTCTTGGTCACTCGCTATACTCATGGGCACCCTGTCCAAACAATCACAACAGCAAAAAGGTAGAAACGAACAAACACTCAACAAAGTGAACTTAAGCAATAATCAATTTGTTCATTTCTACATTTTTTCTGTTGTGATTGTTTGGACAGGGTGCCCATGAGTAAAGCGAGTGACCAAGAAATCGTAAATGGATATATGGATGCATATCGCACATGGCTTCGCACATGTTAACAGAAACTTAAGTGGATTTTGCTTCAAGGTGCAAAGGCAGGTGCGATTCGCACCCTTCATTGTGCACCTCGCACAGGCCTTCGCCCCTCAACTCAGTGAACTGGCAACATTAATAGAAATGTGCGATGCCTTGTGTATTTTATATGTAGAGATCTGCATTTCACATGCGAAACGCACAAGGAAACAGTTGGAATTTTACAATTCCTTGCTTCTTTATATGTTACATATGTGAATCGCATTGCAATACCTGTGGAATGCACAGGCACCAAGCAACAACACTAATTTTTAACAGGGCCTAAGCATGAATTGACATAAACCAAGTTATTCGAGTACTCAGACTTCCCCGAAAAACATCCAACAAGTCAAAAACTCAAGAAATAGCTTAACGATTTTCCTTAAGAAGGACGTTACCTCATCTATCATTGGAAGGGAATATTAAGCCTTCATGAAAAGCACATAGGCACATTCAATCGCACAATAATTCACTCCCCTCAACCAAAGCGCTCATCGAATAATCATATTCAATTGAAATAATACATGGGCGCAGTGGTAAAAACAATTTCAGCCCAAACTACATGATTCAACAAACACCTTGCAAAGATGATGATTCACCCTTAAGAATGACATCACCCAATCTATCATAGGGAAAACCCATTCATCAACTCAAGTGCGTTGCTCAGACTTCACCCAAGACATAAATTTTAAGGCTAAAAATTAACACAAAGCACATGCATTATCATAACAACAAGATCTACCAAGTTATTCTTAAGCAAAATCAACAATATGTGAGGTCCCAAAATTTTTAGATCTCACCCAAAATAAGCATGGAAGATTAAACTAGCATACTTCACGATAAGTGTTCCCAATCTACTTAAAAATATTGATTTAACATTAGAGAACTTATCACAAGTAGAGAAGAGGTAGGAAAAAGCAAAATTTGAAGCTTTTAAGTGCCAACAATGGAGACCCAACATTTGACTGGATAAAGAGGTGGCGACTGATGAAGACTCAGTGGTGGAGAAGTGTGGGTGAGATGGAAAAAGATTTGGGGTTGCAGGTTCGGTGATGTTTCATAGGTACAAAATGACAGTGATTCTTCAACAGCTTCTACTCTTGCTTCCATTGGGGGGAGCTGTGTCCTCTTACATTTTTGTTTCACTCCTGTAGGGGCTCTTGTACCGGCTTAGACTAGATTCTAGGGAGGGTGTTTATATTTTAAAAAGATGTTTTCCACATTAAATTGTAATTTTTTTCATGTACTAAAGGAGTTATTTATGGTTTTACCTTGTTTTCCGCATTACATGTCGGATTGGGTAGTAAGTGTTCTCTTATCTAAGTGGATTAGAATAGGTGCATGCACGGCCCGGTAGTTGGGTTGTGACAGATGGTATCAGAGCCTAAGTTACCGGTATCCTAGTACAAGAGCAAAATATCAAATAGAGTCCTGCGGATTGGTGTGTTGATGTCCATATCTAATCTTTGGGAGGATATGAAGCATTCTAGGAAACACCTCTTTTTTCTTCTTTCCTTTTCGTGTGGTTTAGTTACTTTCTTGTATGGGTTGAGTCCAATTGGTATCTATCGATTCCAATTGGTATCTCAATGAAGTAAAGGATGTCATTGGACTCCGATTGCGATAAAACAAGCAAGATAAGTTGGAACCGGGAAGGTTCCAAATGGTATCTGGCTTGAGGGGTTATGGTAAGGCATGGGTGACTAGCTAATAGTCCTCCATGGGGCGAATAGAGAGTAATATATGTGACTTGATTGTGCTGTAGCTTGAAACTTGAAATTATGTGTGTAGGAATACTGATATGACTGCAATGGTTGCTGTGTAACTGTTTGCCTTACTGTGAATGTATGGGTCTGAAGAAAGTCCTAAGTTGAAATTGGGGTATTTTTGGTTTGTGATAAACTACTATGTGTTTTAATCTGAAGATTTCGTATTACTTTTTGAAAAGGGACTCATCATTGGTTAAGATGGTGAGGGGAAAGGATTTATGACTGTAAGAAAGCTTCAGTTTCAGGACAGTCGGGTCTTTGTTGAGAACTATGGGAACAAGGGGTTATTCGTGCATGGTAGCGAGAATGTGTTGTTGTGAACAATTTTCTCATGTAATTCGATTTTGTTTTGGTGCTATTGACACCCAATTTTGACCTCCCTATACCTCTTTCAGGCTATTATTTTACTAGTTATTCTTATTTTTAAAAAAAGCTTAATTTTCCTCGTATTTTTGTTTTTATTTACTAAATAAATCACATATTTTATCGTCATCTTAACACTTTTTTTAAACTCGTATACAATTTATAAATCTATAATTTATTTTTTATTATTGCTATTTTATCATAAATTTCGTATAATATTACATGTCATTAATTTTACGTACAATATATACATAATTTATCTATAATTTTAAATAATATTCTTTGTTTGATAATTATCGTTAATTATTATTTTACCTATTAATTTATATATATGTAGTATTATATTCATAATTGTAATGACCCTTCCGGTTATTTCCACGTATACGTTTTCCTTGAACCGTTAGAGCTTGTTGTAGCGGACCCAAGTCACTTAAGGCTCGTCAGGACCGGTATTTCGATGTCCGGCCCATTTGTTTGGTCGCATTATAAGTTTTGAAGTCAAGCAAATCGGTAAAAGTTATCGTAAGTTCTTTAATAAATTTTCTGAACTTTGGGTAAAATGTCTCAGGGCTTTTCTCTCAATATATAAGGAGTTAGAAGTCCCCCGAAATACCAAATCAAAGGTCTACGAGTCTAGTTTCCTACGCACAAAACCTCACATCCAACTGATCTCGGAGTAAAAAGTTATGACTGTTTTACCGCGGACTGTCTGGCAGAAACCGGGTTGCGAACCGGGTCGCGAACCGGGTCGGGTCAAACTCGATTTAAGCCTCAACTTCACGTTTTAAAACGCCATTTCAGTTCTGAAATAGTGAGAAAACATAAGGGAGGATTCCAAGAGGGTTCTTGAGTATCGAAATCGTGCGTACTTGAAAATATTTAATTTAAAAGTTGAATGTGGTAGAAAATTATTAAGGACATGTATGAGGGGGCCAAGACTCGCGTTAGAACTGTGGGAGGAGATTCGGAGCACTTCCCCGTGTTAATGGGGTTGCACCAGGGATCGACCCTTAGCCCGTTTCTTTTTGCCTTGGTAATGGATGTATTGACGTGGCAAATACAAGGTGAGGTGCCATGGTGCATGTTATTTGCGGACAATGTAGTTTTGGTGGACGAGACTCGCGGAGGAGTTAATGCTAAGTTGGAGGTTTGGAGACAGACCCTCGAGTCAAAGGGGTTTAGGGTGAGCAGGACCAAGACTGAATATATGGAGTGCAAGTTCAGTGAGGCGACTCAGGATGATGACGTAGAAGTGAAGCTGGATACACAGGTCATCCAAAAGAAAGGGAGTTTCAAGTATCTTGGGTCTATTATCCAGGAAAATGGAGAGATTGATGAGGATGTCACTCATCGTATTGGTGTTGGGTGGATGAAATGGAGGCTCGCATCTGGAGTCTTGTGTAAAATTTAAAATTTATTTTTTAAAAAAATTCAAATTTTCTTTCTTACCCCACCTCCACCCCATCCCCAACCACCAGCCCCTGCGCCCCCCAAAAAAAAATTAGAATTTTTTAAATTTGTTTTTTAAAAGAATTCAAAAAAAAATTCTTACCTCACCTCCACCCTCTACCAGCCTCAGCCCCCCACCCCACCCCACCCCTAAGCCAAAAAAAAGTTAAAATTTTTTAAATTTAATTTTTTAAAAGAATTCAAAAAAAAAATCTTACCGCACCTCCACCCCCAAACCGCCACCCCCACCCACCCCTACCACAACTCCCCCACCCTCCTCCAAAAAAAAAATTATTTTTTAAGAAAAATCAAGAAAAAATTAAATTTATTTTTTTAAACAAAAACAAAAAAAAATTCTTACCCCACCTCCACCCCTAGCAGTCACCCCCCCACCCCCATCTAAAAAAATATTAATTTTTTAAATTTATTTTTAAAAAAAATCAATTTTTTTCTTATCCCACCCCCTACCAGCCCACCCTACCCCAAAAAAGTTTTTTTTTTAAAATTTATTTTTTAAAAGAATTATAATTTTTTCCTTACCACATCCCCTTACCCTATTAGTTCTCATTGTTTTGTGTTAAATATATACAAATGCTTTTAGAAAAAAATTCCTACTTGTGTACCGAACACAAGAAAATAAGTAAGTCCTAGAAAGAATGCAGGCGCCTACTCTATGCACCTAGATAGATGAACCCTTACCACCCGTCAACCAGGTAAATGCGAAAAAGAGAAAATCAACCATGATATAACCTTTGATACACGAAAACCTTTACAACCTTATTTTCAGAAAAGCATCCTTTTTTGAAAATTATAACCAACAGTTTTACAATTTAAAATACCCTCCCTAGGACCTAGTCTAAACAGGTACAAGAGCTACTACAAGATTTATATAGAGAGATGTAAATGAGACACAACTCCCGTCATGGAATCAAAGGACAGAAGCTGTTGCAGATTGCCATCGTCATTTACCTATGAAATATCACCAACCTTTCAACCAGACTATACCCAAAAAGGATATAGCAAGAGTAGATTCAGTACAACCACACGTACTGGTAGGCATCATCAGTCGATCTGAATCCACACGTACCATCATATAAGAAAACAGAGAAACATGTAATAACAGTATAGCCCTATCCTCCACCATTTACCTTTACCAAACTCGATCTCAACCGACCGTCTACTCACGCCCCTTAGCTCACCCCTTTCTATTCCTTCCGCTGTCAACTCTCTCCTTCTCACGTCTTCTGAATCACGCTAAGCTTAGACTTCCCAAGTCACCCAACCTTAGACTTCCCAAGTCACGCAACCTAACCTTAGACTTCTCAAGTCACACCACCTTAGCCCAACCGCTAAGTCCAACCCTAACTACCCCACCATTATCCTAGTCAACCCTCATGACTATGCTTTGAGAAATGACTCAGTCCCTGTCATTCCAGACCCAATACCCCCATGGCACCACTCACAAATACCCGGACCCCTCCCGGATCCCTAGACAGCCCTTTTCAGGACAACACCAGCTAGTCACCCAAGCCAGACGCTCAGTCGTTCCCGTAGTTCACCAACCACATTTAGATCACTTCACAAATAAATCAACAATCCACAACAACGACCATTACACCTCATTACCTGTCCCGGACCCACCCTAGGTCCCCTTTAGACAATGGCTAAGTGTCAAACAACAACCCGGTCTACACCAAGACCAACTCATAAAGCACTGTAACAACCCGGCCTTCAAGGACCCAAATACACAACCACAAATTCAAGTTCACAACCCGGTCCACTCAGGGAACCATTAAATAAAGATGCAAAAATACAAGAAAGTAAACCCATACCAGGCGTGGTACTCGAGCCAATCATTAGTATTCTCTCATTTCAGGCGTGGTACCCGAGCCAACCGTTAGTATTATCCCATACCAGGCGTGGTACCCGAGCCAACCAAAGTCAAACAATCCACAATCACAAAAATGAACAATCAACTTGTAAACCAACAAGCATAATACAACGTTCAATTTACCAGACATTTAACAGAACTATTAGACATTTCTAATCATTCCATAAGCAATGCATCTCATACAAATATTTAGACAAGAGTACTGAAATACACAAAGCATACAGGAAGCAAACCATCACCTACCCTCTTTCCCCGGGTATATAACTTATCCTCGACCTTTGTCCAAAGACTAAACACACTCACCCTTTATTTACATATAATGAACGGTTTCCCTTTTTAGCATAATTTAACAACCACATTGATTTTGGAACTTACATAGACAATAAAAACACGAATTACCACCCCTTAGCCCTTAGAAAAACCAACGACTACTCATCATGCCCTCCGCATTCCCAAAACCTCACCTAGGAGTTCCTATTTTCATACTCATTTAGTTATCCTTGCAATTCTCGGTTCCCCGAACCTTCCCGACATCCCAAACAGTTAGTCCTATCATTTTAGCATACCAAGACAACATAAACAGCCCAAAATAAATACCATCAACCCATAATTCAATCCAACTGATCCCTAGCTCACTCATAACCAATACCGAATCCGCCAGACTCTGTGCCCGGAGGCCTAATCATGGATTCTCCTCTTCACTACACAATAGTACAAGTGTAAATGGGTCTAACTACTCAAGTGAAAACCTAGCCTACCTGAGCGCCAAGCAGCTGCAAGGATGTGTTTCTGGCTTTGTGAAGGCATTCCCGGCTGGGTAATGATTTTAGAATCCATTATTCCGCGTCCCTCCAGCCATAGTCCCTCCTCCTCATGGTTTTTTAGTCTTGGAGCAGCATGGGAGGGGTTTTGGAGAAACCCTCGTATGTTTTCCAACTGAGGAGGAGAAGTCTTTTTATTAAATTCTGTTCTGAGGCTACTACCTCCCGACAGTCTGCTATGGCGGATAAAATAATGCTATAGCAGAGTTACGTCAGCCCGGATGATTTCCAAAAATCTGAAATTTTTTGCCATGTCACCCCATTTAATAACAAAATATTTTTAACTCATTTTTTAATTTCACGACGTCATGGTTTTTAAAATAATGATGGATCTGGTCACTACAATAGATACCAATTTACCCATTGTTCATCCCCGAATGATCCCAACAATCAAGAGAATGAAGGAAACTAATCGGGGACCCTCACTGTCCCAATGACCGCGTAAAGTACGAACTTACGCGAATTGTCCACCTTCCCTCGATTAATCGCACCGATTTGAAGGAAAAATAGATGATCCTACTCCCTCAAAAAATTTGAATTACCCAAGAAAATTTACACGTGACCTTTCCGAGTACCCAAGGAATCCAGGGTCTCGGACAATGTCGGGGCAAATGAATTTGAAATTTCCCAGGAGAACCCTTTCGTTTTACAAAAGAAACTGACTGACCTCCGCTATAGAGGATAAATATCCGCTATAGCGGTCCTGCTATAGCGGAGTGCCGACCGCTATGGGGGTTAACAACGGATGAAATAAGGGAGAAATGTATTTCTTTCCCCATTCTCCCCATATTCCTCCCAAAGAAAATACCACATTATCTCATGATCACCTCTCTCTCGACGTTAAAATTTCCAGATAAGACTCATTTCTACTCGTTTCCTTACTTCCTTGCACGAATTTAAACATGGTTTTGGTAGAAAATGAGGGTTTAGGGTATACATTGTAGTGGGTTTTGAACTCGAATCTTAGGTTGATTTTTTGTTGGATTCCTGAAGCATGGATGTTTACCTTGCATTTACAATGCCTCCCAGGAGTTATGAGCGTAAGGATTACACTATTTTTGGCCAAAAATGGGGTGGGAGGTGAAGGGTTGTTCTTGAACAAAAGTTGCAATTTGGACGGAATTTAGGGGTTATAATACCCCATTTTTTGTAGAAAACAGTAATAGAATACTTTAGGAGCACTGATCTGAACTTGGATTGTCAGAAACAGAGTTTCGGGTCAAGGGGCGCCATTGTTGCACCCCTTGAAGCTTCGGGGATGATGAATATCGCTATAGCGGTTGATCTTTGCTACAGCGGTTCCGCTACGGTGGATATTTTTCTGCTATGGCGGACGATCGTCCGCTATAGCGGAAGGCCGCGAACCAGTAGCTTCCCAAGCTGACACTTAAAAAAAATTCCCCTTTTTCTAAACCCCTTAGACCTTATTGAGTTCTAATCCAATTTTCTTGCCATATTATAGGTTATACATCCAATGGCTGGAGGACAACAATTGCCCGTGTATTCCTAAGAGTGTTTCCCCGACAAAGCTAGTCAGGAGAGGTTCATGGATTACCGGAGACTGGGTATTTGTTATGAGAGGGGGTGCAAGATGACGGGTATGGATGGAAAGGCAGTCGCCTTTCACCATAAAGTTTGAGAGTTTAGTTAGGAGTCCTTGCTAGTAGCTCCTCCTTCCGCATAGACGGGCTGGGTACGGGAGTTCTATACCATTCTCCCTACAGTCCATTGGGATGAGCCAAACCCCACCATCCGTATACGAGGAGTGGGCGTACCTATGGATGCTCAGACTGTCAATAAGGTGCTTGGAGTGCCTCACGTCTCCAATGCTGCATACGAAGCCAAGGCAAGGCTTTGGGACATGACTTGGTTGAGAGATACTTTGGTGGATGCATAGTTCAGGGATCGTGTCTACTGGGTCAGCCCCGAGGGCGTCACTAGCACCTACTTTTCTGCGGAGGCTAGAATGTGGTTAAACTTGGTATCCCGAAGAATTCGCTCATCGGGAAACAAGACTAATGTGACCTATGTTCGGGCCCTGGTGATTACTTGTGCCATGCAGGGTATAATCATGAAAGTGGGGGAGCAGATCATCTCCGAATGGAATGACTTCTACCGGGGTCATAGAAAGGTCCCTTATCTTCCGGGCTTGTTGTCTGCACTGTGTAGGCGGGTTAGAGTGCCTGAGGACCATACTGACTTTGAGGTGGCTATGGACGACCCCTTTGACCCTGCCCGAGTGAAGGTGGTCTCCAAGAAGAAGAGAAAGGTGGATGAAGCAGGAGGCAGTCAGCTGATCTAGGACGCCGACGATGATGATGATGATGATGACACTCTTGCCCCTCCCCAGCCTCAGCCCCCACTAGTGCCCAGCTAGAGGAGACCTTCGCCTCAGTCCAGAGGTTCACGGAGGGCCTCGCTGCTGGAGGTATAGCCTGCTCCCTACTGCCCAGGAATTTGCTGCACTTCGAAGGGAGTTAGAGGAGGAGAAGAAGAAAAGGCACTCCCGGGACCGTATGCTTGCTCGAATGTGGAAAACCATCAAGGTCATGTTCTCTTGTGCTGCCTCGAGCCTAGAGCTTCCCACCCTTGGGCCCGAGGACAGGCAGGAGTTTCCCTTCCTGAGCGATGATGAGGCTTAGGACCCCGCCCCCCCCCCCCCCCTTTTACCTTCGAACAATTTATAGCTTTTCGGTTGCCCCCGTTTGGGGCTTGTTAGACAATATTCCTCTTTCCTTTTCCCCCTTTTATTATCGCACATGGATGCTTGTTTTAGACAATATCCCTTATATGCACACTTTGTTAGTTAAAAATCATTGATTTCTTGCTTTTAAATCGTCCTGGGGAATGAATGAAAAACAGGGTGAGGTTTCTGCCTCGCGCCCTTCCGCTATGGCGGTTGCCACTCCATCATAGCGGTATTGTTGTAGCAATAAAATTTCCGCTATAGTGGGATCGTCATAGCGGTACAGGTTTGATATGGCGGTCCTGACGGTGACAGCCCAGAAATATTGAATTCTTCAGCAAGTGTACCCTCCCCTTTCCCGATTATCATTGTCTAATCCCGTCGATCCCGCTATGGTCTTAGACTACCCCCAAGACCATTCCTGGCAATGCATATATTGAAACTCAGCATAAATCACAAAAATTACCAATCACAATAGATTTTAAAAGGACAATTGTTCCCAATAATACCTTCCCTCTATTACATACGAATAGCTCCATTGTTCTCATGGTTCCCAACCAAGTCCCGACCATCCTGAAACTGATGTTTCCCTACAGTCACAATTTCCATTCCCTTATCTTCTTAACCAATGATAAGTACCTTTCAGGACATGATACAATTTCAATCACTACAATTAACAGCTATGCACAGACCCAAGACACACTATCTTCAACTTATGACTCTCTGCAGACTCATCATTCATTTCAAGGCAACCAAGTTCACACAATTCAAATAGGTCTTACAAACACAGTAATACACAACATTTTCACTTCAGGCCACAACAAAAATTAAGTCACATAAATTCACCTTCTATTTGTATTCATGGATGAAAATTAGCCGGTTATCCATGTATTACCACAGCCTCTCAGGCTAGATACCAATTGGAACCTTCTCGGTTCCAATTTTCCTTGCTTGTCTTATTACAACCGGAGTACAAAGGCCTCCCTTTACTTTGTCAAGATACCAATTGGGATCGAGAGATACCAATTGGACTCAACCCATAAAAGCAAGTGAATAAACCGCATGAAAAGGAATGAAAGAAGAGAGATGTTTCCTAGAATGCTTCATAGCTTCCCAAAGATTTAATGTGGACGTCAACACACTAATTCGTAGGACTCTATTCGACATTTTGCTCTTGTACTGGGAGATCGGTAACCTAGGCTCTGATACAATCTATCACGACCCAACCTATCGGGCCGTGCGAGCGCCTACTCTATGCACATAGATAGGCGAACTCTTACCACCCGTCCAATAAATAAATGTGGAAAAGAGAAAATAAACCATGATATAACCTTTGATACACAAAACATTTACAACCTTGTTTTCAGGAAAGCATCCTTTTTTGAAAATTATAACCAACAGTCTTACAATTTAAAACACCCTCCCTAGAACCTAGTCTAAATAGGTACAATATCTACTACAAAATTTATATAGAGAGATGTAAATGAGACACAACTCCCGACATGGAATCAAAGGACAGAAGTTATTGCAGATCGTCATCGTCATGTACCTATTAAACATCACCACCCCTGCAATCAGACTATACCCAAAAAGGGTATAGCAAAGTAGAGTCAGTACAACTATACGTATTGGTAGGCATCATCTGTCGATCCAAATCCACATGTACCATCATATAAGAAAACAAAGAAACATATAATAACAGTATAGCCCTATCCTCCACCATTTACCTTTACCAAACTCTATCTCAACCGACCGCCAACTCACGCCCCTTACCTCACCCCTTTCTATTCCTTCCGCTGTCAACTCTCTCCTTCTCACATCTTCTGAATCACGCTAAACTTAGACTTCCCAAGTCACACTAACCTTAGACTTCTCAAGTCACCCAACCTTAGACTTCCCAAGTCACGCCACCTTAGCCCAACCGCTAAGTCCAACCCTGACTACCCCACCATTATCCTAGTCAACCCTCATGACTATGCTTCCAGAAATGACCCAGTCCCTGTCATTCCAGACCCAATACCCCCATGGCACCACTCACAAATACTCGAATCCCTAGACAACCCTTTTCAGGATAACACCAGTTAGTCACCCAAGTCATACGCTCAGTCGTTCCCCTAGTTCACCAACCACATTTAGATCACTTCACAAATAAATCAACAATCCACAACAACGACCATTACACCTCATTACCTGTCCCGGACACACCCTAGGTCCCCTCTAGACAACGCCTAAGTGTCAAACAATATCCCAGTCTACACCAAGACCAACTCTTAAAGCACTGTAATAACCCGGCCTCTCAAGGACTTAAATACACAACCACAAATTCAAGTTCACAGCCCGGTCCAATCAGGGAACCATTAAATAAAGATGTCGAAATACAAGAAAGTAAACTCGCACCAGGCGTGGTACCTGAGCCAACCGTTACTATTATCGCATACCAGGCGTGGTACCCGAGCCAATCGCTAGTATTATCCCATACCAGGCATGGTACCCGAGCCAACCAAAGTCAAACAATCCACAGTCACAAAAATGAACAATCAACTTGTAAACCAACAAGAACAATACAACGTTCAATTTACCAGACTGTTAACAGAACTATTAGATATTTCTAATCATTCCCTAAGCAATGCATCTCATACAAATACTTAGACAAGAGTACTTAAACACACAAAGTATACAAGAAGTAAACCATCACCTACCCTCTTTCCCCTGGTAAATAACTTAGCCTCGACCTCCGTCCGAAGACTAAACACACTCACCCTTTAGTTACATATAATGAACAGTTTCCCTTTTTAGCATAATTTAACAACCAAATTGATTTCAGAACTTACATAGACAATAACAATACGAATTACTACCCCTTAGCCCTTAGCAAAACCAACGACTACTCATCATGCCCTCCGCATTCCTAAAACCTCACCTAGGAGTTCCCATTTTCATACCCATTTAGTTATCCTTGTAATTCCCGATTCCCGAACCTTTCTGACATCCCAAACCCTAAGTCCTATCATTTTAGCATACCAAGACAACATAAACAGCCCAAAATAAATACCATCAACCCACAATTCAATCCAACCGATCGCTAGCTCACTCATAACCAATACTGAATCTGCCAGACTCCGTGCCTGGAGGCCTAATCATGGATTCTCCTCTTCACTACACAATAGTACAAGTGTAAACAGGTCTAACTACTCAAGTGAAAACCTAGCCAACCTAGGAGCCAAGCATCTGCAAGGATATGTTTTTGGCTCCGTGAAGGCGTTTCCGACTGGCTAATGATCCTGGAATCCGTTGTTTCGCGTCCCTCCAGCCATAGTCCCTCCTCCTCATGGTTTTCTAGTCTTGGAGTAGCATGGGAGGGTTTTTGGAGAAACCCTCGTATGTTTTCAAACTGAGAAGGAGAAGTCTTTTTATTAAATCCCATTTTGAGGCTACTGCCTCCCGGTAGTCCGCTATACCGGATGGCCTTCCTCCATAGAGATTCCACTATGGCGGATAAAATATTGCTATATCGGAGTGATGTCAGCTCGGATGATTTCCAAAACTTTGAAATTTTTTGCCATGTCACCCCATTTAATACCAAAATATTTTTAACTCATTTTGAATTTCATGACATCGTGGTTTTTGAAATAACGACAGATCTGGTCGTTACAACAGATACCAATTTATTCATCGTTCATCCCTGAACGATCCCAAGAATCAAGATAACGGAGGAAACTAACTGGGGACCCTCACTGTCCCAATGACCGCGTAACGTACGAACCTACGCGAATTGCCGACCTTCCCTCGATTAGTCGCACCAATTTGAAGGAAAAATAGATGATCCTACTCCCTCGAAAAATTTGAATTACCAAAGAAAATTTACACGTGACCTTCCCGAGTACCCAAGGAATCTGGGGTCTCGGCCAATGTCGAGGAAAATGAATTTGAAATTTTTTGGGAAAACCCTCTCGTTTTACAAAAGAAACCGACTGACCTCCGCTATAGCAAATATTACTTCGCTATGGTGGTCCCGCTATAGCGGAGTACCGACCGCTATGGCGGTTAACAACAGATGAAATAGGGGAGAAACAGATTTCTTTCCCCATTCTCCCTATATTCCTCCCAAAGAAAATACCACATTCTCTCCCGATCACCTCGCTCTCGACGTCAAAATTTCCAGGTAAGACTCATTTCAACTCGTTTTCTTACTTCCTTGCACGAATTTAGACATGATTTTGGTAGAAAACGAGGGTTTGATGTATACATTGTAGTGGGTTTTGAACTCGAACCTTAGGTTGAATTTTGTTGGATTCCTGAAGCATGGATGTTTCCCTTACGTTTACAATGCCTCCCAGGCGTTATGAGCGTAAGGATTACACTATTTTTGGCCAAAAATGGGGTGGGAGGTGAAGGGTTGTTCTTGAACAAAAATTGCAATTTGGACGGAATTTAGGGTTATAATACTCCAATTTTTGTAGAAAACAATAATAGAATGTTTTAGGAGCACTTATCTGAACTTGGATTGTCAGAAACAAAGTTTCGGGTCAAGGGGCGCCATTGTTGCACCCCTTGAAGCTTCGTGGATGATGAATACCGCTATAGCGGTTGGTCTCTGCTATAGCGTTTCCGCTACAGTAGATATTTTTCCGCTATGGTGGACGATCGTCCGTTATAGCGGAAGGCCGCGAACCAGTAGCTTCCCAAGCTGACACTTAGAAAAAATTTCCCCTTTTTCTAAACCCCTTAGACCTTATTGAGTTCTAATTCGATTTTCTTGCCATATTACAGGTTACACATCCAATGGCTGGAGGACAACAATTGCCTGTATATTCCTACGAGCGTTTCCCCGATGAAGCTAGTCGGGAGAGGTTCATGGATTATCAGAGACTGGGTATTTGTTATGAGAGGGGGTGCAAGACGACGGGTATGGATGGAAAGGTAGCCGCCTTCCACCACAAAGTTCGAGAGTTTGGTTGGGAGTCCTTGCTAGTAGCTTCTCCTTCCGCACGGACGGGCTGGGTACGGGAGTTATATGCCATTCTCCCTACAGTCCGTTGGGATGAGCCCAACCCCACCATCTGTATCCGAGGAGTGGGCGTACCTGTGGATGCTCAGACTGTCAATGAGGTGCTTGGAGTGCCTCACGTCTCCAATGCTGCATACGAAGCCAAGGCAAGGCTTTGGGACATGACTTGGTTGAGAGATACTTTGGTGGATGCAGAGTTTAGGGATCGGGTCTACTGGGTCAGCCCCGAGGGCGTCACTAGCACCTACTTTTCCACGGAGGCTAGAATATGGTTAAACTTGGTGTCTCAAAGAATTCGCCCATCGGGAAACAAGGCTGATGTGACCTATGCCCGGGCCCTAGTGATTGCTTGTGCCATGTAGGGTATAATCATGAATGTGTGGGAGTAGATCATCTCTGAATGGAAGGACTTCTACCGGGGTCATAGGAAGGGCCCTTATCTTCCGGGCTTGGTGTCTGCACTGTGCATGCGGGTTAGAGTGCTTGAGGACCATACTGACTTGGAGGTGGCTATGGAAAACCCCTTTGACCCTGCCTGAGTGAAGGTGGTCTCCAAGAAGAAGAGAAAAGTGGACGAAGCAGGAAGCAGTCAGCCGATCGAGGACTCCGACGATGATGATAATGATGATGACACTCCTTCCCCTCCCCAGCCTCAGCCCCCGATCACTAACGCCCAGCTAGAGGAGACCTTGGCCGCGTTCCGAAGGTTCAGGAAGGGCCCCACTGCTGGAGGTACAGCCCCGCTCCCTACTGCCCAGGACTTTGCTGCACTTCAAAGGGAGTTAGAGGAGGAGAAGAAGAAAAGGTGCTCCCGAGACCGTATGTTTTCTCGGATGTAGAAGACCATCAAGGTCATGTTCTCTTATGTTGCCCCGGGCCAAGAGCTTCCCACCCTGGAGCCCGAGGACAGGCAGGAGTTTCCCTTCCTGAGCGATGATGAGGCTTAGGACTCCCTCCCTCCCCCTTTTACCTTCGAACAATTTATAGCTTTTCGGTTGCCCCCGTTTAGGGCTTGTTAGACAGTATTCCGTTTGTTATCAAGTATTTTTGCAGTAATACCAGAACTGTCCTTCGTAATAGTAGTTGTCGATTTGCACTGTTAACCTTGGTTAGTAATTAGGCTAAAATTGCCCACTCTAGTTAATTTAAGGTTAGATGTGCATTATTTGTCTTACTTTTCTTTTTAGTTGGTTTAAAAAAGAATACTTCTTTCCTTTTGACAACTCTTTGATTTTGACTTTTCACATGACATATTTAAGGCTGCAAAACTAAAAGACATTTTGATATATTTTACATAGCTTTAGTTTAATACTACAAGATTTAAAAGTCTTATTTATTTTTTTACGTGCCAATTCAAAACTAGAAAAACAAACTAAAGCAGAGGGAGTATTATTTTATTTTTTAATACAGCTGGACTTTGGTAGTGCAGAATGATGTACTAGTTTGTTTTGGTGCAGAGGAAAAAGGAAGTATATAGAAGTCCATCAATTTATTCCTCGTGGATGGGTCGAACTCTAGTAGCGGTTGATTCTACGGAAGGCACGAACATGTAACCCTCCATCTATATGAAGCTGGAGCATGGTTTTGTAGTTCACAGGCTTTGAGTCATCACTCAACTTGAATACAAAGAATTGCATTAAAACTGCAGCAGTGATCTTCATCTTCCTGTATGCAAATTCCTTTCCAATACATATCCTTGGCCCAGCCTGTGTGTGCATCCAAACAATCAAATGTTCAATTAGTATTTATTTAAACGTGTGTTTTACTGATCGCTCAAATTAAATAACAGCATATTCAATCTCTATATAAGCGATAACTAGATTATGGGTGTGTTCGGTGCGAAGGAAAATATTTTCCATTTTTCTTATTTTTTTTGTGCAAGGGACGAGGGTGGGTGGGATTCGGGGTTGGGATGGGTGGTTGTGAGAGTGGGAGGAGACAATGTCACTTGTTTTCCCTACTTTTATTAAGAAAATCATTTTTCTTATTTTCAAGGAGTTGTTTTCCTAAATAAATAATTTCTAAAATTTTTAATCGAATAAACATGAGAAAATAGAAAAATATTTTTCTTCATACCAAACACACAATGGCATATTGAAAGATGACGTTTATAAGTTTGTGTCTAGTTAACAGACCTGGAAGGCAGTAAATTTGAAAGGGCTTTCTTGCTTGAAGGAGCCATTGTCATCGAGCCATCGCTCTGGCTTAAATTCTTCAGCATCATCACCCCATAAGTATTTCATCCTACCCATCGCATATGGTGGGTACGCCACCATATCCCCTTTCTTCACATTAAATCCATCTGGAAATACATCATCTTGAAGGCATACTTTTGCATTCTGGATTCAGGAATGTAAACCTCAAATTACAAATAGTAGGGGGACTTGAATATTGTGATAAGTATTCATGAATATTTTATCAAACAATGACTCCAAAAGGAAATACAAACAATTTTTTGTGATAAGTATTCATGAATATTTTATCAAACAATTCCTATCTTATAAGTTGTAATTCTTTTCATGTCAATATGATGGAAAAAAATACATTTTAAAATGTTGATGGTGTAAAATCAGTATAATTTTGTTTCTCCTGTTGTGAGTTCGAGTCAAAGTGAGGTATTTACCATCCGAGCAACTCTCTCTTGTCAAATCAGTATAAATTAGTCCAAATTATTTACGATTTTTATTTGTAGGTTACTACTTAATTACTACTATGTAAAAATTAACTATATAGAAATTTACTTGTCTTCCTAATTATTTTATTTGTAATATGATTGTGCTTTGTGTAAATACGTTTTGTACATACCTCATCAATTTATCTAACAGCTTAAACATTTAGATGAGATGATTATATATTTTAACGATATTGAAGCAAGTTTATATGTTTACCACGGGAATGGCTGGATAAAGTCTTATAGTCTCAGAAAGCACGGCATGGAGATAATGCATCTTATCTACTGCTTCCTCATTGAGATTGGCTGCGAAATCTGAAATTGTTGTACTGCCTTTCATATTTGTTGCTTCTTTGATTTCGTCTGCCAGTTTTTCCTGCACAGCCGGATACCTGCAGAGCATCAAAATAAACCAGGAGAGCGTGGTTCCTGTTGTGTCTTTACCACCACCCATGAAGTTTATAAGTATATCTCTCAAGTACTTTGGATTTGTCGAAGAGTAATGCCAGAACCTTGACAAAATGTTTTCTGCTTTCTGCTGTAGAATTCCACAATTACATATAAATATATATCAAAATAAACAAATAAATAACTCGTGAAGAAGGTGTATGAAACGTTTTTTCAAGTATATAGATCACTTACTAAAGAATCGCGATGTTGTGAAAGCTGGTCAGCTTTGCTGCTGATAAGCTTATACATGTACTCGTCTATGATTTGCAGACTTTTCCTCAACTTTGCTTCCGATCCAATATTCAGTGCCTTTTTAATCTTCCAGAAAAGATCAATGTATCGCAAAAGACTCATTTCACTCGCATCATCAAGTGCTTTAATGAACCTGCTAGCACCTTCCTCACATGAACCACATACACTGTCCAGTTCAATGCCAAAAGCAACTTGAAATACTGAATCCAAACTTGACTTCAGAAGCAAATCCTACAAAAAGCCACATATATGTGTATGTATATATCTGATGGTTAAGTAGCCAAAAAGAAAAGAAAAAAACTGTTCAGCTCACTTGAATATCTACTGTATCTTTTGCATTTGCAGATTCATCCAAAATGTTAGCAAGCTTCAGTGCATTTTTGCTGAAGATAACACTGTTAACTTCCCTTATAACCCTTTTGGCGAACTCCGGGCTCGAAACTTTTCTCTGCTCTTTCCATTTCTCCCCGTCAACAGTAAACATACCATCTCCATAGAAGTCTTTTAGAATCTCATGATGGTAATCTCCCTGCACAATTTTTAAGTCAATCCATATTCTCATATATTCATTTTAATTATATCCCGTTTTAACAAGAATTTAATTATGTAACCTTTCCATAGTTGTCGAAGTTGGTCTTTAGAATGTACTCAATATTAGATGGGTCAGAAGTGTAAATCTCTCTCTGAAATGGGCTTTCAAGTCGGTAAGTCTTGTATTTTGCAGCAAGATCGGCCATGTGATCGTGGATACGATGAAAGTTTATGAGCTGCTTCGTTGTAGAATCAGCAGTTGGATGGTATCTCTTTTTTCCTTTATGCTTTTCTCCTAGTTTGCTCATGAAGAAAACTATCAGTATAAGAAAAGATAGACAAAGAGAAGGAAATGTTGCAACTATAGAGATTGGATTCATCGCTTGACTATCCATGGAGTACATCTTCTTTTTTGGTGCCAATACTTACAAGCTACCTTCATTCTATTTATAGAGAATATGATGGATCCTCTTTAGCTTTGGTATTTAAAAAGATTTTGTCTTTCTTGTTTCCTTGTTCGATGTGTATTTTTGTTGTCTTAACCAATATTTAATTAAGGAAAAACTACATAAATAATCAAACATCCTTACCCTAATTACTAAATATCTCAATACTTTAAAATAATTACATTTATCCCATTAAATTAAAATTACATGATTAAAAAACTGTATCCACCACAATCCCTAAAAAAGGGCCTAAAATCACTCAACTTGTATCTAAAGGCAATGATTGTTCTCTCTCTATAATCGTTTTCGAATCTAATCCTTTCTCCAGTAATATTATTATTCATAGACCTCAATTTCTCTCTCAATTTTTCTCCCACCGGAATCGACAAAAACTCCGGCAGTCTCGCCGCTTGATTGATTTCTCTCCTCTGGATGAAGAAATCACCGTTGACGGAATCCGGTGGAGTCGCCGGAACTGGCGGATTTTTTCGAATTTTTTCTAGAACCGTAACCGGCGGAAGCGGATCTAGTTTTAAGCGTTTAGATAGTATCCGACGAAGCGCCATTGATGATTTTGAGCAGTGAAGAGCAAACCCAGATGTTATTTTCCAGTGTTACCAACTTGTTACCATGTATCCAGTGTTATTTTCCATGTATCCAGTGTTATTTTCCATGTATCCAAGTATACATATATCTATCTGAGTTGTAAATGTGTAACTTTTGTAAATTTAAAGTTTCAAATCAAAACAAAGCAATACGTATCCAGGGATAACATTGTAAGCAAATCTTGTGTTACATGTATCCAAGATTAATTCATGTTAACATGTATCTCAATACTACTGCAACCTGCTATTTGAGATTTTGGTAACATGTATCCTTAACACTGTTACAATGTATCCAAGCTTACAAACTTGTATCCAATATTAACATGTATCCAAGTATACCTATATCTTTTTGCTGTTTAGATGGGTATCCTTAGATATTGGGAAATATCCTTAACACTGTTATAATGTATCCAAGCTTATAATCTTGGATACAGTGTTAACAGTGTATCCAAGTATACCTATTATTGTTTGCTGTTTAAATGTGTATCCTTAGATATTTGAGATCTATTATAACTTGTATCCTGTATAATGGAGTTACTTGCTGGTTTGATGTGTATCCAAGTAATTTTAAATTGAAATTTGAATTCTCCAGTTGTTTGTGGAGATGAGGATACTGCAGATGCATTTCAAAGTGAATGACGCGTGATTTACTCCTCATTAATTGTAAATCTGTTGTTTCCTTTTAAAGCGCCCTAATAGTAATAGATTTACAATTAATGATTTACTCCTCATTAATTGTAAATCTGTTATTTCCTTTTAAAGCGCCCTAATAGTAATAGATTTACAATTAATGATTTACTCCTCATTAATTGTAAATATTTTATTTCCTTTTAAAGCGCCATAATAGAAACAGATTTACCATTAATGAAGAGGTTATATGTATCCAGGATACACGAAAATACAAAGGATGCACGTCTTTCTTTTTTTAAACTACCGGGGAAAATGTAATATTTTAAAATAGTGGGATAAAACGTAATTAGGGACCAAACTACTGTGTTTTATGTTGTTTACACTTTAATTAAAGGTAAATTTTGTCTACTTCACCATGATTTATGTGTAACAGGCCAGCAATCTTGGGCCGCTAACGTTAAGGTAAAAAATTTATGGGAAAAGGACATTGTGTAGCCAATTTCAAAACAAATTACTTAAGTTGTATCGAAATTGTATAATTATTGTATAGAATATGTATCTGTATAAGATTTGTATAGATATTATATAGAATGTGTATGATAACTGTATAATTATTGTATAGAATATGTATTTGTATAGGATGCGTATAGAAATTAAACTACTGTATAATTAGTGTGTCAAAATACCCTTTAAACTTGTCACTTTAAATATATTAAATATATTATAATTAGTGTGTGTATATATATATATATCTTATATACATTAAGTATGTATTGATTATATATTTATTACACACGAATTAAAAAAAATAAGCGTGAAGAATCATTATTAAACAAAAAGAGCAGTAACTAAAGGAGTAGTGTTCTTTTTTATTATTATTAAAAAAAGGATCAAAAACAAAAACAGAAAAAATAAGGGAAGGGGACATGAAAACTTGACAAGCGTTTTTTTATTTTTTTAAAAAAGAACATGCAAAACAAAATTAGAAAACAAGAAATCAAATTGGTTGGCCATTCGGTTGGCAATATTTTGCAACGAATGGCCATATTTGTCCTTATCCCAAAATTTATATGACATGAATTTTTCAAAAATATTTGGGATAATTTCATAGATTTTCCTTCAAGTTTTAGCTAATAACCACCCATTTCCCTTATAGTTTTAGATATTACACTCATCTCCCTTTTTTTGAATTTCTTGTAACGAACCTTGTTTTAATAATAATCTTTCAATAACATTCTAAAAAAATACCCTTTTGTGATATTAATTATTTAATACTCTTACAAGGCTGGTGACGCAAGAAATATTCCGTTCAAGTTTCTAATTATATGTCTAACTTTTTCAGCTTTCATTTGAATTTATGAGATTTATATAAAAAACCAAATTATATTTAAAAGTTGTAAAGAAATCACAAGAAATGTTGTGTGTCGATGGACAAGTCCTTTTTTAGTAGAAAATGATACATACATCCAGAAAATATACTCCATACTTCACCTACAAATATTTACATGAATATTACTTCTTCCTTTTAACATGAGATAATACAGTGTTAGTTTGATTTAAAAAATTTGGACTTAAGAATAAGAAAACAAATCAGATTTCAAATATAAAAATTATATGGTCTAAAGGTATGTACCAAACAACATTTTATTTCTCCAATACTAAACTAATATTTACTTATAATAATTTATTAATAATTTTTTGTACTTACAATATTAATATGTAACTGAAAAAATTACATTTACAATTTAACATGTTTGAGTAACAGCAGTTGGCAAGTTGTGACTTTGTGTAGTTTACAAGAAAACAAATAAACGCATCCAATGAAAGATGTAGTGTGGAGCATTGTACGTGAAATTTTTGAATTTTTAAAGTTATATATTTGAAGTTTTTTGTTCCAAAATTTTGTATTAAATAATTAATACGATAAAAGGGCAACTTTGAAATATTAGATAAGTTTTATCATTAAAACAAGTTTCGTTACAAAGAATTCAAAATAAGGAATGTGAATATAATATCTAAAACCTTAAGGGAGGTGAATGTTATTACCCAAAACCTGTGGGGAGGTCTCTGAAATTATCCCAAAATATTTAATTACCCACACAATGTCTAAGTGATGTTGTATTAGCACAAAGGGGCCTCGATACAACACATCTTGGCAGCTACTTGGTGATACCGTCACCCAAAATTCAGAAGGCCTAATAAATTAAACAACCCTCAGATACTAATTATGTACACAAAAAATCAGCTTACAAAGAAATTAGATTTGTCAAATTTTTATTCTAATACTGGGCATTTGGCACTTGTGCGCCAAGTTGAAACAGACCCTTAGCCTTTCCTGGAAGCTGTTGGAAGGAATGGATCATCAAGTTATGAGCATTATTTGAAGCAAGTTAATTAGCAAGAAAGTCTGCTATTTTATTTACTTCTCTGTAGCAGTGACCGTTATGGATTACAGCCCTCTTCTTGTAGTTAATAATGTTGTCCACAATCTGCTTGTGTTTCAGGTTGAAAGTGCCCTCCTTTGTCACCATGTTTGCTACAAGCATTGAGTCAAGTTCTAAAGTGAAATTAGTATGCCCATTGAGACAACAATATTTCACTCCAAACTCTGCCGCAGAAGCTTCAACCATATTACTACTGTCTACTACAACATTGAATTGAAATAGAGAAAGCCATGATAAAATTACGTTGACTATCTCTAACAATTTCATCTATACCACCTTTGCCATATATATTTTGTGAGAAACTCCCATAAGTGAAAATTTTGATTATGCCTTAGGAGCTTTTTTTCAGCAAACTTGTTTTCATCTCTATACAGGTCTGAGCCTTCCCACCATGTTGCAAATATTTGTCCTTTTTATAATAGGCTGGAGTGATTGGACTATATCAGTAAGAACAATCTTGATATTCCAAATTATTTGATATGGAATATCCTCTGATCATCATATTTACATGCACATTATCTCTATTTTAAGAGTAAAGGGTCAAAAACACATTTAAAGTATTCAAGCTTTTTGAGTTTCATACCTGAACTATCAGGTGTGTGAGTTTTCTACCTAAACTATCACTAAATATTAAACGAAACACACCTGAACTATCAGTTGTTTGAGTTTCATACCTGTAATTTCAGGTAGGAAAAGTGAACAACTGATAGTTCAGGTGTGTTTCAATAAACATTTGGTGATAGTTCAGGTAGGAAACTCACACATCTGATAGTTCAGATATGGAACTCAAAAAACTTGGACACTTTGGGTGTGTTTATGACCCTTAACTCCTATTTTAATAATTTCCAGCAAATGCATATCAGGGCAATTTGGAGTAGGGTTTTGTGAATTTTGTTAGTTGGTTTGGTGCTCAACCAATTCTTGAGAATGTTGACAAGTTTGGTTGTTGTGTTGTGTTCCCAAAGGATTTTCGAACACATTCCACATTTGTCTTCCAGTTTTCACTTCAACAAACATATGTTGTATGGTTTCCACATGTGGAATCCTGCAACACAGGCAATCTATACTTGAATTAGTACTATTCTTGTTAAGAGCATCCACAAAAGGTAATCTTCTTTTAAATATCCTCCACTTAAAGAAGAAATTTTTAAAAGGAATATTAGTATGTTAAAGATTGTTTTGAAAACAATTTTTAGTGAAAGGATTTCTAATAATCTGTCAAGCACTATTATTAGATAAAATTCCATTTTGAGTAGGATTTCCAGATGGGGAAATCAAGATTGTTATGATTGCCAATAGTAACAGTAGAAATATATTGAATCATCTGTTCATGTAGCAAATTAGCTAATTTAACAGCATTTCATCTTTCATTCAAGATAAATTTATTAACATTAATTTAGTCTCCAAAATCGAGTCTCCAACTCCTAAATGTTTTGAACTAATAAGCTCGATCTAAAGTATTTAAATATTGTTAGGTGATGACCCTATGCAATCGCAAAGAGTAACCTAATGTGGACCCCTCGTGATCACGATCAACCCCATGCAACCATCTTGACTTGCTTAACCCTTTGCGAACGCGGACCTCACCCTTGCTATCGCCACGCTTTGTTGATGCACCCAAAAAAATCTGGTGTTGTCCATATATGGTTTTAGCCTCTGACTAGTTGCAATTTGAATATACGTCTAAATTCAAAATCATCATAAGAACCTATAGGAACCTTCAAATCATGAATTTGTGTCCATTTAATTAAATATTTTACTTTAATCAACTCTTAACTTTTCAAAGTCTTAATTTTGGTTCTAGCGCTTTGAAATGCACCTGAGCCCCTCGAGACGCCTGTCACCTATACATGCAAATCAAAATCAATAAATAAACCTACAAGAAGTCTCAAATAGGGGAAAGGGGTCTTAAAACTCAAAAATGAGCAGACAAATCGTAACATCAATCAGGCAAAATAATATTTTCAAAAGCAAAGAAAAAACTAAAGAAGAAAGAGAGAGGTATGAAATTTCAATTTCTATGTAATACTATTGCTAAGTTTTTTAAATTATTGAAAAAGTGCGTGTTATAATTTATATTAATTGAGGTCATTTTTTTCTGTTTTAATCTATATATATATATATATATATATATATATATATATATATATATATATATATATATATATTATAAAAACATGAATATAAATGTTGGTTGACCAAAATAATCTTAAAATATTGAACGACTTTTATACCCTCAATAAACTATAAATATTCTATTCTTTATTGAACTACTTCATGTTAGAACTATCATCTGTTACTAATAATAATATTACTTAAATAGGCTAGACATATTATCCTATTACTACTAGAAACTCAAATCACCATACGGTTTGGGATAACCTATAAATGCTTGGAAATCAACTCAACTACATCTTCTTTCGTTGTTTAGACATATGATTAAGAAGTATGGATTGAAGTTGTTGGAAAGGGAATTCTTCTAATCCAAAACAAAAAGTTGGAAAAGGGATTTAAATAATCAAATCGTTTAATTGTATACTACAAATAAAAAAGATTACTAACAAAAAGCAGTAATATTCGATTAGCATTAAAATTTGAATGATTTTCTTGAGTTACAAACTTTTCATCCAAAATTAACTATTCAAACATCACAAAAACAAATAATTTGTGAAATAATTCTATATAAAAAAGAATTAAAATAATTCTATGAACTTTTATATAAATCAATATTACGAGGAAGCAGAGGATTAAAAAAGAAACTAGATTTATGATACATTCTTTTATAGGTCATTCTAAAAACTAAATTATTTCTTAAAAGTTAAAATAGATATGATAAATGAGGTATTCATTTGGTGTATTATTAAGGTATTAGTTCGTTATGAGATATTGTTAGCACTTTGATCAGAAAAATTTAATTGTGGGAGAAACATAGAAGTACATAATTAATAATCTTAACAATATTTTAATAATTGACGGGAACATTCGTGTCACACACGTATATAAAAGCACGAATAATAATCTTTGAACGATAAAAATATTTTTGATATATTAATTGACTTATACTCTTTTAGTTTAATTTTCTCATATTTTTAATTAATTAAGTAAATTTATGTAATTACAAATAATATTGTCTAATATTAATGGCTGACAGGGAATAACGTGTGAGGCATGTTCATAGAGACTAGTTATTATAAAAGCATGAATAATAATGTTGAACGACGAAAATATCCCTGAAATATTGATTGACTTATATACCCTTTTAGACTAATTTTATCGTAAACTGAAAAATTCAAATTTAAAAATAGAGTTTGAAACAAAGACTACTTCTGAATTTCAATTATAAATTTAATTAATTTTTGAATCTTTGTTATTGCTTGTACGTGTTAAAAGTTTAGTTCTCCAACATAGAAAATAATTAGGTAGTATTAGACCATATTTTAATCGTCTTAGGTATTCTTAATTTACCTAATGTGTCTGGTCTTAATTTAAAGATAGAATAATCATTACATTAAAGTAAAATATTTATTTCTAGAAAACGAGAAAAGTAAATATAACTATTTTGAATAAAAATATAATTTTGAAGATTTTATTAAAGCAAAATATTAATTTTAAAAAATATTTTTAAAATATTGATCCACTTTTATATCCATCAAATCTAAGTTACCTCATGTCCTAAAACGTAAAGATTATTACAATTGTTAAAAAGTCCAAGTTCGTATGAATTAAACAATCCCCGAAAATTATGATTTTCAATGAGTCAGTTAATTATTCAAACAAGTGAACGATCCGCAATTTGAAGAATTTTAAGATCTCCAAAATTTAATTATCAAGAGAAAAGTTGTATCCTAATCCAAAATTTTAAAAAACAACCGCAACTTAGTATTCCTAATATACATAGTATTCCTAATATACTTTTGTTAGAGATAAGCTAAATACCTCTACAAAAGAATTCATTGTTCTTCATTAGTTATTATAAATTTTTTAATGAGTTACAGTTGTAAAAAGAACTTAACAAGACTCGACAAAGTTCTCGACATTTATTATTAGTCCTTTAGTAATTAAAATTGAATAAGATGAATATGAGTTAGCGTGAATATAACGCACGAATGATATGCTTATGTTGTTATGCAGCGATAAGTGATATCGTGCAAAACACGTTTATAGAGACTAGTATATATAAAAGTATGAATATAAATGTTGGTTGACCAAAATATCCTTCAAATATTAAACGACTTTTATACCCTTTAAAAACTAAACTAAGTTGTATTCTATGTTGGATAAAATTGTAATCTCAATTAATATTTTAAGTACTAAATAAACTACTTAAAGTTGGCTTAGATTCGTCACTTTTGGTTTCCTACTATAATTTTGTCTCTGAGTTTCATACATAAGAAATACTTAGCCTACAATATACAGTATGTTAGGGTTTTTGCCCTGATTTTTTTATCGTATTTGAGTTTTACCTTTCTCTTGAAGAAAGTCAAAGTATTACCAGAATTGATTTTACTTTTCCTAAAAGGAAAAATAAAATCTTACATATCTGACTAACCTCTTTCTTGGAGGAAAAGGTTTTGTACCTCTATAAATTGAAGATCCTCCTTCTCATTTCACAACACAATAGCATCCACAATGTAGTCATTAAAAGAGTCTTGTTTAGGGGGAGATTTTCTCTCGATAGTTTTTATGCTTTCTTATTAGTTTTCATATGTAGGCCAGTTGGCCAAACAACATAATGATATTATGTTTTATAGACTTTTAATATAGTTTTTATTTGTCATCTGATTTATCGCCATCAAGGTTTGCACTTAATAGCTTCCGCATGACGCCCTCTCGATTTCGAATTCAACAAGTGCAGGGTTAAAAAGTGTTTTTGTTTTTAAAAATGTAGCAGCAAGATTATTGAAAATATGGTTAAAAAAATATCTCCACATGTAGTATTTTGGAACTCTTTTTTTTTTACAAGAAATCTTCACTATCACCAACTTGGTTGCAACTTTGATCTTAACATGTCTTCAATCTAAACCATCGGCTCATTGAACCCATTGTATTGTTGGATACATTGGATCGTTGGACCATAAGCTCTGATACCACTCGTTGGATTCGAAATCGAAAGGGCTCATTTTTAACCCTGCAAAGGGCTCATTTTTAACCCGAAAGGGCTCCAATACTTTCAACCCGAAAGGGCTCTAATATTTTCAACCCGAAAGGGCTCCAATATTTTTAACCCCCAAAGGCTTCACTTTTAAACATGACAAGCAGCAGTGATGAAGATTATGTGAAGAACGAAGATCAAGCATGTGAAGAGACGGATCAAGTTTTTGTCAAGAAAATCAAGTTAAAAAGGGAAGATTTGTTAGGGATTTTGCCCTGATTTTCTTACCGTATTTGAGTTTTACCTTTCTCTTGAAGGAAAGTCAAAGTATTACCATAATTGGTTTTACTTTTCCTAAAAGGAAAAATAAAATCTTTCATATTTGGCTAACCTCTTTCTTGGAGGAAAGGTTTTGTACCTCTATAAATTGAAGATCCTCCTTCTCATTCCACAACACAATAACATCCACAATGTAGTCATCAAAAGAGTCTTGTTTAAGGGGAGATTTTCTCTCGATAGTTTTATACTTTCTTATTAATTTTCATATGTAGGCCAATTGGCCAAACAACATAATTATATTATATTTTTTAGACTTTTAATATAGTTTTTATTTGTCATCTGATTTATCGCCATCAAGGTTTGCACTTAATAGCTTTTGCATGACGCTCTCTCGATTTCGAATCCAACAAGTGCAGGGTTAAAAAGTGTTTTAGGTTTGACCTTACAAAAAGAATTTAATTGTGGATTTCCTGTTTATGTTTACTTGCGCCGGAATTGAAAATCGTTTCCAAAAAAACTGTAGCAGCAGGATTATTGAAAATATGGTTAAGAAAATATCTCCACATGTAGTATTTTGGAACTCTTTTTTTTTTTTGACAAGAAATATTCACTATCACCAAGTTGGTTGCAACTTTGATCTTAACATGTCTTCAATCTAAACCATCGGCTCATTGAACCCATTGTATTGTTGGACACATTGGATCGTTGGACCATAAGCTTTGACACCACTTGTTGGATTCGAAATCGAAAGGGCTCATTTTTAACCCTGCAAAGGGCTCATTTTTAACCCGAAAGAGCTCCAATACTTTCATCCCGAAAGGGATCTAATATTTTCAACCCAAAAGGGCTTCAATATTTTTAACCCGCAAGGGCTCCAATATTTTTAACCCGCAAGGACTTCATTTTTAAACATGGCAAGCAACAGTGATGAAGATTATGTGAAGAACGAAGATCAAGCATGTGAAGAGATGGATTAAGTTTTTGTCAAGAAAATCAAGTCAAAAAGGGGAGATTTGTTAGGGTTTTTGCCCTGATTTTCTTACCGCATTTGAGTTTTACCTTTATCTTGAAGGAAAGTCAAAGTATTACCATAATTGATTTTACTTTTTCTAAAAGAAAAAATAAAATCTTCCATATTTGGCTAACCTCTTTCTTGGAGGAAAGATTTTGTACCTCTATAAATTGAAGATCCTCCTTCTCATTCCACAATAAATAGCATCCACAATGTAGTCATCAAAAGAGTCTTGTTTAGGGGGAGATTTTCTCTCGATAATTTTTATGCTTTCTTATTAGTTTTCATATGTAGGCCAATTGGTCAAACAACATAATGATATTATATTTTTTAGACTATTAATATAGTTTTTATTTGTCATCTGATTTATCGCCATCAAGATTTGCACTTAATAGCTTCCGCATGACGCTCTCTCGATTTCCAATCCAACACAGTAATTAATTTTTTCTCTCCCTACTTCAACTTAGTCACGTAATATTAGTTGTTTTTTTTTTGAAGCACGTCATTTTAATAGTAAAAATGTCTCATGTGCTCTTTAGATATAAATGAGATGTGTGGTGCACCAATTTTGTTTGATTTGCAATTGAAAAATACTTGGCAATAACCAACTGAACCTTAATTAGGTAGGAACAGGATTAACATAACTTTCCCTTACTTTTTTTTTTGGTTAACTTTTAAGTTTGGAGATCATTTTTATTGATAACTAAAGCAAAGAAAAAAATTAATTTTCCTTTACTTGGATTTGTTATTCGGTATTCTTTTGTATTGGGCAAAAGGAAAACTCACGTTGGTACTTGAGTCTTGGATTGATCTCAACTAGAGTTGAAAGTATGTGTTGTTTTCATTTACAATGTTTCTGATGCATAAAAATTTTCAAAATAATTAATACGTATAATTTTCTTTTTCAATTATGTGAATAGAAGCTATAATCATAAGAACATTTATTTACTTTTACCAATAGGACATAAATAGTTGTCCAACTTACTAGCTAAATGAAAAGAGAATTAATTAATTTTTTTCTGCATTACGCTGCAATTAATTCTTTTTAAAAGTATGGATCACCTTTGTTTGTATTGTTGCGTGTAAAAGAGAAAATGGACAACTAATATGGAACAGAGGGAGTACAATAGTAGCTTACTGGCTATAGGTGTCTTTCAAGTTCGAGCAAAATTAAAAATGAGATTCTTCACAATAAGTTTGAATGTGTTCACAAAATATTAACCCGACATAATTTAATACCTGACGGGGTTTATAAATGCGAGAAACGTATCTATATTATATAAGAACGAATATAAATATGGTTGACCAAAATATTCTTCAAATATTAAACGACTTTATACCCTTAATAAGCTCTAATCCTATTTCTATTCTAACATAGTTCTTGAACCTATACATTAGAAATATAATAAACTAAAAAATTTATTTCAAAGAACGCCAATTAACTCGCATCTTTTACTCTCCGGTGCAACAAGAATTCTTTCACGATAACAACGTCAATTTAAACATCCATTCCTTGGACAAAAGAATTTTTTTTTGATGTTCTTGCATATATGTATTAATATGAACATCTACGTGCTATTATTAACGTGCAACGCACGTTCGTAGAAACTAGTATATATATATATATATATATATATATATAAAAGAGGATCATAAGCCTGGTGAGGTGGCATGTCTCTATGATTAGAATGACCATTTATCTTTTTTACTAAATTATTTGACAATTTTAAATATTAAAATTCACTTAATCGGTTCAATACAATGAGAAACTCAGACGCTTAGGTTTAAACGAAATTCAACAACCGCTTCGTTACCCTTACACTTTGTTTGGATGGTGGTTACCCATGGTTTTATAATGTATGGTATTGTATCGTATTGTACTATACTATATTATTAATACAATGTTTGGATAAATTGTATGGTTGGCTGTTGTTTCATAATGTACTGTATTGTACTGTGTTGTTTGATTTGACTGTACTGTATCATAGTTGGTAAGTCTACTAAAATACCCTAAATTATTATAAATATTAGGGTAGGATATTTTGGAGTAGGGTAAAGAGTAAAATAGAATTATGTAATATTAAATAAGGACATGATTGAAAAGAGAAATTAGATTACCACGGGATACCACCAAATGGGTGGTACAATAAAATGGGGCTTTTCATGGTTAAATAACTATAAAATCAAACCATACCATACCATACCATTTATTTTAAATTACAATCAAAACAAATATGGTACTCATACAAATCATACAATATTTTAATTAATCGTCGCGACTGCAACGTACAGATACGAACTTCCGTTTCCTTATCGTTCCTCAATCGTCACAGCTACTAAACTCCGAATTTGGCAAAATTCCTGAAGCCAAACAAAGTCAGTTATGGTTCTCCAAGGCCCATACATTGTGAGGAAAGTGGTATGGTTGTTCAAGCCTTTTACACGGCACACGGGATAGGCCATACAACCACTGTTTTGCCGCCGGAGTAAATATTTCCCCTTCACTTTCACATCTGAACAATATGCAGTTTATTCCTAAATGTGAATACACTTACAGGAACAATATGCTCATCAGGACACTCCTCACAATCATATGTGCTTGTAAGTTGAATTGTTCTTTCATGTCACCCATAATTGATTCTAAGATGAATTTACAATCCTTTAGCAGGCACAACAAGTAAGAGGTCTTGAAGAATGATCTGCTACATCAAACTTTGTACAACTTCATCATCGTGATCAACTTTCTAGTGCAGTATTTTATTACTTCAATAATATGTAATGTAAGTTTATCTTTTATAAACTTCCAAAAAAAAGTTTATCTTTTATGTTATATGAATTTCGTAACTCGACTGTTTCTTTTTGTGGATTTTCCACTTTTGTCGTCAATGTGATGGTTCATTCCCAGAGCTTAAGTCCGTGCTTTGTTGGTTCAATGATCTGTAATATTTTGTATTTCATGAATTTGTATAGACTATTGACTTTGTCATGATGCAATAACGTTTAAGGCAATCCTAAGGGACTTGGAAGTAAGGAAGAGACTGCAAAGAAAGGTGCAATTTGGGCGCAATTTGTCAGGTAATCTATTGAACCTCATTAAATACTTAAACAGATTATGTTTATATGAGTTTGATGAAACATCCTTATTGTTTGCCAGAAATGTTACGGACCAGAAAAAGTTTGATTTATTGCCTTTGAGTTACTGGTTATTTTGAAAGTTAAGAAGTCAAGTTATAACTGACAATAGGAATACTGAAATATGATGTAGCACTTCTGTAGATGTTACAATATTTCTCCATTTAATTCCCATTCCCCGCTAACCTACTTTCTGCAGACAACACTCCAATCTAAATTGGTGCTTCACCAATTCTACCCCAACGGAGGTGAAAAAACCACTTTACCAAATCTCCATCAAATCGTTAACGAACACGATCGTGTTTCCCCTGTTCCTCTTACATCTGTTTCACCTCCTCCATATTTTCCCTGTTCTTCCCAACATCTTTCCTTGAACACCTTCTGCAAAAGAGATTGGCAATTTTCCTTCACAGACTTTGAAGTTGTACAAAATGCCAGCCAAATCTCTATAGTTCATTGAGGTATGACGCTTCCTAACATCTTTCCTTCAACACCTTCAGCAACAGAGGCTGAAAAAAATTCCTTTACACACTTTTCAGATGTACAAAACTCCGGCCAAAATCCCTACAGACCATCTAGGTTTGCTGCTTTCTAATTTACATTTTCTTTCCAGATCTTTTTTGAGTTGTTGCGCCCGAAACCTTCCATCTTCCTTTATATCAAATTCAGCAGATACATTTAAAATTCATCTTCAGGGAGTTCAAAATCACGACGGCTTGCCTAGGTATGTTGCTTTTCAATTCCCAAATATTTTTATTTATTTCTGGCCCCTGAATTATTTTCAGACTCTTTCCAAGATTACATACAATTCGTCTCCCAAGTATAGAGGTTAAAAAACACTTTCAGGTTTAGTTATATCCATACCTTTCCCGTATAATCTGAATCCTTGCTGCTATGAAAAATGAAAACTTTGTTATTTACATGATACTACGCCATTTAACATACATTGTTTAACATACATTGTTCTCACAAATCTTTTCAGGGTTGTCAATTTTGAGAATCTTCCTTTTTCCTTTACATCAAATTTGGTAGATAAATTTAAAATTCATCTTGGGACAATTCAAACTCCCACCGGCCCGTCCAGGTTTGATGCTTTGCAATTCTCAAACAGTTTGCTTAATTACTAGTCCCTGAATTATTTCTCGACTTTTTCCATTTTAATTAAAACTCGCATCCCAAATGTTGTGGTTAAAGAACACGTTCAGATTTACTTAAGATTTTTCAATGTTGTATGAGTTCTTTCCATATCTTTCAGTCTTATAGATATTTAATTCTTCCTTCTCGCTTTATATCAAAACCTGCAATGAAACTGCCCCATGAATATTTCCCCTCTACCTTTCCTAGGACTTCTTTCGGATAACTTATAATACGAATTCTCACTGTTCTGAAAAAAGAAACTTCAATGTTTACATGAGACTTTTAATCTTTAGTATATATCGTTCTTTCCAGATCTTTTCAACATTATCCAATTTAGAAATCTTCCTTTCACCATTAAATCAAACTCGACAGAGAAGTCTAAAGTTCTTCTTGGGTCAGTTCAACATCCCACCGGCCTGTCCATGTATTATGCTTTCAAATCTTAAACACTTTGTTTTATTTCTTGCCCAATGAATTATTTCTAGACTTCTTCCAGTTAACGTATGATTTGCCTCACAAATGTTGTGAAAGGAAAATACTTTAAGATTTACATGGGACTTTTCAGTATTGTTGTATACGTCCTTTCCAGAACTTTTGATGTGAAGCCAAAAGTACATATATTTAATCATTATTTACCTCCCATTTAGTCTTTTAATTATCATTTTTGAGTATTGATTTTAGGAATTTTTACATAAATAATGTCTTAGGAAAGCTTTATTATGCTTTTTAAGGGTACTTTAAATTTATTACGGTCTATAGCCTATTATTACATTTAATAGTTAATTACTTAAATAAAGTATATTCTAAGCAGTATATTCTTCTTCTTTTTCTCCACAAAGAGCTCGCTGGAGCTCCGACAAACAGCTCCCAAACCACCGTCTATATTTACCCATCTCCTCATCTCCGGTGAAAACGTGACTCCGACGGAACCTCAACCCACTATGTTCTCCACAACCCAGCCACCACCCTCCCTCCATTTCCCCTTCTTCTCACACCACCCAACAACGCCCATCCATAACCAGTGAACCATAATGGTTTGACGAACCCACTTCCGTCGAGAACTCCAGTCAATTGCGAGCTTTGACGAAAACAACCAACAACAACTTTGAAATTTTAGATCTGGCCGGTGATACGCCCAAATTACAACTCCAATTACGAAGCGTAAGCGGTCGCTGTCAAATATAGAACCCAACTAAGGTTGGGGTCGATCCCACAGGGAATAAGGTGCAAATTAAGTCGTTAGTGACTTAGTTGACTAGTAATCGATAGTTTCCGGTAATTTGGGGGGGGGGGTTGTGTGATCAATATTTGAACAATCCAAATAACAAATTTCGAGTTTGAATGAGTATTAATCAATATGAGAATGAACTAGGGAAATGTTCACCATGGCGTCGTAATAATTTCAACTCAAAGTTTGATAACCGGGTTCTTTCTATATGCATATCACGATGTGATTGAATTAATGGTATCATCTAAACGTTTCTCAACCAAATAGACGAATTTCCTTTTCAATTCTCTCGAACTTGAAAAGGTAAACTTTCTTATTTCAATCCTAAACATCAAGTAGATTAATCTAGTTACAGCATTAATCATAAGACGAGAGTTGGTAGTCTCGAATCCTCGTAGTTAACCAAATTTCCCGGTTTTAATCTCTTTGCTCAAGCAAATTAAACCTAGGCATGCCCTAATGTTTGAAACCACTAGAAAACATTAATAATGAATGATTAACGACGTGACAACATATAGATTGAACCCAATGCTACCCGAAATTTATATTGCTACTTTTGCCATGGCTCCCACAACCCTAGTTGTGGGAAGTTAGCTACTCATGTTATTAGGGAAAGAGAAGAAAATCATATTCATAATAGAAAGAAAATATTCTTACGATATATGAACACAAGCTTCAATTATCCAAGAACAAGAAGCCAAAATCCCAAGAACAATGGAAGAATAAGAAGAAGAAGAAAATGTGTTTGTCCTGTTTTCTCCTCTCAAAAAGTTGCTCAAAACGTCACACAAACTATTAGTTAATGAGTAATAAAATAACCCTAACACTGGGTATTTATAGCAGTCCAAGAAATAAAGTCCAAAAATAGAATTTTCGGAATCCCGCTTCGCGTTGACGGGTCGCCTGACGGACCGTCACGCATATGACTGGCCGTCACTTGAGCCGTCACTGCTAAACAATGGGCTTCCAGGAAAATTCTCAGGTAAGTCGTCCAGCAGGTGATGACTTACAACTTTTTATCTTGGTGGCCTGGGTGACGGTCCGTCAGGCCAGTGACGGGCCGTCACTCCTAGGCAGTGCTCGATGAATTGTTGTCTCGTCCTGGCGTCTTGGCTGACGGCCAGTCACAGGTGTGACGGTCAGACATGCTAGCCGTCAGGCTTAACCAGTTGAGGTTTTTGAACATTTTTTCTTCTGTTTCCATCTCTAGCTCCATTTCCTGCAAATATAACAATAAAACATCAAAAACCACAAAAGTTGCTTGAAAACTCCCGAGTATTCTTAGTTAAAGGCGTCAAATGTGCCGTAGAATCCCGGCACATCAATACCCTCAACTTAAAACGTTCGCTTGTCCTCAAGCAACATGACAACAAAAACAAAATGACGACTCAACTAAGAATACCAACACATATCTCTAGAAAATCATGTCCACTCAACAGTTTATTAAATTTAAATCAAGCCCCTCGGTAGCACACAAATGTATGAAACGCTAACTTGCAAGGATCCAAACATGTCATTCCGATATGATAGAATATTCTACATACACACACAACAGCTATCCTAACAGTCAATAGATAATACAAAAATCTCGGTGCCCTCACCACAAAGAAGTCTCACACACAAGATTTGGGACTAGGTAAGGCGCTCACACTCACAAATGATTTCAAACAATGCACATGCGATGCCATAAGCTTGCCCTTGCTATCCTATTTCAGTTTTTCAGAAATCCGCTCAGGATCACAACAAGACTTGTTTTGGCTTGTAATGAGGCTTTGGGTGCAGGTAGGATACATTTCGGGGTTAGTGACTAAGCCCTCCTTGGAATCACCGACCTACTATTTCCACTTAACTTTACTTCGTCCATCCTTATTCACCTTTTTATTCCCTTCTTTCTAGCTACAGGTGCGGCCTCTTTATTTTGACAATTCTTTTTCATCTCTTTTTCGTTTCTTTTTCTTTCTTTTCTTAGGCACACACCCGAAATTTTCATTCTATCCACAACCAATCTTATCCATCCTATTTTTTCTTATCATTTACCTCTATAGTAGCCACCCTCAACTTAGGCTGATTGCCTGAGTTGAGGTGCACGATGTCCAAGGAAGGACCAGGGCCAAAATAGGGATTCAAAGTTAAAAAGAAACGGTGACAGGTTATTGAAAGAATAGGGTCAATTATTGCTCAAACAGGGATCAAAGGGATTATTTGCATTTGGACGGTCTTATAGGCTAAGTGGACTGCACACAAAAAGGGCCTGTGATCCTTTCCTAAGCAACCAAACTTCAAACTTAACAACATAGGCCAGGAAAGTTCTAGATGAATGCACAGAGTACGAATTTATAACAATACGCTCAAACACACTTGGCACCAAGAAACCATACCACTACCAACTATCAAAACAACAGCTCGGCTTAAGCATAATTATTACAGTCACAACCACACAATGATATTCAAGGATCCAGAACAGTCAATCATTTCAAACATAAGTACAAAATCAACTTTTTCAGAGGGGGCTCCTTTTAGTTCAACTTGCCAAAAAGCCATGCTTGCTATAGACACCAGGGCACAACACAAACAAAATTTAAAATGACAACCTAAACATGCCGGTTCTACTAGATAGCACACTGGAGGGAAAAGAAACACGGCAACAAAAACTCTCGGTGGTGAAAGACTCACAGGTATCCCAATAACACCCTCAACTTAGACTCATGCATTGTCCCTAATGCATACATGTGAAAGCTAAAACTGTGAGAGAAAGGAATACCTGTGAAGCCCATAGGACTCAGAGTCTAGCATGATGTTGGAGACCGCTAGGGTCTCCAAAGCAGGAGCAATCGCTGGAATAGGTGCAAGCGACATCATCCTGTTGAGCTCCAACTTTTTCTTTTATCGGTTCCTCAGCTAGTCGAGATAACTTCTTTACTCTTTCTAACTCTTTTTCTTTGCTGGTTCTCTTGCGGTGTTTTCTTTTCCTTGATTTGTTCTCACCGCCTTCCTCTATAGGTTTCTCTTCTTGTGATCCTAACACCATTCTCATAACAGCTACGGTCTCAACAAAACCCTTCTTCTCAATATGCACATCCGTAGGGGCTTCATCAATAACATTGATAACCGAGACCACCCTCATGTCTCTTGGTGGCTTCATCAGTTTACACACATCAAACTTGACCAATTCATTGTTTAATCTGAATGTCAGTTCGTTTCTTTCCATGTCGACCAACACTCTTGCAGTGGCTAACAATGGTCGTCCCAAGATTATGGGAACTTCAAAGTCCACTTCGCAATCTAAGATTACAAAGTCAACTGGGAATATAAACTTACCAACCTTTACCAGCACATCAGACAATATTCCCACCGGTCGCTTTACTGAACGGTCAGCCATTAACACCCTCATGGTAGTTAGTTTGGGAGCTCCCAAACCCAATTGTTTATAGACTACTAGCGGCATCAAGTTGATGCTAGCACCAAGATCACATAAGGCTTTTTCAAAGTTGAATTTCCCAATAGTACAGGGAACAGTAAAAGCACCTGGATCTTCCTTCTTTTCCACTAACGATCTTGAAGAAATAGCACTGCAGTGGTGGAGGTTATCTTCTGGTTCAAAGCTAACTGACCTTTTCTTAGAAATCAAGTCCTTCATGAACTTGGCATAACCAGACATTTGTCCAAGAGCGTCCACCAGTGGGATGTTCACTGATATCTGCTTGAGCATGGTCATGAAATTTAGGAACTTTCTATCTTCCACTTTCTTCTTCAACCGTTGTGGGAAAGGAGGCGGTGGCCGAGGCATCATAGTTGGAAGTTTTTCAACTTCCTTGCTTTTATCCGTGAGCCTTTGAGTAGCATCCTCTACCACATTTTCATTCACAACATCACTTTTCTGAGTCTGAATTACCGTATGTGATTCCGATAATATTTTACCGCTTCTTGTAGTGATCGCCATACAACTCCCGTCATTCCTCGGGTTTTGAATGGTGTCACTCGGTAAGGTACCTATCTTCCTTTGATTTAGAGACGCCGAGATTTGACTCACTTGCTGCTCTAATTGCTTGATCGAGGTGGAATGTGAATCCACTACCTGACTTATTGCTAATAATTCAGTCCTCATCTCCTTTACCCCGGAGTCAGTAGATTCCACCTTCAACAACATCTTTGCCATTATGTTCTCCAATTTGGACGTCCCTGTCTCGTTGCTAGATCTTTCCCGATTACCAGGTGGTACATACAACCCACCTCTATCAGTTTTATTCTTCCAGTTCCCCTGCTCACGATCTCTGTAGCCAGCTTTTTCATAGTAGTTGTCCTTCTGATAGTTCCGACCTTGGTTTCCCTGACCATTGGCCTGTAAACCCCCCAAATAATTAGCCTCCTCATCAGATTCAAACTCTGCTGCTCTACCTTGGGAACCCACAACTTTCACTTTCTCCATACCTCCTGACATCAAATGTTTTATCAGTAGGTCCATTTGCATTTTCAGATGGGCCATATCTTGGTCCCGCTCTTCCTCTTTCCTGCACTGTTCCACTGACATACCGACTGCATAAGTGCTAGCAGCCACCTCTGTATCCCGTGTATGCCAGGCCCTGTTGGTTTTAGTGAGCCGGTCCAAAATAGTTGTGGCATCGATAAAGGTAAGACCCATAAACGCTCCACCTGCTGCATTATCCAGTGTCGGCTTGGTAGCCGAATTCAGTGCCCTGTAGAATGTTTGCATTAGGAAATTATCGGTCAACTGATGGTTCGGGCATTGTGTCAGCTTCTTCTTGAACTACAACCAAGTCTCATGTAAAGCCTCATGGGGTTGTTGTCTGAAGTTGCAAATTTCATCCCTCAACTGTATCATCCTAGAGGGAGGAAAGAACCTTTCTAGGAAAGCTCCTTTCAACTCTCCTCAGGTTGTGATAGAGTCAAGGGTTAGCTCTGTCAACCATAATGTTGCCTCATCAGACAGAGACAATGGAAACAACCTGAGCCTGATCACTGTCTGACTTAATCCAGGCAATTCGAACGACTTGCAGATGCTCACAAAATTCATCAGGTGCCTGTTGGGGTCATCACCAGCCACACCACGAAACAACCCTCTCAAATTCAACAGCTGAATCATTATGCTAGTAATGTTGAACTTGGACCCGGGCGCTAGCGGAGGAAGAACAATGGCGCCCATAGCACCAACTCCATCCAAGTCGATATCCTCATCATTCAAGTGATGCTGAGCCTGTTGAGCCTGCTGTTCTGCAGCGAGCCTTGCTGCCTCCTGCTTTTGTACATTCATGGTTTGCCTTAGCGTTCTTGCGAGCTCGGGGTCGTATGGTAATATTGGTTCACCCGAGCGTCGGGTACTTGGCATGCACAACTCTGTACCCTATACCAAACAAAAACAACAAATAAAAGTAAAAGAAGGAAATATGACTAAAAGTCAAATAAACACACAGGACTTAATAAACAACCGTATTCCCCGGCAGCGGCGCCAAAATTTGATACGCCCAAATTACAACTCCAATTACGAAGTGTAAGTGGTCGCTGTCAAATATAGAACCCAACTAAGGTTGGGGTCGATCCCACAGGGAATAAGGTGCAAATTAAGTCGTTAGTGACTTAGTTGACTAGTAATCGATAGTTTTCGGTAATTTGGGGGGGGGGGTTAAATGTCAAATTCACCCAAGTTAACTAACAAGCAGCAAATTTTCACGAGTTTATAATCATTGCGAGAATGAACTAGGGAAGTGTTCACCATGGCGTCGTAACAATTTCGACTCAAAGCTTAACCGGGTTCTTTCTATATGCATATCACGATGTGATTGAATTAATGGTATCATCTAAACGTTTCTCAACCAAATAGACGAATTTCCTTTTCAACTCTCTCGAACTTGAAAAGGTGAACTTTCTTATTTGAATCCTAAACATCAAGTAGATTAATCTAGTTACAACATTAATCATAAGACGAGAGTTGATAGTCTCGAATCCTCGTAGTTAACCAAATTTCCCGATTTTAATCTCTTTGCTCAAGCAAATTAAACCTAGGCATGTCTTAATGTTTGCAACCACTAGAAAACATTAATAATGAATGATTAACGACGTGACAACATATAGATTGAACCCAATGCTACCCGGAATTTATATTGCTACTTTTGCCATGGCTCCCACAACCCGAAGTTAGCTACTCATGCTATTAGGTAAAGAGAAGAAAATCATATTCATAACAGAAAGAAAAGATTCTTACTATATATGAACACAAGCTTCAATTATCCAAGAACAAGAAGCCAAAATCCCAAGAACAATGGAAGAATAAGAAGAAGAAGAAAACGTGTTTGTCCTGTTTTCTCCTCTCAAAAAGTCGCTCAAAACGTCACACTAACTATTAGTTAATGAATAATAAAATAACCCTAACACTGGGTATTTATAGCAGTCCAGGAAATAAAGTCCAAAAATAAAATTTTCAGAATCCCGCTTCGCGTTGACGGGTCGCCTGACGGACCATCACGCATGTGACTGGCCGTCACTTGAGCCGTCACTGCTAAACAATGAGCTTCCAGGAAAATTCTCAGGTAAGTCATCCAGCAGGTGACGACTTATAACTTTTTATCTTGGTGGCCTGAGTGACGGCCCGTCAGGCCAGTGACGGGCCGTCAGATGGGCCGTCACTCCTAGGCAGTGCTCGATGAATTGTTGTCTCGTCCTGGCGGCCTGGCTGACGGCCAGTCACAGGTGTGACGGTCAGTCATGCCAGCCGTCAGGCTTAACTAGTTGAGGTTTTTGAACTTTTTTTCTTCTCTTTCCATCTCTAGCTCCATTTCCTGCAAATATAACAATAAAACATCAAAAACCATAAAAGTTGCTTGAAAACTCCTGAGTATTCTTAGTTAAAGGAGTCAAATGTGCCGTAGAATCCCGGCACATCAGCCGGATAAAGCTTCTCCGGTAAAGCTCCGGTGGTACACAAATATTTTCTCTCTTTGTTCCTCCTTTACATCACCCGTTAATTTTATTTTTGTTTGACAGATCTTCTTTATTTCGCCATGATTATGTTATTGTTCATCGAAATTGACTAGAATGTTAAAGTTGTTTGTCGAAGGCGGGTGATTCGTGAGTTTTGTCAAAGAAGACGACTGACCTAAATCACTAATTTTCATCTGCTTCCTTAAGATGTGAAGTGTGAAATTGATATGGATAGGCTTTAGCTTCCTTAGTTTAGCATTAGCATCAATAGAAAATCCTTCTTTGTGGATAAGGATTTATACAGAATGTACTCTTTTGATGTCCCTTGAGGGTTCCTTTTTGTATAAGAGAAGTAGATAAACTTCTCTTCTTGTGATATATTTGAGAGCTTATCTAGAAATTCTCTATCTTCTTTTGTATTGATGGAGCCTGTTCCATTCCAGGGAGGTACAAGGAGATAATCTCCATTGTTTTGTATCTATGCTTTTCTGTTTATATATTAATTCTTCCATATAGAGAGGAGGACTTAAAAAAAGTGTATTAAAATTAGTATTAAATATAAATGTTAGTTTTAATACAATTTGAATTCAATATTATAGATTATTATAAATTCGATAATTGTTATTTCAGAATAAATATAATACATTTCTAACAACGTAAACTAATTTAAGTAGTATAAAAATGTTTGAAATTCACCTATAATACTTATAATATATTTGTATTAAAAATATTTTAGTTATGTATTCACCATGTGCATTAAAACATGTCTATAATATTTATAATATCGAATTCAAAACGCATTACAATTATTGTTTATTTTTTTCTCTTATTAATGATGTTAAAAATGTATTATACCTGAATTTTAAATATTCAAATACTATTTAAATTAGTTTATGTGTTAGTACATTCAAATTGTGTTATAAATGTATTATATATGTATTTAGCTGATTTTGCTATTTTTGGTAAGAAAAGTAAAGCTATAATCTGTAAGAGTAAAAATTATACTATAATTCGTAAATAAAACTTTATAATACACTATCTATGTAAAAAGGCCTTGATTTTATAAATTATTCTTATGTTGGGTATTTTTATTTGTAGGATTAAAATGGTATGAAGATGAAGAAATCTGAAGAAGAAATGAATTAAAAATGAGAAATCATATAAGGAAATCAAGCAGGCAGCTTAATGGATTAAAGTGAATATTATACTACTAGATAATTTAAGGCCCGTAACAATATAATTTCATGTATTTTTTTTCCAGTATATTACTTCATAATTTGTTTCAAATGTTCATACGACATCAGTGCGTCATTTATAACCCAACTTGGGAAAGCTGAATCCCAAGAAATTCTATGTAGCAAGGAAATAGAGAATTGATGATCTAGCACATTTCATGTTCGAGAAATATATAAAATATTGATATCCTTGAATGAATTCATCAATCTCCATATATCCTCGCAAGTCGCAAGTGGTATCTATTTCCCACGATGTTGTTATCTTCTTTTTGTAACTACAAGCTTTGCATATGATAATATATAAATCCTTGATCAACCATTTTGTATAGCTCGTTTCAAAGCCTTCTGAATTATTATTGCTTCAACTCAAATATAATTTGTTTGTGGTTTGCTTTGTCGATGAATTTTGTGATACATTTTATTATTATCTTCGATAAGTAGAAGTACTTCTATTTGTTTTGATTTTAATAGATTTTAATATTAAAAGAATTTTTAAAAAGTTAATTTTTTTTCAACAACAATAAAATAATCATGAAAGCAACTTTATTTCTACATATAACAATTATCTTAATGTCAAATTTCAAATTAAACTAATAAAAAATTTTGATACAGAATTCTAAATCTTATTCACTAAAAAGAAAAGTCTGAATCTTACCCCCATAATGTCACGACCCGATTTCTCGGTCATGATGGCACCTATAACCCCCCAGTAGGCGAACCAATCCCCGTGGCCTAGAACAGGTAGTAATGGGCTACATTCCTCAATTTAAGCAGAAGAACAGTTAAATAAGCAGAAGCAAGGGGACAAGATAAGGAAAATAGGTAACAGGGATATATATACACACATATGCGAAAGCTAAACCAAACCCAAAATCTGATATCATAGTATAAAGCCGAATCTATATGTCAGAAGTACGAAAAGATCTAAAATAATATATACATAAATGTCTCCGAGTGGTAGTAGAGTACATAAGTAAGAGATAAATTGAAAGCTAAGCTCCGATCGCCAAGAGCTCACCCTTGGTCTGGAATATCACAAAAGCAGCTTCTCGCACGAGTCCCCGACGAGCTAACGGTGATGGCCCACACTAGGATCTACAACATAAGATGCAGTGTGTAGGGTGAGCACCAAATGCGAAGCATAAGGTACCCAATAGGTATCATGGGCCGACTGAGAACATATAGGATAAAAGAGCAGTATCAGACGGAATGGAAGCAAGTAGTCACAGAAATCAACGAAGAGTACACAGGAACTAGCCCAGAGAGAAGTCAACAAAATAGTATACAAGCCTAGCAAGTAAAATATATATACACAACAAGCACATGTGTAAGCAAGAAACAACGCACCTAAGACCCTTGCAATAACAGTATATACATAATAAGTTTAAGAAATAGACGGTATACCGGTAACCTCAAGTACAAGGAAAGGAAGAGAAAAATAAAGGTAGGCATGCTCGGAAATAGGAATCAATAACCCAACTACTCATACCAATCCCAAATCTAACAAGTAATAATTTAATCATACATAATTTTATAAGCATAACCGTAACAGGGGATAACACCGCGAATAAGAAACAAGAGGCTACCTACAGTCCCTCGGCCGTCCATACAACTGAGGAACGCAAACAAGTGAAAACAAAACCCTTCGGCCACCCATACAACCGAGCGTACACTCAACAAACAACAAATAAGGGTGGAGCCTCAAACAATGAATGATATGATGCATGATAACCTCAGGTGAAATGGTATCTCTGTATGTACCCCCTCCGGTGCCGATCAGGCCTAACAGGTACGTTCCATGGAAGGACACTGCCCGTATACCTCTACTCCGCCGTATACCTCTACTCCCCCGTATACCTCTACTCCACCGTATACCATCCATCCAACACACGCAACCCGAAGCCCCAGGCCCGGACAACAAGGTCCATGGAGGTCCCAGACCCCATACTAAAACTCAGTATCAAAACATGTCCTCCGGAAGCAAGTCCGGGTTCAAGATAGAGACTCAGTCTCGGATATGCATGCCCAGACCCAATCCAGGACTAAAGTAGTAGAAAATGCCTCAAAACTCCCTCCAAGGGTGCCCGTGTGTAATCGGGTATAAACAGTAGAAAATCAGCTCAGATGCTCGATCCGACCGAGGCTAAAATCATATCAAGTAGTAAGAAACTCATCTAGCACCCCGGCCCTACCGAGTTTAGCGTTAATAGTAAAACTGGTGATAGAAATCATAATTTATCCTTCTTTTACCCCAAGAAGATTCATAAGTTAAATCAAACCATTTTTAGTTCATTTCCTATCGAAAATGGGCCCCCGGGTCCATGCAAGGTTTAGAAAACAATTCCAGTAGGCCCGAAGCCAAAATCGTAGTAAAACATGGATAAATCCTCTGTATATGCATGGAAATGAATGATCAACACAAATAGCCACCCAGCAGCTCACAATCAACCTATCGACCCTGCATAGGCCCACAACTACTCAGCAAGCATAACCTACCTAGAAGGATATTTCTATGTCCGAGACTCGCGGACATTCCCAATAACCCACCTTCTATGTTCCAGAGTCAATACAAGGTCACACAGGACCACAAGGGTGATAATATCGTCTATAACAAATACTACAAACATCGGAGTAAAGAAACGAATTGAACATAAAGAAACGGTCAAGGTCAGTGGTACCAAGCTAATAAGCCCAACCCAAGGATGCCCATTAATACAATTTTATCCTATATATGCAAAGTCTAGAGGAGTTAGACCGTAACCTACCTGTCGTCCGATGACAAGCTGCTAGAATGATGAACGCACCTGGAGTCCTTGCACAACAATATAAGTAAGTAGAGAGAGAGAGTTGAGAAAATAGTGGTATACCGGTAACCTCAAGTAAAAGGAAAAGACGGAAAGCAGTCTAACATACTCAAAATGGAATCAACAAGTATAAGGAAATCATAACACGAATCCAATCACATGATAGCATAACCAGGGAATCACGTCACAAGTACAACCCTAGGATGAGATAACTAGACCACAATAACCGAGAGATACCACTCAACTTCCCACAAGAATAGAACCAGAATCTCACATTCTGCTCAGAAGGCCACACAAAAGTGCCTCAATAAGATAGGACTCCCTAGCCATCTCAGTAATCAGACATCCCACAATCGAAGCCTCAACAGGTTAACCATCACTAATCCTTCGCTAACCGAGTGCCAAGACAAGCTCTAAATAAAGACATGAGTAAATATAGTCTACCTACAGTCCTCCGGCCACCCATACAACCGAGGAACACAAACAAGTGAAAACAAACCCTCTGGCATCCCATACTACCAGAGCGTACAATCAACAAACAACAAACAAGGGTGGAGCCTCAAACAATGAATGACATTATGCATGAAGATCTCAAGTGAAATGGTATTTTTGTATGTACCCCCTCCGATGCAAAACAGGCCCAGCAGTAGGTTCCATGGAAGGACACTGCTCATATGCCTCTACTCTACCGTATATCCTCCCTACGGCACACTTAGCCCGAAGCCTCAGGCCCGGAGCGACAAGGTCCATGGAGGTCCCGGACCCCATACTAAAACTCAATATCAAGACATGTCATCCGGAAGCAAGTCCGGGATTAAGATAGAGACCCAGTCTTAAATATGCATGCCCAGAACCTATCCAGGACTAAAGTAGTGGATAATGCCTCAAAAACCCCTCCAAGCGTGCCCGGGAGTAACCGGGTCTAAAACTGTAGTAAATCAAGTCTAGTGCTCTGCCCGGCAGAGACTAGTATCAGTAATAAAATCAAGTCTGGTGCTCTGCCCGACAGAGACTAATACCAGTAATAAAATCAGTGCGAAAAAATGCCCTTTTCTATCATCAACAGTACCAAAAAGGGCCCCCGGGGCCATGCAAATTTAGGAAAATTGTCGATAGTGGCTCGCAGCCAAAGTTGTAGTAAAATATGCAGGGGAAAACCTTTTTCATAGATAATATGCTCGCACACAAATATAAAAGTAGCCCAATGGCTCACAACAACTCCTATCAGCCCTGCACAGGCCCAACAACTACTTAGCAGACAAAACCAACCTAAAAGGATCATCTCTATGTCCGGGACTCGCGGACATTCCCCAATAACCCACCATCTATGTTCCAGAGTCAATACAAGGCCACACAGGACCACAAGGGTAATATACAATACTACGCAAATACTACAAACAATGTATGAATTAAATGGACGAACAAGGAAGACAACGTCTAGGGTACCAACCTATAACAACCCACCCAAGGATGTTAATTAATGTAGTTATAGCCTATATACGCAGAGTCTAGGTAGGGAAAGCCATAACCTACCTTTCATCCGATGACTAGCTGCGGGAACGGTGTCGTCCAGGCTCGAACTGCTTTGGGAAGCTCCAAATCACACAAAAAAATACCTTTAACTGAAGCCCCAAAGGAGTCTCTATGAAGCCTGACCAACCAAGGTAATGGAACAATTGCTAGAATCAATAAGGTTGCAAGAACGATCCATAGCCAATTGATAAGGTATTAATGTCACACTCGCAACCAGCCAACTCCAAAGCATAAAATGAGGCCAATAATAATAATAAATAGCATCTAAATCCAACAACAATTTGTTAACCACATCTCAAAGGAGCGACGAGCTCCCGAGGCACTATTTCAAGGCGTACTTCACGTTGTTCAATCCAATCACTATCGTATGCGATCCCAATAAAAACTTTCCAATACCTCCAGAACCTTACCACAACCAGTACACCACAACAATAACCAAACATAATAAGATAAAAGGGTTGTCCAAAGCCACAATATCCAAAACACCACTTCGTGGCTCGGAAAGCTGTAAAAAAATGATACTAGAACATGTAATTACGAAGGAGTATCAAAGGGGAGAGATCTCCTGGACAAAAATATTCAATATCCCAAGCTAAACAACCTGCCTCCTTGAAGGAACAACAAACAGATCCAAGTCCAACAAGAAACTACTACAAGTTATCGGAAAATATGACTTTTCGTGACTAGAAGCTTAGAATCTCGATTTAACAAATAGATAAGTGTACGTGATCCTTACCTTGCCAATATAACTCCATAGTTACTGCAAAATACTAGATAAACATATGCTAGCTCTCTGCCATAACACCCATGAAGATACGCCACGAAATCGATGGGACAAACTACACTAAAATGACGAGCTCGCGACGTAGAGCAACTTCTGTTAAACTTCCGAATTGAAAGCATCAAGGTCCATGGATTATTTAGGGACTTTCCCTATGATTTTCAGTAGATTTGGGTGGAAAGTATGAGTTAAAATGAAGGGAAATCAGATTTTATAAAGCTAAACTAACTCGGGATGGGGGGCCCACCTTGACATGCCTGCTTGTGCAGTCTTACAAAAATGTGAATATCTCTCTATTTTGAAGTCGTATGGATGAATGGTTTAGTGCGTTAGAAACTAGACTCGTAGACCTTTGATTTGGTATATTGGGGGCCCACTAATTCTTTATATATTGGGATAAACATCCCAAGACATTTAATCCAAATTTAAAAAGAATTCCTTAAAGGAATTTACAATAACTTTTTCTGACTTTTGTTTCGCAACTTGCTTGATTTCAAAACTTATCATACGACCATTTTGTGATTATAATACCTCATAACACATCCTTCTTAGTATATTAGACACTATTAGTCTTAACTCAAAGGTACGGGTTAATTTAAACCTTCCAAATGGGCGAGGTGTTACACGAGGCATTTCTTTAACTCGAATTTTTGTGTAAGGGATTCCTTTGACCTAGAACCTTGGTTTAATTCTTTGATATTACCAAGAATGTTGACTGAAGTTAACGATTTCCAAAGTTGAAGATCTAAAATGAGGAACAACCATAAAGACCAAATAAATGGCTCGGGTACCGAACTACCAGTCCCGACAAGCCATAAATGATTTGGGGCCGCTACAGGTAAGTTCTAACGGTACAAGAAAGGCGAAAATACGTACATGATCGGAACGGTCATTACAACCCCATTCTCAGGAATGCTATGACACCACAAATCAGGATTGACCTTTCTACAAGGCTAGTTGAGGTCATATAATCGTAAATCACTATCCCACGATTTGATAACTCAACTCTTAAGACTCAGCTCTAAAATAGGGAATTGGCTATAAAGACTAAACGAACGGCCAGGACACCGAACTACCGGTCCCAGCAAGCCATAAGTGACTTGGGGCCGCTATAGGAAAGCTCTAATAGTACAAGGAAAGCATACACGCAAAAATGACCGAAAGAGTCATTACATCATCCACTACTAAAAAGGACTTTCGTCTTCGAAATTCAAGGACAAGGAAGTACCTGAAGGCTCAAACAACTGGGGATATTGAACCCGCATATATATTTTGGTCTCCCAGGTAGCCTCCTCAACTGGATGGTGCTTTCACTGAACCTTAACAACCGGGATATCTCGAGACCTCAATCATCTGACATCTCTGGCCAAAATAGCTACCGGCTCCTCAACAAAGGCTAAACTCTCATCCAACTGAACTGAATCCCACTGCAACACATGAGACTCATCTGGAACATACCGCCACAACATCGATACATGGAAAACTGGGTGCATAGCTGAAAACATCGGAGGCAAAGCTAACATGTAAGCAACACTACCAACCCTCTGAAGAATCTCAAACGGCCCAATGTACCTGGGGCTAAGCTTGCCCCGCCTACCAAATCTCATCACACCCTTCATGGGTGATAAATGGAGAAACACCAAGTCACCAACACAAAACTCCAAGGCACGAAGCCTACGATCAGCATAACTCTTCTGCCTGCTCTGAGCTGCCCGAAGTCTGTCCTGAATCACTCGGACTCGGTCTAAGGAATCTCGAAGCAAAATTGTACTCTGTGTCCTAGACTCGAAACCATCAAACCAACCAACCAGCGATCTACAATTCCTACCATACAAAGCCTCAAAAGGTGCCATGCCAATACTCGAATGAAAAATATTATTATAAGCAAACTCTGCCAAAGGCACAAACTGATCCCAGGAACCTCCAAAGTCAAGAACACAGGCCCGATGAATGTCCTCCAGGACCTGAATGGTCCTCTCGGACTGTCCATCTGTCTAAGGGTGGAATTCCATACTAAGATGAACCTCTGTACTCAAATCTCGCTGAATAGCCCTCCAAAACTGAGATGTGAACTGAGTGCCACGATCTGAAATGATAGAAGCTAGTACCCCGTGCAACCGAACAATCTCACGAAAGTAGATCTGAGCTAACCTCTCTGCACCATAAGAAGTCTGAACTGGAAAGAAATGTGTTGACTTAGTCAGCCGATCAACAATCACCCAAATGGAGTCAAAACCCCTGGAAGTGGGTGGCAAACCAACTATGAAATCCATAGTAATCCCTTCCCACTTCCACTTAGGAATGGGAAGTCGCTGCATTAAACCACCAGGTCTCATGTGCTCGAACTCCACCTGCTAACAGTTCAAACACCGAGATACAAATTCCGCTGCCTACTTTATACCACTCCACTAGTAAAGCTGCCTCAAATCTCTGTACATCTTGGCTGCGCCAGGATGGATAGAATACCTAGAATAATTTGCCTCACTGAGAATCAACTGAATCAAATCATCAACCCTCGAAACACAAAGGCGGCTATCAAACCTCAGAACCCCATCTTAATCTAGAGTAGCCCGGCTGGCCTCACCCCAAACAACCTGATCACGAAGGTCGCACAACCGCTGATCCTTAAACTAACGGCTCTGAATCTGATCACCCAAGGTAGAATAAACCTCAACACTGGTAAGAACTCTGCTAGGATCTGACAAGCCAAGACTAACCAAATGGTTAGCCAAAGACTGGATGTCCAAGGCCAACGGTTGCTCCGAAACTGAAAGTGAAGCTAGGCTACCCATACTTACAGCCTTCCGACTCAAGGCATCTGCCACCACGTTTGCCTTGCCCGGATGATAAAGAATGGTAAAATCATAGTCTTTCAGTAGCTCAATCCATCTCCTCTGCCTCGAGTTCAGCTCTCACTGACTCGTAATGTACTAAAGACTACGATGATCAGTGAATATCTCACAATGAGCTCCATATAAATAGTTCCTCCAGATCTTGAGCGCGAAGACTATCGCCGCCAACTCTAAGTCATGAGTGGAGTAATTGCGCTCGTGAACCTTCAGCTATCTCGATGCATATGCTATCACACGACCCTGCTGCATCAACACACAACCAATACCAACCCCGGAAGCATCAGAATACACGAAGAAACTCTGACCCTCAACCAGCAAAGTCAACACTGGAGCTGAAGTCAACAAGGCCTAAGCCTCTGAAAACTATCTTGGCACTGATCCGACCATTGAAATGGGACATCCTTCCTAGTCAGCATAGTCAAGTGTGCTGCTATGGAAGAAAATCCCTAAACGAACCGTCTATAGTAACCTGCTAACCCAACAAAGCTGTGGACCTCAGTAGCAATAGTAGGTCTAGGCCAATCACAAACTGCTAAAATCTTCCCCGGATCAATCCTAATCCCATCCTTAGACACCACGTGCCCTAGGAATGCAACTGACTCAAGCCAAAACTCGCACTTTGAGAACTTGGCATAAAGCCGATGATCTCTCAAAGTCCGAAGTATAATCCTCAAGTGCTGCTCCTGCTCATCCCTATTCAATTGCCGATAATTAATACACATCCGTATCGACCCATCTTTCTTTTTCACAAACAGAACAAGAGCACCCAAGGCGATACACTAGGCCTAATAAAACCTTTATCCAACAAGTCCTGGAGCTTCCCTTAAGCTCCCTCAACTAAGCTGGAGCCATACGGTAAGGAGAAATGAAAATGGGCCTTGTGCCCGACTCTAACTCAATAGCGAAATCAATATCCCTCTCAGGTGGAAGTCCTGACAGGTTGGTAGGAAACATATCTAGGAAGTCTCTAACCACAGGAACATACTCAGAAGATGAAGGGTCAGCACCAGCATCTCAGACATATGCTAGATAAGCTAAACACCCATGGGAAATCAACTTCCTAGCTCGAAGACAAGAGATGATCCCAGATGGTGCATGGCTAAAAGAACCCTGCCACACAACCAGGGATACACCAGGCACGACTATGGTAATGGTCTTGGCATAACAATCCAAAACTGCACGGTGAGGGGATAACCAGTCAATGCCCAGTATTACATCAAAATCTAACATATCGAGTATCATCAAATCACCCCAAGTCTCCAAATCACCAACAGATATCACACAGGATCTCACAATCCGATCCACTACTAAAGAATCTCCTACTGGGGCCAAAACAGAAACAAGAACAGATAATGGCTCACTAGACAACCCCAAACAAGGCAGAAGGTAGGCAGATACATATGAACAAGTGGATCCAGGATCAAATAAAGCCATAGCAGACTGATGGCACACAGAAATCGTACCTGTAATCACAGCATCTGAGGCCTCTGCCTCCGGTCTCCCAGGGACCGCATAGAACTGACGATGACCTCCACCTGCCCAATCGCCATCCCTACCACCTGCTCTGCCACGCGGAGCACCACCTCTACCCTGACCACCACCCCCTCTAGCCGGAGGCTGAACTGCTCATAAAGGCTCGTTCGGCTGAACTGTACCTTGCTGGGGGCAATCTCTAGCAAAATGACCAATCACACCACAAGTAAAACAAGCCCCTGATGACCTACTCGGTCGGGATAAACCAGCAGATCTCGTTTGGCCACCACGGCCTGATGCCCCAAAAGCTGCACCCTCGAAGACTGACCGATATTGCCCTGATGGCTGCTCTGACCCTGCTTGAACTGGGTACTACTAGAAGTCTGAAGTGAAGCTTGAACCGGTCGGCTGGACTGACCCTGGTGCTGCTGTGGCTGATAACCTCGACCCCACTGGCCTGAACCTCTACAACTATGACTGGAACCACTATAGCTGCCTTAGTGAGGGGGCCTTTGATCCCTAGCCCCGGGATCATGATGGTGCAAATCCTCCACGGTACGGGCATAATATGCGATAGCTTAAAATGATCGACCACCGACAACTAATATCTCAGCTGGCTGCCTAAGCTTTTTCTGCAAATCCCAACAAAACCTACAAACTCTATCATGCTCTGTAGGCATGATCATAGCCCTAAATGGAGCAAGCTAGTGGAAGCGGGTCTCGTACTCAAATACGGTCATAGAACCCTGGATAAGTCTGGTAAACTGCTCTCGTACAAACCATCCGCGGGAGAATAAACTAGAGTAAGTGAGATTTCATAAAACCATCAAGGATAAGACGCGCAATATAGAGTCAATAAGAGAGTGGTATTTCCTAAAATGCCAGTGTAGCCTCCCGAAGATTGAGTACAGACGTCTCCACCCCGATCCGCAGGACTCTACTAGGCATTGACTCCTATACCAATGACACCGCTGAACCTAGGCTCTGATACCAAGTTGTCATGACCCGATTTCTCGGTCATGATGGCACCTTCAACCCCCCAGTAGGCGAACCAATCCCCGTGGCCCGGAACAGTTAGTAATGGATTAGATTCTTCAATTTAAGCAGAAGAACAGTTAAATAAGCTTAAGCAAGGGGACAAGATAAAGAAAATAGGTAACAGGGATATATATACATACATATGCAAATTCTAAACCAAACCCAAAACCTGGTATCATAGTATAAAGTCGAATCTACATGTTAAAATTATGAGAGTATCCAAAATAATATATACATAAATGTCTCCGAGTGGTAGTAAAGTACATAAGCAAAAGATAAAATGAAAGCTAAGCTCCGGTCGCCAAGAGCTCACCCTCGGTCTGGAATATCACAAAAGCAGCTCCTCGCATGAGTCCCCGTCGAGCTAATGGCGATGGCCCACACTAGGATCTGCACCAGAAGATGCAGTGTGTAGGGTGAGCACCAAATGTGAAGCATAAGGTTAGGTATCATGGGCCGACTTGGCACATATAAGATAAAAGAGCAGTAACAGATGGAATGGAAGCAAGTAGTCACAGAAATCAACGAAGAGTACACAGGAACTAGCCCAGAGGGAAGTCAACAGAACAGTATACAAGGCTAGCAACTAAAATATATATACACAACAGGCACATGTGTAAGCAAGAAACAACGCACCTGGGACCCTTGCAATAACAGTATATACATGATAAGTTTAAGAAATGGACGGTATACCGGTAACCTCAAGTACAATGAAAGGAAGAGAAAAATAAAGGTAGGCATGCTCGGAAATAGGAACCAATAACCCAACTACTCATACCAATCTAAAATCCAACAAGTAACAATTTAACCGTACATAATTTTATAAGCATCACCATAACAGGGGATAACACCGTGAATAAGCAACAAGAGGCTACCTACAGTCCCCCGGCCGCCCATACAACCGAGAAACGCAAACAAGTGAAAACAAAACTCTCCGGCCGCCCATACAACCAGAGCGTACACTCAATAAACAACAAACAAGGGTGGAGCCTCAAACAATGAATGATATGATGCATGATAACCTCAGGTGAAATGCTATCTCTGTATATACCCCCTCCGGTGTCGATCGGGCCCAACATGTAGGTTCCATGGAAGGACACTGCCCATATACCTCTACTCCGCCGTATACCCTCCCTCCGGCACACGCAGCCTGAAGCCCAAGGCCCGGACGACAAGGTCCATGGAGGTCCCCGACCTCATACTAAAACTCAGTATCAAAACATGTCCTCCGGAAGCAAGTCTGGGTTCAAGATAGAGACTCAGTCTCGAATATGCATTCCCAGACCCTGTCCAGGACTAAAGTAGTAGAAAATACCTCAAAAACTCCTCCAAGGGTGCCCGTCCGTAACTGGGTCTAAAAAATAGAAAATCATCTCAGGTGCTCGGTCCGACCGAGGCAAAAATCATCTCAAGTAATAAGAAAATTCATCTAGCACCCCGGCCCTGCCGAGTCTAGCGTTAATAGTAAAACTGGTGATGAAAATCATATTTTATCCTTCTTTTACCCCAAGAAGATTCATAAGTTAAATCAAACCATTTTTAGTTCATTTCCTATCGAAAATGGGCCCTCGGGTCCATGCAAGGTTTAGAAAACAATTCCAGTAGGACCGAAGCCAAAACCATAGTAAAACATGGATAAATCCTCTTTATATGCATGGAAATGAATGATCAACACAAATAGCCGCCCAACATGTCACAATCAACCTATCGACCCTGCACAGGCCCACAGCTACTCAGCAAGCATAACCAGCCTAGAAAGATATTTCTATGTCCGAGACTCGCGGACATTCCCAATAACCCACCTTCTATGTTCTAGAGTCAATACAAGGCCACACAGAACCACAAGGGTGATAATATCGTCTGTAACAAATACTACAAACATCGGAGGAAAGAAACTAATTGAACATGAACAAGCGGTCAAGGTCTGTGGTACCAAGCTAATAAGCCCAACCCAAGGATGCCCATTAATACAATTTTATCCTATATATGCGAAGTCTAGAGGAGTTAGACCGTAACCTACCTGTCATTCGATGACAAGCTGCTAGAACGATGATGTCCTAGCCTGAACCACTCCGAAAAGCTCTGAAATAAAATCAACTCAAATTTGGGCTTGAATAACTTGACGTAGATAATTGACTTTCTTTTGCAAACCAACTATAGCGTTAAAAATATTTTCCTATTGAATTTGAACATATATGCGTATAAATCCATTTACAGAAATATGCAAAAGCATAATAATTTAGAAATTATTGAAATTTTAAGAGGAAATCTACTCTAAGCATGTGTATCTATATGTGTGTTTACGGTGGGGGTTTCAAAATTGTCAACTTACATCATATATATACTACACATATAATGTTTAATAAGTAGGCTAAGGAGGGACAAGTGGCAGCCACTTATACATGCCTAACTTTTTGTCCATCTCCCTCACCTCCACCCCAGGTGGAGGTGACAATACCATAAATATTTCATTCCCGATATATACATACTTGGGTATTGTGTAGGTTCGTGATAAAATATATATAACATTTTGAGTATACCATAATTAATAGAAAATCATTTCCAATAAAACCTACTATATTATAATAATAATTTTCAATACAGCTAGGTTTACTATCTCCATTAAAATATTAATAATTTATAAAACTCTTATAAAATAAATACATACACAAGTATAACACATCAAAAGTATTTTTCATAAATATTTAAAACATTTTTAGGAAAATAAAACTTTTTACCAATTTAAATCAAATATTTTCAAATACGCGCGATGTTAATAAAATTCTCAAATGGGAACACCCCATTCTCAGGAATGCTATGACACCACAAATCAGGATTGACCTTTCCACAAGGCTAGTTGAGGTCATATAATCGTAAATCATTATCGCACGATTTGATAACTCAACTCTTAAGACTCAGCTCTAAAACAGGGAATTGGCTATAAAGACCAAACGAACGGCCAGGGCACCGAACCATCAGTCCCAACAAGCCATAAGGGGCCGCTATAGGAAAGCTCTAACAATACAAGGAAAGCGTACACACAATAATGACCGAAAAAGTCATTATACATAAAATAACCAATATATATGATTTCCTTTTTCAAACTTTTCCAGGTTGTTTTTCCCTTTATTTATTTTTTAATTTTTTTCTTCCTTTATTTTTTTGACCTAGTCCTTTCTATTGACATTTTCTTCCGTTGTTCTTTATTTCTTAACTCCTCATTTTTCTTTAGTTTGTTTTTTAATATTTCTCAGAATTTGAATTTTAAATTTTTTTTCTGTTAAATAGTTTATCATAATTGACATTAAGAAAATATCTTGCACATAAAAATAAACATTAATAATTTTTAATCATTCGATGAATACATTATCAAATTAATAATTTCTTGATGCGTACACTTTTTTTCTCTTTTAGTCACTAAATTTGATATTTTCATTGAATTAAATAAAAAATATTGATACATTATTTTAAAGACTATTTTAATAGTCAATTTATAAATTTTAGTAATGGTCAATGGTCATATTATGTAACATAATACTAAAAATTTGTTTACACAATATTCCTTAAAAGTATTTTTAGGAATAAATAATTAACTATCCAAAAATATTATATTTTAAATTAGTTCAATATTTACTTTCTAAAATATGTCTAAACAAGCTTAGCATTTATTATTGTTTATAAAAGTTAGTCAATAGCAACTCTTCATTTTAATAAAATTATAAAAATATCCCTATTAGCCCATAATAAATGTAAAGACATGTATAGATTCTTTTAGAATTTTATTTTGATCATTAATTATATAATTATTATTTTATTCTTAAATAAAATTAAAATTACTAAAATACCTTTGATCGTCATTCTCATGGCTCTTCTATATAATAGAAATACATATGCATATATGCAAAGTGAAGATTCAATAGAAATTGAATTGAATTCAATTCACTAGCAAAAATACACGTGTCCAATTTTGAAGACACCAAAAGAAAAGCTCACGCCGTGCAGTTTGATTGACGCATTGATTGTCGCGACGCGTCAAGTCCTTTTAGTCTGGGATTAATTTTTTTCAATTTATTTTGGACTCAATTATTTTATTTGAGTTTTTTTTTACACATATAAATATTCTGTTAACACTCAATTTTTACCCTCCACATTACGAATTAATCTTGAGCCTTTTTCAATTTCAAACAATTTTCAAAATAATTGTTTTTGTAAAAAAAGGGATAACATATTTTTTCAAATTAGTTTTATAATAGTCTTGAGTAAGAATTTATAAGTTTCATATTTAATTATGTGGAATTTATATAAGTTTACTTAAAGAACTATTTTAATGTTTAATTTCATAAGAAAATCCTTTTTAAAGATTAAACGTTTGATTTTCCTCTAAATTAATTCAAGCAAGAGTAATTGAATAAATTAATTTCATAATTGTTAAAAGAGGTAATTCTACGTTAAATATAATAATTATTTTGAATTTATTAAATTCATTAAAGCTCGAGGATAATTATAATAAGTTCATCTATATTCCAAATCTAACCTATTTCTTAAAGACTATCTCAATTTTAGCCGAATTTCATCTATTCATGCTCAATTCGATTATTTTCCTAAGATTAAAGTGGCCACATGTTGCAAATGTGGCCACATCTTAAATGCCCCTCATCAGCCTTTGCCCCAACCTTCGTTTTGGGCCAGCAATTCATCCAACCCGCTGGCCCACTCCCTTTTTTCTCCAGCCCACACCCTTATTCACCCGCCTGAGCCCAACTCGGGTCCAACACACCATCAACACCAGGAAATTACACGGAGTGTCCTCAAAAGTGAGTGGTCTTCAATTTATGCCCCTCATAAGAAAAGTCTTTAAAAAATACTCTTCCTTCCTTTTTATGTATAGAACATATACATTTTTGCCCCTCTACACCATAACTCTCCATGTTCATTTGTCTCTCAACTTTTAATTTTCATTTTTCTTTTTTCTTTTATCTTTTTAATTTTTTATCTTTTTTCTTTTTTTTTCTTTTTTCTCAATTTTTTTTTAATTCTCGTTTTCTTTTTTCTCAACCTTTATTTTTTTTTTTTTTTTTTTTTTTTTTTTTTTTTTTTTTTTTTTTTTTTTTTTTTTTTTTTTTTTTTTTTTTTTTTTTTTTTCTCTTCCTTTTTTTTCTTTTTTTCTCTTTTCTTTTTTTTTGTTCTTTTTTTTTCTCAACCTTTATTTTTTTTATTCTTTTTTTTTCCTCTTTTTTCTTTTTTTTCTCAACTTTTTTTTTCTCTTTTTTCTTTTTTTTCTCAATTTTTATTTTTATCTTTATTTTTTCCTTTTCTCTTTTATTCTTCTCTTTTTTTCTTTTTTCTTAACCTCTATTATTTTTTGCTAATGAACAAAAAAAGTTGGATAATCCGCAAAGAAGATCTTCTTTCTTTGAAATCGAAGTAAACTTAAGAGCGTGCTTTGTTGTTTGGAAGTCCTTTGGAACAAGTCTTGCCTCTAAAACAAATGTTATAGAACATCTCATAAATCAAGACCCAATGAGGTAGTGTCAAGCCTTACTCGTGGGGCATAACTTGTTGTTTGAAAAATTCTTGAGCTAAGTCTTACCTCTAAGACAAGAGTTATAGAGCATCTCATAAATTAAGACACAATGAAGTAGTGTTAACTCTTGCCCATGGGGCATAACTTGTTTTTTGGGAGGCCCTTGGGCTAAGTCTTGCCTCTAAGGCAAACGTTATAGAGCATCTCATGATCAAGACATAATGTGCTAGGGTCAACTCTTGCCAATGAGGCGTAACTTGTTGTTTGAAAGTCTTTGAGCTAAGTTTTGCCTCTAAGGCAAGAGTTATAGAGCATCGCATAAATCAAGACACAATGTGGTAGTGTCAACTCTTGCCCATGGGGCGTAATTTGTTATTTGGAAGTCCTTGGACTAAGTCTTGCCTCTTAGGCAAGCGTTATAGAGCATTCCATAAATCAAGCACAATATGATAGTGTCAACTCTTGCCCATGGGGCGTAACTTGTTGTTTGAAAGTCCTTGGGCTAAGTCTTGTCTCTAAAGCAAGAGTTATAGAATGTCTCATAAGTCAAGACACAATGAGATAGTGTCAAGTCTTGCTCGTGGGGCATAACTTGTTGTTTGAAAATCCTTGAGCTAAGTCTTGCCTCTAAGGCAAGAGTTATAGAGTATCTCATAAATTTAGACATAATGAAGTAGTGTGAACTCTTGCCCATGGAGCGTAACTTGTATTTTGTGAGAGGTCCTTGGGCTAAGTCTTGCCTCTGAGGCAAGTGTTATAAAATATCTCATAAATCAAGACACAATATACTAGTGTCAAGTCTTGCTCATGGGCGTAATTTGTTGTTTGGAAGTCTTTGGGCTAAGTCTTGCCTCTAAAGCAAGAGTTATAGAACATCTCATAAAAAAAATAAAGGTCGAAAAAATTGATTAAAAAAAAGAGAAGAAAAATTAAAAACCAAAGAAAAAATAAAAAAATAGAAGTTGACAGAAAAAAATAAAAATTGAGAAAAAAAGAAAAAAAAGACAACAAAAAATAAAGGTTGAGAAAAATAAAAAAAATAAAAAAATAAAAAATAAAAGGAGAAACAAATAGAATTGAGAGGAGAAAAGAAAAAAAATAAAGATTGAGAAAAAAGAAAAAACGTAGAAGAAAGAATAAAACAAAAAATAAAAGAAAAATAAAGGTTGAGAAAAAAAGAAAAAAGAAAAAATAGAAATAAAAAAAAGAAAAGAAAAAAGAGAAAAAGAAATATATATAAAAGTTGAGAGATAAATGAGCATTGAGAGTTATTTAAAAATATTTGAGGTGTAGAGGGGCAAAAATGTAGTTGCTCTATACATGAAAAACAAGGAAGGCTATTTTTGTAAGACCATTTTTATGGGGGGCAAAAATGCAAAGTCACTCCCTTTAAAGGGCATTTGTGTAGTTGTCCCCATCAACACCCCTTATTACTCCTTTCCCCATCAGCTCCAACAACATACAAAAACAAAAGGGACAACTACACAAATGCCCTTTTAAAGGAGTGGCTTGCATTTTTGCCCATGCATAAAAATGGTCTTACAAAAATAGTCTTCCTTGTTTTTTATGTATAGAGCAACTACCTTTTTGCCCCTCTACACCTCAAATATTTTTAAATAACTCTCAATGCTCATTTGTCTCTCAACTTTTATATATATTTCTTTTTCTCTTTTTTCTTTTCTTTTTTTTATTTCTTTTTTTTCTTTTTTCTTATTTTTTCTTTTTTTCTCAACCTTTATTTTTCTTTTCTTTTTTGTTTTATTCTTTCTTCTACGTTTTTTCTTTTTTCTCAATCTTTATTTTTTTTCTTTTCTCCTCTCAATTCTATTTTTTTCTCCTTTTATTTTTTATTTTTTTATTTTTCTCAACCTTTATTTTTTGTTGTCTTTTTTTCTTCGTTTTTTCTTTTTTTCTCAATATTTATTTTTTTCTCTCAACTTCTATTTTTTTATTTTTTTCTTTGGTTTTTAATTTTTCTTTTCTCTTTTTTTTAATCAATTTTTTCGACCTTTATTCTTTTATGAGATGTTCTATAGTTTTTGCTTTAGAAGCAAGACTTAGCCCAAAGACTTCCAAACAACAAATTACGCCCATGAGTAAGACTTGGCACTAGTATATTGTGTCTTGATTTATGAGATGTTTTATAACACTTGTCTCAGAGGCAAGACTTAGTCCAAGGACCTCTAAAAAAATATAAGTTACGCTCCATGGGCAAGAGTTCACACTATTTCATTATGTCTAAATTTATGAGATACTCTATAACTCTTGCCTTAGAGGCAATACTTAGCTCAAGGATTTTCAAACAACAAGTTATGCCCCACGAGCAAGACTTGACACTACCTCATTGTGTCTTGATTTATGAGACATTCTATAACTCTTGCCTTAGAGACAAGACTTAGCCCAAAGACTTTCAAAAAACAAGTTACGGCCCACGGGCAAGAGTTGACACTATCATATTGTGCTTGATTTATGGGATGCTCTATAACGCTTGTCTAAGAGGCAAGACTTAGCCCAAGGACTTCCAAATAACAAATTACGCCCCATGGGCAAGAATTGACACTACCACATTGTGTCTTGATTTATGTGATGCTCTATAACTCTTGCCTTAGAGGAAAAACTTAGCTCAAAGACTTTCAAACAACAAGTTACGCCTCATTGGCAAGAGTTGACACTAGCACATTATGTCTTGATCATGAGATACTCTATAACGTTTGCCTTAGAGGCAAGACTTAGCCCAAGGGCCTCCCAAACAATAATTTATGCCCCATGGGCAAGAGTTAACACTACTTCATTGTGTCTTAATTTATGAGATGCTCTATAACTCTTGCCTTAGAGGTAAGACTTAGCTCAAGAATTTTTCAAACAACAAGTTATGCCCCACGAGCAAGGCTTGACACTACCTCATTGTGTCTTGATTTATAAGATGTTCTATAACATTTGTCTTAGAGGCAAGACTTGTTCCAAAGGACTTCCAAACAACAAAGCACGCTCTTAAGTTTACTTCGATTTCAAAGAAAGAAGATCTTCTTTGCGGATTATCCAACTTTTTTTGTTCATTAGCAAAAAATAATAGAGGTTAAGAAAAAAGAAAAAAGAGAAGAATAAAAGAAAAAAGGAAAAAATAAGATAAAAAAAGCGAAAAAAATAAAGTGAGAAAAAAAAAAAAAAAAAAAAAAAAAAATAGAGAAAAAAAAGAGAAAAGAGAAAAAAAAAGAATAAAATAAAATAAAGGTTGAGAAAAAAAAAGAACAAAAAAAAAGTTAAGAGAAAAAAAGAAAAGAAAAGAAAAGAAAGGTTGAGAAAAAAGAAAACGAGAATAAAAAAAAATTGAGAAAAAAGAAGAAAAAAGAAGAAAAAAGAAAAAAGATAAAAAATAAAAAAGATAAAAGAAAAAAGAAAAATGAAAACTAAGAGTTGAGAGACAATGAACATGGAGAGTTATGGTGTAGAGGGGCAAAAATGTATATGTTCTATGCATAAAAAGGAAAGAAGGGTATTTTTTAAAGACTTTTCTTATGAGGGGCATAAATTGAAGACCAATCACTTTTGAGGACACTCCATGTAATTTCCTGAAACAAAACGCCCTCCGTATCTTCATCTTCTTCTCTCCTAAATGACACACTCAAAACCCTAACGCCGTCGAGCTCCAACGGCTTCAACAGCTAGCAAACGACACCTTCACTCCGTGAAAATTCCCAAACGCCGTCCAAACCTCCGTCCAAAATCGAGCTGTCAAGTTGAGAAGCTTCCAGAAATAGCCATGTGGCGATTTCTCCGCGTGATCAGCGGAAAATTGTACAACTTCGTACAAAGCCGTTGCTGGCCAAGCTTATCCGCTCAAGAGATTTGAATTTTCTCAAAACCAAATTCCTGAAACACCCTCTGCTTTCCCCCAATTTCTCCACCCGAAAATCTCCTATATAAGCCCCCTCTCCCATCAGATTAGCGGAGTTCTTTTGGGGAAAATTTTGGGATTCTGGAGAGTCTTTTCTCTAATCTCACGTAACCAAAAGAATTTTGAAGATAAACATACAAAAATGGGTCTCGGACGGATCGAAATTAAAACTCCGGTGGTGGAAATCTCTCTGACGAAGCTCATAGATCTCAGTCGCTGCTCCAAAAGAGGTAAACCTCTTATCTTTTCTCTCTTTGTTTGCTTTCAGCATGATGTAAGGTCGTCTGTTCTTGTTTTTTTTTAAACGTCTACGCTGGTTTCAGGCTGGTTATAATGTAAATACAAGTTCTTTTCTTCATTATTTTAGACATTATCACGTTGGATTTAGGACTGGTCTTGTTTGTTGATGTTTATGTTACATGAAAATTTAGTAAAATGCAGTGTTTGATCCTTGTGCGTTTAAGCCGTAAATAAGCATGACTTGATCTATCTCTAAGGAAATTGGTTGATTCTTCTCCCTTCTGCCTAGCTTAAGTTCATCAATTTCGCTCTTCAAAGTGATATACAATTGTGTGTTTCATGCTTATGTGTTTAAAACTCTGTCCAAATATGATCTTTCCTCACGGTTTTTACAATTCAATAATGAGATATCATGAAGTCTTTCCACATCCTGTGTAAATCGTGAATAACTTAATCCCCGTCGAAGATTGTGTTTTAATAGGAATTTCTGGGTTGAGTAATCCCTATTAGCAGTACGTTCTTGTTGTAAGGAGATTGATTAGAATTTGATTAGAAGTCATATATCGTGCAAGGTCTTTAGCATGCTTCAATAGCTCGTGAATGAGTTTGTTTTATCTGCTATTTCTCGTCTTCTTTGAAAACTGTGGTTCAGTCTAATTAGTATCAAGTGTGATTCGATTTGTGAGAAATTGGCTGCATCTATCTGTCTTATAGAAACAAATTCTTAGACGGGATAAGATTTTAGAGCATAATTGAGTGAGTCTAGCTCTTGTATATTTATGGCTGCCATTTGTTGTCTTAGAATGAGTAGCATGTCTTGTTGGTTGTGAGACTAACCATTACATATGTTTCCTATTTCTTCTCCGTTAAAGGGAAATTTGTGATAAACCAATTCATTTTTTCTCTGTTAAATGTTAAAATATGATCAAATCATTTGTTACATTATAATCAGAAGTTGTGAGTAAAAATTTACACCAAAGAATGAATCTGTTTACCTCTGTCTTTTTTACTGATTGCATTTCCTCATCATTTTAGAATTGATAAGGTCATATTATGTTAAAATAAATACATGTAGGTTTTATGCTTCGTGTTGTGTTCTGATTAATTCTCGAAGAAGTGAGTTCATGGTTTCGAGATTTCTTCTTCTCCTTTCTCTTCGTCTTGTCCATTACAACACGCTTATTGTTAAGCATAAGATATTTGTCTACCTTCATGAACTGCACCTGATATAGTATGGTTCCACTTTTAGTTAAACTGGACTTATTAAAATGGAATATGGAACAGTCAATCTTGAATGCGTATAGCTAAAAATGTAAGCATGAATCACTGTTGGTCATCATATTCGTTAGACAATAAATCTACAAATCGTTAAGACATGTGTTATTTTTGCTTATGTTATCTAGATCATGATTCTTTGCTTCATGAATTTGATTTCCTAATACAATCAAGTTGTATTTTGTTCCTTCCCTGCTTTAAAGTTTGAAAGTATACAATATTTGCTTAAGATATGCTTAATTACTTCTAATCCTTATTTCTTTTTGTGACATGTGACATTCCGAGTCCCATGGACTCTCCTCCTCTCCGTTGCATTCTTCGGTTGAGCTAAACCCAACGTCTCTATCGAGTCAGCCCGTCGAATTGAAAGCCAGAGGTTGAAGAAAGGTGAAAAAAATGGGTTGGACCCATAATTCAGATGGTAGCAGCATCCCATAAGATGGGCTAGATTTTTAAAATGGATTGGAATCCATTTTAAGCAACAGCAGCAGCAAACGGCAGTCCATATGGACTGAAGTTGAAGAAAACGGACTAAAGTCTAAGAAAATGAGCAGAAAGTGGGCCAAAGCCCAATTAGATTTTAGGACAGGTTGGATTAAAGTCCAAATTGGGATTAAGCCGAAGGCTTAATCTTTTCTCTTTCCCTTAAACTCTTTGTATTTTGTGTTAGTTAAACTTATCTCGTATAAGTTGGACTAACATTTAACTTAGTTGGATTCTTCCTAAAAGATATAAATGTTTCTGGTTAATTTTCTTTAAATCACTTGGCGTTTTCTTCATGAAAAATAGTAAAGCATCTTTAAATTTTAATCTATCCAAATAAGCATGTTTTCTCTTATAATCAGACTCTTTATATATTTTTCTCCTAATAATTTCAATCTTCTTTTATCAAGGTATGTCTACCATGTTTTCTAAAGTCAAATTTAAAACAAGATGTTTTCTCATGATAATCATCTCTTCTTTTCAAAAGTTAGTCAAATAAGTTAATTTCAAATAAGTTCGGATAACCGCGAGTTAGCAAATATCCCGAGTGCCTTTAAAACCTTCTCAGAATATTAATAGGAGTCTCTTACCCCTAATCTCTTAGTTTTTAAATCTTTTATTGTTTTAAGATTTTAGAAACATCTTAAGTTTTTCTTGGTTTTTTCTTTTATAAAACTAAGTGGCGACTCTTGCTTTATTTTGAAAATGTTTTGAAACTTTAACTTAGATTTTCGAAATGATTTTCAAATACAAGTCACTTTTTCCCGAAAACATATCCCATAAGAATAATTTTTCCACAATTTCTGACCTACGAAGAGCTAGGAGCCGCCGTGGAGGCCGGAGAAAATTGATTTTATCTTTTCTTCTCCTTTATTATTTATTTTTACGTTCTTTTTTTGATGATTTGTTGTAATTGCTCCATGTCTATGTGGAGTTAAGTTTCTCGTTCTAGGATTATGGTAGATAACTATATGATTGTTTAGTAGACGATTGATTCGATTAAGTTTATTTATCATATTAGTTGTTCTTATGTTCTTATGTATACGATTTTAATATTTGACCAGCATTTGAATAAATAGATAATTCTCACGTGAACAGACCAACGGAACGTAAGAATAGGATGAAGAACATGGGGGATAAGATCATCTCTGGCTTAATGTTAGGGTTGATTTGCGGTTAGGATAGTGATATTGTGATGACCCTTTCGGTCATCTTCGCGTTTACAAATTTAATGTACTGTTAGAGCTTCTCTGTAGCGATCCCAAGTCATTTATGGCTTGCTGGGACCGGTAGTTCGGTGCCCTGGTCGTTCGTTTGGTTGTTTTGGTTGTTTGCCTATTTTAGAGCCTTAACTTAGAATATCGTTCACTTTAGTCAACATTCTTAGATAACGTGCTCAGAATAGGATTCTGGCAGTTTCGTTAGCTCCAGAGTGTTGTGTTTGGTCTAGTTGGACCTTTAGTTGAGGCTTGAGAACTTTTGGTGTGGGTTTGTGTTGCTTTCCCTGTTTTCAAGCCATTTGGAGTTAAAAGTGTAACTTTGGGTAGCTTTCGATGATCGGAGCGTCAGATTTGAAATCCGACGATTCCATCAACTCTGAAATATTGAGTTTGGGTTAGGTAGGTGATTGGTTCGGGTTCCAGATGAGCAAGGCTCATTTCGAGCCTTTGGGTTCTTATTAGTTAGTGTTGATTTGGATCAATATTTCTCTGAAATGACCTCGTATGGAAGTTTTATCGATTCCATTGAGTCCGGAATGTCGTTCCACTCTTTTAGTGTTATTGGTTTTTAAATATCGATTTTTAATTATACCCAAAAATCCCCGTGGAATATTAAAAAAAGTTGCAAAAAATATTGCAGACCAGGCCTTCAGCGCCATCGGCGCTGGCCTAGCGCGATCGCGCTCAAGCACATTTCGGCTGGCCAGCGCGATTGCGCTGCGATGGCGCCGTTGACGCTGACCATTTTCCAGAAGCTATATATTTCTGAGTGTTCATTTTTTCAGCCATCTCTCAACTTTTCCAACTCCAAAACAAATATACTCTGTACCAAATTACTCCATATCAGTCCTAGCCTTGGGGAAATCATTTGTTCATCGATAATTCGTGATCTTTCGATTCTTGGTAAGTCTTCTTCCCCAACTTGCTTTCTCTTGTTCTTTTTAAAAATCCTCCATTATTGCTCATTTCCAATAGCTTGGAAATTGTTGTAGAGGCTTCCTTCTTGCTCTTGCATGTTCGTGGGTTCGAGGAATTCACCGTCTTGGCTTATTTTCTCCCCTTGTGGTAAGTAATCCTTGCCTAATTTCTAATTTTGTTCTTAGAATTTCAACTTTAAGCCTTCTCTTGAGCGGACTGTTTTGACACCCTCCTCTTGGCCAATTGTGCTCAATTTTGGAGCATGTCTTCTTGGCATCATTGTGGTCATCGTGCTTCTTTCTATTTTTGGTTTCGGGTTGTGGGCTCACTTTTGACCCAGATTTTGACCCGGCTGTAAGTGTAGAGATATGGGTATCGTTAGACTCGTCTTAATGTTTTATTTATGTTTTTGATAGTTTGATCATCGTTCGGGGTTTCTCGGAGTGATTCGAGCTTGGATTTCGTTGTCCCAGCAGCTTGTCATCGGACGACAGGTAGGTTACGTTCTAAACTCCCTAGACTTAGCATATATCAGATAAAATTGTACTAACTGGCATCCTTGGGTTGGGTTATTAGGTTGGTACCACAGACATTGACCGTTTTTCCATGATTTGCCTCGTTTCTTTCCTCCGTTGTGTGTAGTATTCTTCGTAGTTGATATTACCACCCTTATGGTCCCGTGTGACCCTATTTTGACTCTGGACCATAAATGGTGGGTTATTCGGGAGTGTCCAGACATCGTTAACACCGTTGCCGGGGACTTAGAAATTAATTGTTTATCTAAGTTAGACTTTTTCTTTTTATTTGTTTGAGTTTTTGTATATATTTTATTTTCTTGTATAGATAATTTTTTAAATTTTTTTTTAGTGTTACATTTTTTTTCCTCTGTGTTTTATTTTTACAGGTTTGGGGAAGTCTGAGTACCCGAATTTGAAGCTAAGGAGCATGATTGGGCTTAAGTGTGGGGTCATGCGACCCTTGATGAAAATTGAGGAAACATGTTGCTAGCTAGGCCCTAGAGAGCCTCATGGAGTATTTCTAACCCAATTTTATCTTATTTATTACTTTGGGGACAAAGTATGATTTTAAGTGTGGGATGGAAAATCTTTCGATGTTTGTGAGTTACGGGTGAGTTTGCCATAGATTTTTTTTTTTTTTAGTTAAAAATAATAAAAGTACAAAAAGATTTTTATTTTATTTTCTTAATTATAGTTTTTAAGTGGCATATCTCATCCACCCCTTGGTTTTTCTTATGACCTCGGTTCATTTCCGAGGAGGGGCTCTTTGAACCGGGTAATTTTTTTATTTTTAGAGTAACTTTTATTTTATTTTTTATTTTTAGGAGTATTTTTTTTAGAATAAAAGAAAAGACCTTTTGACTTGTTTGATACTAGCAATTTAGGCCTGAGTTTGAGCAGTACTTTTTTGTGAGTGCTCGAGTATAAATAAATTAGAAAATCTTTTGACGCTTGGGCTCATAGTAGTGACTCTGTATATAAATTATTCTTATTTTATAGTTTGCTATGACCTTGTCTGTCTTAGAAGTAGAATTGATCCATCTTGATTAAGGGTAACAAGGGGGACAAGATGGGATTAGTGGGACGGGGACGGGATGGGTTGGCTCCAGCTTGGATTGGGGACCGGGACCACCTGGCTGGGATAGGTGGGATGAAATGACCGTCCCATCCTGTCCCACTGTTAAGCGGGACGGGATAAATGAAAGGAAAATATTAATTTTATAATAATTTATTTAATAATTATTTAAACTAAATATAAGTTAAAAAAATGTAAGTTATAATTTTAAAAGACTTACTAAATTTTTTTGGAATTTACTTCTTTAGTTAAGAAGATTTGAATTTTAAAAAATTAAAGTGTTAGATTTGAAAATTTAATTTCAAAAAGTTAGAGGGTTTACTTTTAGAGTCTTTACTCTTTAGTCTTTACACTTAAAAAAATTGAATTTCAAAATGTTTGACTGTTAGACTTAAAAAAAATTGAATTCTAAAAAGTTAAAGTGTTAGATTTCAAAATTTTAAATTTGAACTTGAGTCTTGAAATATTAAGTAAATTAGCTAAATAAGAAACTATTTATTGTAAGTTTGTTAAAAATATTTTTAAATTAAATTTTAAAGTAACTAAATTTTTTTGAAATATATAAAAAGACTTGTTAAGACAATAATTAAAGAAAATTAAGGCGAATAGCCTATAAATTTATTCATATAAAATAAAATGGTACAAATTATTTTACAAATATTAGAAGAGCACCTAATCTACGCAGCCGCCTTCTAGGAAGGGTTCTATTTGAACTAGGTCTGGATTGTAATTCTAATATTTGTACAATCCTATAAAAAAATTCTAACTCATCTAACTCTTGGGTGGAAAGTGGAGCTGCATCGGGTAAAGATTGTTGTTGATCTATTGCTTCCATGCCGTCTTCACTATTACATTCAATTATTGAATCTAATATAGCTTCTTGTTGAAAAGTTAACTTTGGTAGCATGTTATTTCTTCGCTCGACATTGATCCAATCTTTGAACACCACTGATACCTCCAAACTATCTTCTGTCAATGAATATCTGTGGTCTCCGAGTTGAAATCTTGCTACGCTGAAAGCAGCCTCCGAAGGTACTGATGATGCTTGAATAGCTAGAACGTCTCGAACCATCCTGCTAAATCTTGGAAATGCACTGCCATGGGACCTCCACCAATTTAAAAGATGCTCGGTGCCTTCTTCATCTGTAATATTATCCAATTCCTGATTAAGATATTCATCAAAATCATACTGTGAGGAAGAATTAAGACCAATATATCCTTTTATATCATTATTAATATTATGTGTTCTAGGCCTAGACATTGGAGGAGCATTTACTTCATCATTTCTTTTATGGATTCATACCTATCATACAATAGTTTAGCTTGCACTTTAATACTCAGTTTACAATAATCCACACTTGGAACTTCATCTTCTTTAATTTCTAAATTTTCATAAATTTTTTCAAGTATTGCTTGTGCACCTACTAAATTTATACTCAGGATGAAAAAGAATAGCAGTTAAATAAATTTAAGGAATAGAAAAAAAATATATTTTAAATTTTTTGATCATAGCTTCAATTGCCGGTTGATACTTTTCTATCTTTTTATATTTCACAAATTGAGATGAAATAGCACAAATATTTAATAAAACTGAAGAAATAGTAGGATAATAAATTTCAGAAAATATTTTTGTGGCTTGATAAAATAATTATAAAAAATTAGTAAGTTCTTTTATTTCCTCCCAATCTCTATCACTAACTTGATCAAGTGGGTGAGCATTATGGCATTAAAAACCATTTGTATAGGCTTTCGATATACATAAGCAACTTGTAGCATTCATACAAAGAATTCCATCTAGTTTTAACTTGTTTTGGAATTTTTCTAAATGGAAGTTCACATTGGTTACAATATGTTTTAAATTCTTGAAGTCTACTACTATTATGCATACTAAAAATCCAAAAACAAGCATATTCAATTTTTGAACAACCACATTCAGATAACGAAATACCATATTTTACAACTAAATTAAATATATGGCAAGCACACCTAATATGAAAAGAATCACTGCTAATTAGAAAAATTCTAGCTTTTAGCATATTAACAACATTTGTATTAGCAGAAGTATTGTCTAAGGTGACACTCATCACTTTATCACAAAGATAATAAAAATCTAAAATATTTAAAATAGTTTTTGCAAAGTAAGAACCAGTTTTTCTCTCTTCACATAATTTATAACCTATTATTCTTTTTTGCAAGTTCCAGTGATGATCAATCCAATGCGTTGTAATGACCCTTCCGGTCATTTTCCGTTTGCGCCTTCTTTGTACTGTTAGATCCTTCATGTAGCGTCCCCAAGTTATTTATGGCTTGCTGGGACTAGTAGTTCGGTGCCCTGGCCGTTTATTTGATCGTTATGGCTGTTTGCCTATTTTAGAACTTTAACTTAGAAATCTGTCAAGTTTAGTCAACATTCTTAGCTAACGTGCTCGGAATCGAATTCTGACAGTTCTTTTAGCTCCGGAACATTGAGTTTGGTCTTGTTGAACCTTTAGTCGAGGCTTGAGAACTTTTGATGTGGGTTTTGTGTTGGTTTTCCTGTTTTCAGGCCATTTGGAGTTGAAAGTGTAACTTTGGTCGGCTTTCGATGATTGGAGCATCAAATTCAAAATATGATGATTTCATCAGCTCCGGAATGATGAGTTTGGGTTAGGTTGGTGGTTAGTTCGGGTCCCGGGTGAGCCGGGCTCATTTTGGCTAGTTGGTTGATTTTAGTTAGTGTTGACTTGGGTCAACATTTCTCCGGAACGACCTCGTATGGAAGTTTCATCGATTCCCTTGAGTCTAGAATATCATTTTCACTCTATTAGCATTATTGTTTTTTGAGTATCGGGTTCCGATTGTTTTTCTGCAGCTGCAGGCCTTCAGCGCCAATGGCACCCAGGTAGAGCGATCGCGCTAGCCTGTGTCCTGCCCTTGTACGCGATGGCGCCCGGCCACCACCGATGGCGCTTAGGCCAGTGCCTGCCGGCCAGCGTGATAGCGCCCTCCTGGCGCGATGGCGCCTTGGCGTCTGGCTTCCTTCAGCGCGATGGCGCTGGTTTAGCGCGATGGCGCTGGTTTAGCGCGATAGTGCTGACCAACGACCAACAACTATATATCTCTTGGCACTTTGATTTTACAGCTTTATTTCTTTCTTTTCTCCAACTCTAAACTCAATATTCTCTTTACCAAAGTACTTTAATCAGTTCATAACTTGGGGAATTCAATTGTTCATCAAGAATTTTCTTGTAGAATCTCTTTTCTTAGTCTTGCATGTTTGTGGGTTTATGGAACTCACTTCCTTGGCAAAATTTCTCCCGTTGTGGTTAGTATTCTCGCTTAAATTATGGGTTTGTTCCTTAAAATTCCTTCTTTAAATCCTATCTTGAGCGGGCTATTTTGTGCTTTTCCCTTGGCCAAAATTGCTCAATTTTGGAGCATGTCTTCTTGACATTGTTGTGGTCATTGTGCTTCTTTCCGTTCCTAATTTTGGGTTGCAGGGCCCTCGGGCCCGCCGGTGACCCAAAATTTGACCCGTCGATAATTATAGCAGTATGGGTATCATTAGTCTCATTTTAATGTGTTATATATGGTTATGATATTTTGATTATCTTTTGGAGCTTCTCGGAGCAGTTCGGCCTCGGACATCATCGTTCCTGCAGCTTGTCGTCGGACGACAGGTAGGTTACGGTGTAAACTCCCTAGACTTCACATATATAGGATAAAATTGTACTAATTGGCATCCTTGGGTTGGGTTTATTAGTTGTCACCACAAACCTTGATCGCTTTTCCATGTCCGCCTCGTTTCTTTCCTCTGTTGTGTGTAGTATTCTTCGTAGATTGATATTATCGCCCTTATGGTCGTATGTGGCCTTGTTTTGACTCTAGACCATATATGGTGGGGTATTCAAGAGTGTTCGTGAGTCCCAGACATCGTTATCGTGATTTTAGACTGGTTATCTGTGCTGTAGAGCGATTGGAGCTTGTGCAGGGCCAATAGGTTGATTGTGAGCCGTTGGGTTGCTATTTGTGTTTGAGCATGTCGTTTCCATACATATAAAGGGATTTTTACCATAATTTACTACGGTTTGGGCTTCGGGACACCATTACAGGTTTTCTAAACTTTGCAATACCCCGGGGGCCCATTTTCGACTGTAATGACTTTGAAATGGTTTGGAAATAACTTGTGGATCTTCTTGGGGTAAAAGAGTTAGAAGTTGGTTTTATCACAGTTTTACTACCACTACTAGACTCGGCAGGACCATAGTGCTAGATTGGATTTTTATTTAAATTGAGGTGATATTAGACTCGGTAGGACCGAGCACCAGAGCTGTTTTACCATGATTTTAGACCCGGTTATGTCCGGGCAACCTTGGTGGGGTTTGGGACTTATTTCAAAGTTTTAGACCTGGACAGAGTCTGGGCATGCATATTAGATATTTGAGCTACTAGTTGGGATCTGGACCTACTCCGGATGATGTTTTCGAGATTGAGATATAGTATGTGGTCGAGGACCTCCATGGACCTTGCCAATCCGGGCCATGGGCTTTTAGCTGCATGCACCGAAGGAGGGGTATATAGTGGAGTAGAGGTATATGGGCAGTGTCCTTCTATGGAACCTACTTATTGGGCCTTTTAGGCACCGGAGGAGGTACATACAGAGTTACTGTTCCACCCAAATTTTATCATGCATCATATCATGTATTTGTGTGAGATTCCACCCTTGTTTGCTGTTTGCTGAGTGTATGCTCTGGTTGTATAGGCGGACGGAGAGTTTGTTTTCACTTGATTACGTTCCTCGATTATATGGACGGCTGGGGGACTGTAGGTAGACTTATTATTACTCTATCGTGATATTAATTCCTGTCATGGTTGCATATGAGGTTGGATATTGATAAAGTTATTCTTGAACAGCCGATTGTTAGTTTCTTGACTTGGGATTAGCTTGATTAGTTTGGTTATTAAATCTTATTTCCGAGCATGACTACCTTTATTCTTCTTCTTCCTTCTCTTTTCACTTGAGGTTACTGGTATACCGCCTGTTTTCTAAAACTTCTTATATATACTATTATTGTGAGGATCCCAGGTCCATCTTTTCTTACTTTTGCCTGTTCCTGTAGTATATATCCTATTTGCTAGCCTTGTATGTTATTTTCTGTTGTCTTTCTTCTGTGCTAGCTTCTGTGTGCTTCTTCATTATTTTCGGTGACTATTTGTTTCTATTCTGCCTATTACTATTCTTTTATCTTATATGTGCCCAATCGGCCTATGATACCTATTGGGTACCTTATGCTTCGCATTTGGTGCTCATACTACACTCTGCATCTTCTGGTGCAGATCCTAGTGCAGGCCCTCGCCATTAGCTCGTGGACACTCATGCGAGAAGACTTTTGGACTGTCCAGACTGAGAGTGGGCTCTTGGCGACAGGAGCTTGACTTTATTTTATCTTTTGTATGGTGTACTCTCTTACTATTTGGAGACATTATGTATATATTATTTTAGATCCCTTTTGTACTCCTTATGTGTAATCTAGCTCTTATATATTATGATACCAGGTTTTGGGTTTGGTTTAGCTTCTGTATGTTATATATATACTCATGTTATCACTTTTCTTCTCGTATAACCCTTGCTTCTGCTTATATTACCTATTATTTCGCTTCTTGCTAGATGGTAGCCTATTACTAACCATTCCAGGCTACGAGGATTAGTTCACCTACTGGGGGGTTATGCCATCATGACTGAGAAAACAGGTCGTGACAGCATGGTATCAGTGCCCCAAGTTCACCGGTGTCATTGGTATAGGAGTCAGTGTCTAGTAGAGTCCTGTGGATCGGGGCAGAGATGTCCGTACTCAATATTTGGGAGGCTATGGTGATATCTTACGAAATACAACTCTCTTATTGCTTCTGTATTATGCGTAGTCCTTGGAAGTTTCTTGAAATCTCATTTGTTCTAGTTCATTCTTCTTCAAATGGTTCGTACGGGATCTTTGGTGTCAGGCGGAGACGAGCCTCTGACTCCAGGACTCTCGACACCAGCTAGAGGCTAGGGAGGTCGTAGATGTAAGGGTCGAGGATGTCCCCGAGCATCGGCACCTACTAGAGCTGCTAGAGTTGAGTTAGATCCCGAGCATGAGTATGAGACAAAGTCAGCTCTTGAGAAGCCGCATGTGGACCAGGGGGCAGCCCAAGTACAACCTCCTCCAGTACCAGTTCCACCACCCACTCCTGTGCCAGCTTCAGCCCCAGCTCAGTCTTCAGATATTCGGGGTTTACTATTACAACTTTTGGGTATGATTAGAGAGCGGCCTTCTGAGGTAGCACAAATATCCACTCAGGGGGCAACCCTGAGTGCACCGAGTTTAGGAGCGCAACCTGCTACTGCGACTCCCTGTGCTGAGGTTATTTTGGTCCCATCGTTGCACAGCCTCTTGCTCCTCGCCCAGCTATGACAGAAATGGAGCAGAAGGCGTTGGGTAGGTTTTTAAGATTGGCACCTCCGAGGTTTGCTGGTACTTCTGGTTAGGATCCACATGACTTCATTACTACATGCGAGGAGATGTTTCACAATATAGGTTTGCTGGAGACTCACGGTGTTGGGTACACTACATATCAGATGGAGGTCCCAGCTAAGTTATGGTGGAAGGCCCAGGTTGCTTGCAGACCAGCATCATCACCTCTGTTGACTTAGTTCAAGTTTTATGAGTCCTTTATGGCCAACTTCTTGTCGTAGAACGACAGAGAGCGTCAGAGAGAGGATTTCACTAGACTTACATAGGGGACTATGATCATATCAGAGTATGAGACCCATTTTCATCAGCTTGCTCTATTTGGGGCCATGATTATGCCTACCGAGCCTGACAGAGTCCATAGGTTTGTTTGAGGGTTGCGGTTAGAGTTTAGAGAGCCAACTGAAATATTGGTTGCTAGTGGCTGGTTATTCCAGGCCATTGGCGGACTATGCCCACATCGTAAAGGATTTGCATCGTTATGACTGAGGCCAGAGATAAGAGGCCTCGACATCAGGGTGGCTATAGTGGTTCTCGTCAGGGTGGTAGAGGTTTAGGTTAGTGGGGTCGAGGTTATCAGCAGCAGCAGCACCAGGGTCATTCTAGTATACTGGTTTAGGCTTCACTTCAGTCTTCTGGTGGGTCTCAGCATGAGCAGGGTCAGAGTAGACAGCAGGGCTACAGTGGTCAGTCATTGAGAGTTGCAGCTTCTGGGGCATCAGGCTGTGGTGGCCACATGGGTTCTACTAGTTTATCTCGACAGGGTAGGTCGTTAGGGCCTTGTCATGCTTGTGGTTTTATTGGTCACTTTACGAGAGATTACCCCAGTGGGGTACAGTTCAGCCTGCCGCTCAACTGGCTCAGCCTATTCGCTCAGTTCAGTCACCAGCTCGAGGCAATGGTAGTCAAGGTAGAAGTGGTGGCCTATAGGTTAGGACAGGTGGTAGAGATGGCGGTCAGTCAGGTGGTGGTCATTATCAGTTCTATGCGGTCCCAGGGAGACCAAAGGCAGAGGCCTCGGATGCTGTGATCACATGTATGATTTCTGTATGCCGTCGCCCAGCTTTTGCATTATTTGATCCTGGATCCACTTGTTCGTATGTATCTACCTACTTTATGCCTTATTGGGGGTTGGCTAGTGAGCCGTTATCTGTGTATGTATCTGTTTCAACCCCTGTAGGAGATTCTTTAGTAGTGGATCAGATTGTGAGGTCTTGTATGATATCTGTGGGTGATTTGGAAACTTGTGGTGATATGTTGATTCTTAATATGGTAGATTTCAATATGATTCTGGGCATGGACTAGTTATCCCCTCACCGTGCAGTTTTGGATTATTATGCCAAAACCATTACCATATTCGTGCCTAGTGTATCCCCGATTATGTGGTAGGGTTCTGATAGCCACACACCGTCTGGGATCATCTTTTGTTTTTGAGCTAGGAAGTTGATCTCTTGCAGGTGTTTAGCCTATCTAGCATATGTTCGAGATGCTAGTGCTGACACATCATCTCCTGAGTCCGTTTATATGGTTAGAGACTTCCTAGATATGTTCCCTACCGACCTGCCAGGCCTTTCACCTGAGAGAGATATAGAATTTTCTATTGAGTTAGAGCCGGGCACCAGGCCCATTTCCATTTCTCCCTACCGTATAGCTCCATCTGAATTGAGAGAGCTTAAGGAGCAGCTCCAGGACTTGTTAGCTAAGGGTTTTATTAGGCTTAGTGTGTCACCTTGGGGTGCTCCTATTCTATTTGTTAAGAAGAAGGATGGGTCGATACGGATTGTATTGATTATCAACAACTAAATAGGGTTACTATGAGGAATGGGTATTCGATGCCGCGTATAGATGATTTGTTTGATTAGCTTCAGAGTTCAGCTATATTTTCGAAGATAGATTTGATGTCAGGCTACCACCAGTTGAGGATTAGGGCGGAGGACATCCCTAAGACAACATTCAGAACACGTTATGGCCACTATGAGTTCCTAGTGATGTATTTTGGGTTGACTAATTCCCCCACAACCTTTATAGATCTGATGCACAGGGTGCTTAGCTCGTATTTGGACTCATTTGTGATAGTGTTCATAGATGAAATCCTGATATACTCGCGAAGTAGAGATGAGCATGAGAAGGACTTGAGGATTATACTCCAAACTTTGAGAGATCATTGGCTTTATGCCAAGTTCTCAAAGTGCAAGTTTTGGCTTGAGTCAGTTGCATTCCTAGAGCACGTGGTGTCTAAGAAGGGGATTAGAGTGGACTCGGGGAAGATTTTAGTTGTTTGAGATTGGCCGAGACCTACTACTCCTACTGAGGTTTACAGCTTTGTTGGGTTAGCAGGGTACTACAGACGGTTTGTTGAGTAATTTTCTTCCATAGTAGCACCCTTGACTATGCTGACTAGGAAGGATGTCCTATTTCCGTGGTTGAATCAGTGTGAGGACAACTTCCAAAGTCTTAAGGCCTTATTGACTTTAGCTCCTGTGTTGACTTTGCCAGTTGACGATTAGAGTTTTTCCGTGTATTGTGATGCTTTCGGGGTTGGTCTTGGTTGTGTGTTGATGCAGCAGGGTCATATGATAGCATATGCGTTAAGGCAGCTGAAGGTTCACGAGCACAACTATCCCACTCATGACTTGGAGTTGGCGGCGGTAGTTTTTGCACTCAAGATATGGAGGTACTACTTATACGGGGTTTACTGTAAGATATTCATCGATCACCATAGTCTTTAGTACATTACGAGTCAGCAAGAGCTGAACTCGAGGCAGAGGAGATGGATTGAGTTATTGAAGGACTATGATTTCACTGTTTTGTACCATCCGGGCAAGGCAAATGTGGTAGCGGATGCCTTGAGTCGAAAGGCGGTTAGTATGGATAGCCTAGCTTCACTTTCAATTTTGGAGCAACCGTTGGTCGTGGACATCCAATCCTTGGCTAACCATTTAGCTAGGCTTGACATATCAGATCCCAACATAGTTCTTGCTAGTATTGAGGTTCGTTCCACTCTAATTGATCAAATTCAGAGCTGATAGTTTCAGGATCAGAGATTGTGTGACCTTCGTGATCAGGTGGTTCAGGGTGAGGCCAGTCGGGCTAATCTAGATTCATATGGGGTTCTAAGGTTCGACAGTCGTCTTTATGTTCCGAGAGTTGGAGATTTGATTCAGTTGATACTCTGTGAGGCACATTGTTCTAGATACTCCATTCATCCTGCCGCAGCTAAGATGTACAGAGACTTGAGGCAGCTTTAATGGTGGAGCAATATGAAGCAGGACATAGCAGAGTTTGTATCTCGGTGCTTGAATTATTAGCAGGTGAAGTTCGAGCACATAAGACTCGGTGGTTTGATGCAGCGACTTCCCATTCCTGAGTGGAAGTGGGAAGGGATTACTATGAATTTCTTAGTTAGTTTGACTCGTACTGCGAGGGGTTTCAATTCTATTTGGGTAATTGTGGACCGACTGACTAAGTCAGTGCACTTCTTGCCAGTTCAGACTAGTTTTGGTGTAGAGAGGTTAGCTCAGATCTATATTCATGAGGTTGTTGGTTGCACAGGGTCTCAGCTTCTATCATTTTAAACCGCGACACTCAGTTCTGGAGAGCTATTCAGAGAGATTTGGGTACAGAGGTTCAGCTTAGTACTGCATTCCACCCTCAGATAGATGGCCAGTCCTAGGGTCTTGGGGTCATTTTGTACCTTTGGCTGAGTTTGCGTATAATAATAGCTTCTATTTGAGCATCGGCATGGTACCTTTTGAGGCATTGTATGGTAGGCATTGCAGATTTATGATCAGTTAGTTTGATGGTTTGGAGTCAAGGCCGCAGAATACAAATTTGCTTTGAGATTTCTTAGACCGAGTCAGAGTGATTCAGGATAAACTTCGAGCAGCTCATAGTAGGCAAAAGATCTACGCTGATCGTAGGCTTCGTGCCTTGGAGTTCAGTGTTCGTGATTTGGTATTTCTCCATATGTCGCCCATGAAAGGCTTGATGAGATTTGGCCGGCGGGGCAAGCTTAGCCCTAGGTATATTGGGTCGTTTGAGATTTTTCAGGGTTGGTAGTATTGTCTATCAGTTAGCTTTGCCTTTGATGTTTTCTGCTATGCACCCCGTATTTTATGTATCAATGTTGAGATGGTATATCCCAGACGAGTCTCATGTATTGTAGTGGGACTCAGTTCAGTTGGATGAGAGGTAGGCCTTTGTTGTGGAGCCGGTTGCTATTGTGGCCAGAGATGTGAGGAGGTTGAGATCTAGGGAGATTTTGGTTGTGAAGGTTAAGTGGAGGCACCATCTAGTTGAAGAGGCTACTTGGGAGATCGAGCGAGATATGTGGGCGTAGTATCCGTAGCTGTTTGAGCCTTCAGGTACCTCTTTCTTCTTGACTTTTGAGGACAAAAGTCCTTTTTAGTAGTGGATGATGTAATGACCCTTCCGTTTATTTTTGCGTTCGTGCCTTTCTTGCACTGTTAGAGTCTTCCTATAGCAGCCCCAAGTCATTTATAGCTTGCTGGGATTGGTGGTTCGGTGCCCTGGCCGTTCATTTGGTCGTTATGGTCGTTTGCCTGTTTTAGAACTTTAACTTAGGAATATGTTGACTTTAGTCAACATTCTTAGCTAACGTGTTGCGAATGGAATTCTGGTAGTTCCATTAGCGCCAGAACATTGAGTTTGGTCTAGTTGGACCTTTAGTCGAGGCCTGAGAACTTACGGTGTGGGTTTTGTGTTGATTTTCCTATTTTTAGGCCATTTGGAGTTGAAAGTGTAACTTTGGTCAGCTTTCGATGATCGGAGCATCAGATTTGAAATTTGACGATTCCATCAGCTCCGGAATGATGAATTTGGGTTAGGTTGGTGGTTGGTTTGGAACCCGGATGAGTCGGGCTCATTTCGGCTAGTTGATTGGTTTTAGTTAGTGTTGACTTGGGTCAACATTTCTCCGGAACGACCTCGTATGGAAGTTTCATCAACCCCGTTGAGTCTGGAACGTCGTTTTCACTCTATTAGCATTATTGGTTTTTGAGTATCGGGTTCCGATTGTGCCCAAAACATCCCGTAGAAAATTCTAGTGCAACTGGTTTTTCTGCACCTGCAGACCTTCATGGCCAACGGCGCCCAGGCAGCGCAATCACGCTAGCCTGTGGCCTGCCATTGTGCGTGATGGCGCCCGATGGCGCTTAGGCTAGTGCCTGCTGGCCAGCGCGATAGCACCCTCCTGGCGCGATGGCGCCTTGGCGCCTGACTTCCTTTAGAGCGATGGCGCTGGTTTAGCGCTATAGTGCTGACCAGCGACCAACAATTATATATCTCTTGGCACTTCGATTTTCCAGATTTATTTCTATCATGACCCAGGCTGTCATGAGTGGCACCCACCCAACCCTCAGATGAGCGAACTATTATAGTCCAACTCTTAGCCTAGCATATCAGCTTAAAACCAGTGCAGAAATGTAATCTAACATTCAATCATAAGTAAAACCAACTCTATAAATAAAATAAACTGCGGAAATCCCTCCCTAGAATCTGAAAGTCATCGTACCAAAAACATCTACCAAAAACTAAAGTAGGGGGATGCAACCCCAAATATAGAAATAATCTGAGCCCGAACAAATGGGCTACAACTCAACTAGATGGACACCAATGCAGCTCGGTTTAATAGCTCACCCTTGATATCTCGAAAAGTCAGGCCTACAAGTGAGGTCGTGCGTCAACCGCCAAAAGATTTTCTGTACTCACAAAAAGACAAGCAAGTGCAGTATCAGTACACAACCACTGTGTACTTGTAGGATCATCATCCAGTTCCAAATAAACAATGTATGAGTAGCACAAAAATCAAGTAAGAGTACAGAAAAACACATAGGCAAGTCAACAGGTATTCCTAGACTACAAGTCTCTACCTAACTTGACCCACATGTAAACCACTTCACAGTTATGATCAATAATCTACAACAATAACAGTCATATTCCGTTACATATCCCGGATCCGCCCTGGATCCCCTCTAGACAACACCTAAGTGTCAGACATACAACTTGGTCTACACCAAGACCAAAACTCATAACACAATACAATAACACGGCCTCTCAAGGACCAAAATACACAACCACAATTCGAGTTCACAACCTGGTCCATTCAAGGAACCATTAAAAAGGATGCGATCAACATAATAAATTCAACCCGTACCAGGCGTGGTACCCGATCCAACCGTTAGTATTATCCCTACCAAGCGTGGTACCCGAGCCAACCATTAGTATATTTTGTACCAGGCATGGTACCCGAGCCAACCGTTACTATTATCCCATACCAGGCGTGATGCCTGAGCCAACCAAATGTCAAACAATCCACAGTCACAAAATGAACAAGCAACTTGTAAACCAACAAGCACAATACAATGTTCAAATTACCAGACTGCTAAACAGGACTATTAGACATTCCTAAGTATTCCCTAAGCAATGCATCTCATACAAATACTTAGATAAGAGTACTTAAACACACAAAGCATACAAGAAGCAAACCATCACCTACCTCAAAATGATCCAAAGCTCTACTCAACCGGAGCTTTCCCGTTTCCCAAAGTTTTAGCCGGTTCTTGGTCTAAAACAATGCACAATAACAAAGAATCAATCTTTATGGCCTAAATTTCACCCGGATTATGCAAAATCCCAAACCCCAGGCCACCCATGATCATCCCATCCCTTTTTTCCGGGCTTTCCCACCATTAATTCACCTAGCTCTACCGTTCTTATGGAAACAATTAGGGAATTAAGGTCACATGATCATAAAGTAGTGGATTTAAGAACACCCAAGAACTTCTACACTTAGAATCCCCCTCTTTCCCTGGATTCTACCATCCCTAAGTCATTCCAAACCCTTCCCCAAGTCCACTCCTAGAAATTATACCGCATAGGAAAAGTAGTACGGAGTTCGGGGAGTAGAAACCTTACCTTTGGGAGGAAAAACGATGAAGAATGGAGGAAATTCGCCTGAAATTTCCCTAGCCCTTCTCCCAAATAAACTTGTGAAAACTGAATGTTTTTGGGGAATATTTTTGCATTAAATCCCATCACGCTCCGCTATAGCGGTCCACTCCATTATAGCGGTACCTCCGTAGCAGAGTCAACCGCTATGGCGGAGGTTGACCGACTTGACTTTCGCTATAGCAGTAATTTTTTTGCTATAGCGGAGATCACCGTGGCGGAGCAGTAGCACTCGTCATGGACAAAATATCGAGAATTCTCCAAAATTGGTCTATTCTATAACACACTTACTTTCCTCGATGTTCCAGAACAACCCCTTCACGTAAACCTCGATTTCGGGAGTTCTACTTACCCAAATTTGATTTCGAAAAGTCCCCCAGATTCGCTTATGTCTTAGCTACAAGGAAAATGAGCTCAAACCAATACATCTAACCCAATCCTTACCTGGATTGTCATAGACCACACCTCGCTCCAAATCCAGCTGAGACTAGCCTAGCCCAAAATTTCAAACTCCCAAATCCGAAGTTTTCTAACTCTGAAACTTGGCACGAATAGTTTACCCGTAACGACAAACCAGGTCGTTACAATTTCTTTCTTTTCTCCAACTCTAAACTCAATATTCTCTTTACCAAAGTACTCTAATCAGTTCATAACTTGGGGAATTCAATTGTTCATCAAGAATTCGTTCTCCCTCGATTATTTTGGTAAGTTCTTCTTCCCCAAAGCTTACCTCTTCTCCATAGTTGATTTTTTTTCCTCCATTGTTGATGATTCTTGAAGCTTGAGAATTTCCTTGTAGAATCTGTTTTCTTGGGCTTGCATGTTTGTGGGTTCATGGAACTCACTGCCTTAGTGAAATTTCTCCCATTGTGGTTAGTATTCTCGCTCAAATTACAGTTTTGTTCCTTAAAATTCCTTCTTTAAATCATATCTTGAGCGGGCTGTTTTGTGCCTTTCCCTTGGCCAAAATTGCTCAATTTTGGAGCATGTCTTCTTGGTATTGTTGTGGTTATTGTGCTTCTTTTCATTCTTAATTTTGGGTTGCAGGGCCCTCGGGCTCGACGGTGACCCAAAATTTGACTCAGCTATAATTATAGCAATATGGGTATCATTAGTCTCATTTTAATGTGTTATATATGTTTATGATAGTTTGATTATCTTTTGGAGCTTCTCGGAGCAGTTCAGCCTCAGATATCATCATTTCTGCAGCTTTTTGTCGGACGACAGGTAGGTTACGGTCTAAACTCTCTAGACTTTGCATATATAGGATAAGATTGTACTAATTGGAATCCTTGGGTTGGGTTTATTAGTTGGCACCACAAACCTTGACCGCTTTTCCATGTCCACCTCATTTCTTTCCTCTGTTGTGTGTAGTATTCTTCGTAGATTGATATTATCACCCTTATGGTCATGTGTGGCCTTGTTTTGACTTTGGACCATAGATGGTGGGGTATTCGGGGGTGTTCGTGAGTCCCAGACATTGTTATCGCAATTTTAGACTGGTTATCTATGTTGTAAAGCGATTGGAGCCTGTGCAGGGCCGATAGGTTGATTGTGAGCCGTTGGGCTGCTATTTGTGTTTGAGCATGTCATTTCCTTGCATATAAATGGATTTTTACTATAATTTACTACGATTTTGGATTTGGGCCACCATTACTGGTTTTCTAAACTTTGCATGGCCATGGAGGCCCGTTTTTGACTGTAATGACTTTGAAATGGTTTGGAAATGACTTGTGGATCTTCTTGGGGTAAAACAGTTAAAAGTTGGTTTTATCATAGTTTTACTACCACTACTAGACTCGGCAGGACCGTAGTGCTAGATTGGATTTTTATTTAAATTAAGGTGATATTAGACTCGGTAGGACCGAGCACCAGAGCTGTTTTTCCACGATTTTAGACTCGGTTAAGTCTGGGCACCCTTGGTGGGGTTTGAGACTTATTTCAAAGTTTTAGACCTGGGCAGAGTCTGGGCATGCAGATTAGAGATTTAAGCTACTAGTTGGGATCCGAACCTACTCCTGATGATGTTTTCGAGATTGAGATATAGTATGTGGTCGAGGACCTCCATGGACCTTGCCGATCCAGGCCATGGGCTTTGGGCTGTATGCACCGAATGAGGGGTATATGGTGGAGTAAAGATATACGAGTAGTGTCCTTTCATGGAACCTACTTGCTGGGCCCTTTAGGCGCTGGAGGAGGTACATACAGAGTTACTGTTCCACCCAAATTTCATCATGCATCATATCATGCATTTGTGTGAGATTCCACCCTTATTCTTCCGCTTCTTGCTAGATGGTAGCCCATTACTAACCGTTTTGGACTATGGAGATTGGTTCACCTACTGGGGGGTTGTAGGTGCCATCATGACCGAGAAATCGGATTGTGACATACGTTGTAACAGTTAAATAATCATAGTCACTAACACTATGACCCATATCAACAGTGATAGAAACTCTCAAAGGCAACTTGTAAAATAAGCAACGAAGATATTGACAATGTTTTGCTTGAAAATTTAAAATATTTTTTTAACTGTGTTTCTTAAAAAACCTTTAAAAGAAGGATTATATGTTTCTCGTATATACTCAATAAAATCGGAATATGAAGCAAAATAAAAAGGCAAACCACAAACAACAATCATTTTAGCAATATTTTCACGATCTCTTTCAATACTATATTAATAGGGCCAGTTGGGTTGGAAGGGTCTAATGTTCCCTGAACCATGTTAGAAACCCCTACCGATCCAACCGGAGCACCAATAACATCGCGGGAGGGATCAACTTCAAGTCTGGAAGCTTTATATTCAATAGGACAACAACCTAACTAACGTCTATGTAACCCTCCTATCCCACCTGAGGATCCACCAGTTCCGTGTATATACTGTTTTTTACATTTATTACAAATAACATGAGTTTTTTTCTCATTTTGTGTCATATATTGCCACACAACAGAAGTTTTAGGACGTTGGCCTTGACCCTACCCCTAGTAGGTTGTATAGGGGGAAGTTCAACTCCAGACTGAGTTGGAGCTGCGGTAATCGGACTAGTAGGTGTATCATCTAATTCTTCTTGTTCTAATTCAACTTCTTCCTCAATATCTTCTTCAAAATTACCATAAACAAATTGCAAAGTTTCATGATCAAGTTGAACATTCGAATTAATACCACGGGGATGAGAAAAAGAAGTTTCATCAACATGTGTAAATTCATCCGTATTAATTCTAACTTGAGCCTTTGATTTAGAAGAACTACTACTTTTACTATTTTTTCTGAAAAATACTTTAGATACCTTACCAATAATTTTTGTAGTAGTCTTACCAATATTTTTTTTTTACCGAAATCCATATTAAACTGAATAAAATATAAACATAAGCAAAATAAATATAATATAGAAATGAAATGCAAAATTAAATAATAGAAAGATGGAACGAATGTACCAAATGTCTGCGTAAAAGCAGACATATATAACCGAAAGCTGAAATTGAGAGATTAAACTTGAAGCTTGAAGATTGATCTACAATAATTCACAAAAGCACAATTATATTAGTAGTAGAAGTAAAGAGAATATAGAATTTATAGATGAAGAAGAGATTATTTGTGAAAAATAATGAAAGGGTGGAGGGGTATTTATAGTTTTAAAATAGGACTAAAATGTATTTTAGAGAACTTTGAGGTAAAAGGGGGTAGGGGGTTTTTTTTGGGGGTGGGGAGTAATAGGGGCTGAATGAGGGGGACTAACCGTTGGGGTAGGCCCCCCTAACGGCTAGTCCGATGGATAAGTTTTTTAAAAAAAAAATTGAAAAATTACCGTTGGGCCCACCGGTCTGGACCGAGCTGGTACCGGGACAACCAGACCGGATCCACTGGTAAAAATACCCGACCCATCCCATCCCCCATCCCGCTCCCATCCCATCCCCCCATCCCATTGCCCCCGCTGGTCCGGGACAACCGGTACTGAGAATTGGGATGAACCTGTAATGATTCTTCTGGTCATTTTTGCGTTTACGCCTTCTTTGCACTGCTAGAGCTTTCCTGTAATGGCCCCAAGTCATTTATGACTTGCTGATACCAGTGGTTTGATGACCTGGTCGTTCGTTTGGTCATTTTGGTCGTTTACCTGTTTTAGAGCCTTAACTTAGAATATCGTTGACTTTAGTCAATATTCTTGGTAAACATGCTCGGAATAGAATTCTGACAGTTCTGTTAGCTCCAGAGCATGGATTTTGATCTAGATGGACCCTGGGTCGGATTTTGGGAGCTTTCAATTTAGTTTTGTCTGGGTTTTTGTATTTTAACCAAGTTGAACTTGAAAGTTTGACTTTGGTCAATATTCGGAGAAGACGGCCTCGGATGGAAATTCTATGTGACCTATTAGCTCTGTAATGTCAACTTTGGGCTAGGGGAACCTATTCGGGTCGCGGGGCTTCCAGACTTATTTTGGGGTATTGAGTTCCGAGTTAGTTTTGGTCATGGGGCCCACTTTTCCTTAAAACAATCTCCATTGATAAATTTATTGATTCCATTGAGTCCAGAATGTCGTTTCCACTCAAATAACTCTATTGGTTTGTGAGTATCGGGTTTCAATTATGCCGGAACGCCCCGTAGAAGTTTAGAAAATTGCAGATTTTTCTGTTGCGGGTCAGCTTTAAATAGTTGTTGGCAGCTTTATTTTCAGCTTTTGCTCTCATCTTCCCAACCCGTTTTCTCCATCATTTTTACATAAAATTCCTTCAAATCTTCACATGCTCTTACCCATAACTTGGAGGAATAATTGTTGCTGATTCGGGTGTGTTTCTTGGCCTCGTGAATAGGTAAAATCTCATGTTAACTTCCGTTAATTTCCACAAATTTTATTCTTTAAATTCTTGTTTTTCATGATTTTCAGCTTATTTCTTTCACTTCTTTCAACTCCAACTTCATTTTTCTCAACTCTAATTACTCAAGAACAGTGTGGGCTCGTGGAAATTCTCCAAATTATCGTAATCTCGCTCCTTTATCGTTGGTAAGCCTCTTCTTCTTCAAGCCTTGTCCTTCTCTTCAAGCTCAAAAACCTCCATGGTTGAGGCTCTTACAAGCTTGATTTTTCTTGGGTTAAAGCTGCGTTGGAGAGCTTGATTGTTCGTGGTAGTTGTAGTTCCGGTCCATGGTCGATTCTTGCTTCCAAATTGGTATGTTTCCGCCCTTGAAAATTACGATTCTCCACTTTTGTTCTCATGAATTAGTAGTACTTCGGGGCTATTTTGAGCCCCAAAACGAACTCCATTTGTTCTCAAATTTTGAGCATGGGTTCCTAAATTCACCGCGGATATAATTGTGAATTTTATTTTTTATTTTGCTGTACGAGCCTTGAGGGTTATTTTTCGACCCGATTTTTTGTATAGCGATATGGGTGTCGTTCTTCTCGTCTTGACACCTAGATTATGTTCTTAATAGCGTGGCAGCTTTCTGAGGCTATTCAAAAAGGGAAGGTACACGAGTGATGGTTCGTGTTTGTAGTTCAGCCCCGAGGTAGGTTACGATTTAAACTCCTTAGACTTCGCATATATAGAATAAAATTGTACTAATGGGCATCCTTGGATTGGGTTTACTAGTTGGTACCACAGATCTTGACCGCTTTATTCACGTTCAATTACTTTTCTTCATCCGATGTTTGTAGCACTTGTTTTATACGTTCTATTCACCCTTGTGGTCTTATGTGGCCTTATTTAGACTCTGGAACATAGTAGGTGGGGAATAGGAATGTACGTGAGTCCTGGACATCGTTATTATTGATATAGAGCTGGCTATCTGTGTTGTAGAATGATTAGAGCCTGTGCAAGACCGATATGTTGATTGTGAGTCGTTGGGCTACTGATTGTGTTTGAGCATATCATTATCATGCATATAAAGGATTTTCTACTTGATTTTACTGCGGTTTTGGCTTCAGCCCTTCTACTGATGATTTCTAAAACCAGCATGGGCCATGGGGCTCATTTTTGGTAAAAATGATTGCAAAGAGGTTGGTATCATTTTAACGAATCTTCTTGGGGTAAGAAAAAATAAAAAGGATGTTTTATCACTATTTTTACTATTACTAGACTCAGCGGGGCTGAAGGCTAGACTTGTTTTACTACAGCTTTCGTGATAACACTAGGCTCGATAGGGCGATGCGCTAAAACTATTTAATTTACTGATTTAGTCCCGGATACCCTCCGGGCAGCTTTTCTTGGGGATTTTTGAGATTGTGGGGCATCTAGTATGTTAGTCAGAGGCCTCCGTGGACCTTGCCATTCTGGACCAGGGGCTACATGTTGTGAGTGCCAGAGGGGGGTATACAGTGTAGGAGAGGTATACGGGTGTGACCTTCCATGGATCCTGTCTTCTGGGCCTTATAGGACACCGAAAGCGGGTAACATACGGTATTACTATCACTCTTAGCTTAGCATGGCATGTCATACCATTCATTTGTATGAGGTTCCACCCTTGTTTGCTGGTTGTTGATTGTACGCTTTGGTATTATGGGATGTTGGAGGGTTTGTCTTCACTTGTTTGTGTTCCTTGGGTGTATGGGTGCCCATGGGACTGTAGGTAGACTTATTGTTACTATTTCACTCTATTGGTTCCTATTGTGGTTCTTATGACTTTGGATATTGTTATCGTTAAACTTGGGCTTCCAGTTGTTAAATTCTTGACTTGAGATTGCATGCTTAGTTGGGTTATCGTTTATTATATTTGAACATGTTTACTGTTTTCTTCCTCTCCTTCTCTATTCGTTGAGGTTACCGATATACCGCCAGTTTTTTAAACTCTTCTTTGTATACTTGTTGTTGCGAGGATCCCGGGTACATGTTTCTTTCTATCACAGATGATGTATTTTTTTAGCTAGCCATATGTATTGTTCATGCTTGTATTCCTTCTGTGCTACCTTCCGTGTAGTTCTTCGTTGCTTTCTGTGACTAGTTATTTTCTATTATGCTTATTACTAATTTTTTATCTTATATGTGCCCAGTCAGCCTATGATACCTACTGGGTACTAGTTGCTTTGCAATTAGTGCTCATACTGCACTCTACATCTTCTGGTGCAGATCCTAGTATGGGCCATTGTTGTTAGCTCATTGGAGACTCGTGCGAGGAGCTATTTTTGAGATATTTAAAAATGAGGGTGAGCTCTTGGAGACCAGAGCTTAGCTTTTAGTTATCTTTTATATCATGCCCTCTATTACTAATCGGAGACGTGTATATATGGTTTTGGATCCTTTGTACTCCTTTTATATAGATCCAGATCTATACTATGATACCAGGTTTTGGGGTTTTGTTTAGCTTCCACATATGTATATATATTCTTATTATCTATCTTTTCATCTTGTTCCTTTGCTTCCGCTTGATTATATCATTTCTTCCGCTTAAATGTTAGATGGTAGCCCGTTACTAACCGTTCCGAGCTACGGGGATTGGTTCACCTACTGAGGGGTTGTAGGTGCCATCATGATTGAGAAATTAGGTCGTGATAGCTTGGTATCATAGCCTAGGTTCACCTATATCATTGGTATAGGAGCCAATGTCTAGTAGAGTCCTGCAGATCAGGGCGGAGACGTCCGTACTCAATCTTCGGGAGGCTATAGTGACATCTTAGGAAATATGACTCTCTTAATTGCTTATGTATCATGCGTAATCCTTGGGATTTTCTTGAAATCTCACTTGTTCTCATTCATTCTTATGCATATGGCTCGTACGAGATTGTCGACGTCGGGCGGAGATGAGGCGTTGACTCCAGCTAGGGTCCGGGGAGGTCATAGAGGTAGGGGTCGAGGACGTCCCCGAGCAGCGGCAGCTGCTAGAGTTGAGATAGGGCTCGTGCATGATCATGAGCCAGAGTTTGCTCTCGAGCAACATGTGGACCAAGGGGCAACCTAGGTACCACCAGCTCCAGTGCCAGCTTCAGCCCCAGCTCTATCTTCAGATTCGGGGCTTACTGTTACAGTTGTTGGGTATGATTGGAGAGCGGCCTTCTGAGGCAGCACAAACATCCACTCAGGGGGCAGCCCTGAGTGCACCGAGTTTAGGAGCACAGTCTATTACTGCGGCTCCCCGTGACGAGGTTATTCTTGTCCTATCAGTTGCACAGCCTCTTGCTCCTCGCCCAAATATGACAGAGATGGAGTATAAGGCATTGGGTATATTATTGAGATTGGAACCTCTGAGGTTTGATGGTACTAATGGGCAGGATCCCCATGACTTTATTACTACTTGTGAGGAGATGTTGCACCATCTGGGGTTGTTGGAGATTCACGGGGTTCGCTATACTACATATCAGGTTGCTTGCAAACCATCATTGTCACCTCCTTTGACTTGGTCTGAGTTTTATGAGGCCTTTATGGGCAAGTTCTTACCTCAGAGCAACAGAGAGAGACGGAGAGAGGAGTTAACCAGACTTACTCAGGATACCATGACCGTCTCAGACTATGAGACCCGTTTCCATCAGCTTGCTCCATTTAGGGCCATGATTATTCCTATTGAGTCTGACAGAGTTCGCAGATTTGTTTGGGGGCTACAGAGAGAGTTTAGAGAGCCTTCAGAGATATTAGTTGTTAGTGGTCAGTCATTCCAGGCTATTACGGACTATGCCCATATTGTAGAGGATTCGCGTCATCATGACACCGGGGCTAGAGATAAGAGGCATCGATATTAAGGTAGCTACAGTGGTTCTCGTTATGGTGGTACAGGTTCAGTCCAGTGGGGCCAAGGTCATTAGCCACAGCAGTATCAGGGTCAGACTAGTAGACTAGTTCAGGCTTCGCTTCAGACTTTGGGTAGTTCTCAGTTTGAGCAAGGGGACTGTTCGAGAGGTACTACTTCTGGGGCATCAGGCCGAGGTGGCCACACGGGTTCAACTGGTTTGTCTTTGCAGGGTGGGTCGTCAGGTCCTTGCTATGAGTGTAGAGTCAGCAGTCATTTTGCCAGAGATTTCCCCCAGTGGGGTAAAACCTATTATGAATGCGGAGTTAGTGGCCATTTTGCTAGAGATTTCCCCCAGTGGGGTACAATTCAGCTAGCCGCTCCGCCAGATCAACCTATTCACTCAATTCAGCCACCAGCTCGAGGAGGTGGTGGTCAGGGTAGAGGAGGTGGCCCATGAGGCAGGATAAGTAGTAGGGATGGTGGTCAGTCAGGTGGTGGTCGTCGTTAGTTCTATGCGGTCCCTGGGAGACTGGAAGCAGAGGCCTCAGATGCTGTGATCACAGGTATGATTTTTGTATGCCGTCGACCAGCTTATGCCTTATTTGATCTTGGATCCACTTGTTCGTATGTATCTGTATATTTTATGCCTTGTTTGGGGTTGGCTAGTGAGCCGTTATATGTGCATGTATCTGTTTTGACCCCACTAGGAGATTCTTTAGTATTGGATCATATTGTGAGATATTGCATGATATCTGTTGGTGATTTGGAGACTTGGGGTGATTTGATGATACTTGATATGTTAGATTTTGATGTGATACTCGGCATGGACTGGTTATCCCCTCATCGTGCGGTTTTAGATTGTTATGTCAAGACTGTTACCATCGCCGTGCCTGGTGTATCCCCGATTTTATGGCAGGGTTCTGTTAGCCGTGCGCCGTCTAGGATCATCTCTTGTCTTTGAGATAGGAAGCTGATTTTGTAAGGATGTTTGCCTTAGCATATGTATGAAATGCTAGTGCCGACCCTTCTTCCCCTGAGTCCGTTCCTGTGGTTATAGACTTCCTAGATGTGTTCCCTACCGACCTGCCAGGTCTTCCACCTGAGAGAGATATTGATTTTTCTATTGAGTTAGAGCCGGGCACTAGGCCCATTTCTATTTCTCCCTATTGTATGGCTCCTGCTGAGTTAAGAGAGCTTAAGGAGCAGCTCCAGGATTTGTTAGCTAAGGGGTTCATTAAACCGAGTGTGTCGCCTTGGGGTGCTCCCTTTCTATTTGTTAAGAAGAAGGATGGGTCAATGCGGATGTGTATTGATTATCGGTAGCTGAATAGGGTTACTGTGAGGAATGGGTATCGGATGTCGTATATTGATGATTTGTTTGATCAGCTCCAGGGTTCAGTCATGTTTTTGAAGATAGATTTGAGGTCAGGCTACCACCAATTGAGGATTCGGGCAGAGGACATTCCTATGACAGCATTCAGGACACGTTACGACCATTATGAGTTCCTGGTGATGTCTTTTGGGTTGACTAATTCCCCCACAGCTTTCATGGATATGATGCACAGGGTGCTTAGCCCGTATTTGGACTCCTTTGTGATAGTCTTCATAGACGACATTCTAATATACTCACGGAGTAGAGATGAGCATAAGCAGCACTTGAGGATTATACTCCAGACTTTGAGAGATCATCAGCTTTATGCCAAGTTCTTAAAGTGCAAGTTTTGGCTTGAGTCATTTTCGTTCCTAGGACACGTGGTGTCTAAGGATGAGATTAGAGTAGATCCGAGTAAGATTTTAGCGGTCCGTGATTGGCCTAGACCTACTACTCCTACTGAGGTTGGCAGCTTTATTAGGTTAGCCAGGTACTACAGACGGTTCATTGAGGGATTTTCTTCCATAGCAGTACCCTTGACTATGCTGACTAGGAAGGATGTTTCATTTCAGTGGTCAGATCAGTGCGAGGATAGCTTCCAAAGGCTTAAGGCCTTGTTGACTTCATCTCCTGTATTGACTTTGTCGGTTGAGGGTCAGAGTTTCTCCATGTATTGTGATGCTTCTGGGTTGGTCTTGATTGTGTGTTGATGCACCAGGGTCATGTGATTGCATATGCATCGAGGCACCTGAAGGTTCACGAGCGCAACTACCCCTCTCATGATTTGGAGTTAGCAGCGGTTGTTTTCGCGCTCAAGATCTGGAAGCACTACTTATATGGAGTTCATTGTGAGATATTCATTGATCACCATAGTCTTCAGTACATTATGAGTCAGCAAGAGTAGAACTCGACGTAGAGGAGATGGATTGAGTTGCTGAAGGACTATGATTTCACTATTCTGTACCATTTGGGCAAGGCAAACGTGGTAGCAGATGCCTTGAGTCAAAAGGCGGTGAGTATGGGTAGCCTAGCTTCACTTTCAGTTTTGAGTGACCGTTGGCCTTGGACATCCAATCCTTGTCTAACTGCTTGGTTAGGCTTGATTTGTCGGATCCCAATCGAGTTCTTGTCAGTGTTGAGGTTTGGTCTACTCTTGTTTATCAGATACAGAGCCATCAGTTATAGGATCAGCAGTTGTGTGACCTTCGAGATCAGGTTGTTCGGGGTGAGGCTAGCCAGGCTACTCTAGATTCAGAGGGGGTTCTGAGGTTTGCTGGTCAAATTTGTGTTTCGAGGGTTGGTGATTTGATTCAGTTGATACTCTATGAGGCACATTGTTCTAAATACTCTATTCATCCTGGTGCGGAGAAGATATATAGAGACTTGAGACAGCTTTACTGGTGGAGTGGTATGAAGCGAGATATAGCAGAGTTTGTGTCTCGGTGCTTGAACTGTCAGTAGGTGAAGTTTGAGCACATGAGACCTGGTGGGTTATGCATCGACTTCCCATTCCTGAGTGGAAGTGGGAAGGGATTACTATGCATTTCATGGTTGGTTTGCCTCGTACCTCTAGGGGTTTTGATTCCATTTAAGTGGTTGTGGATCGGCTGACTAAGTCAACCCATTTCTTGTCGGTTCAGACTTCTTACAGTGCCGAGAGGTTAGCTAAGATCTATATTCGTGAGGTTGTTCAGTTGCACGGGGTTCTAGATTCTATCATTTCAAAATGCGGCACTCAGTTCACATCTCAGTTTTGGAGAGCTATTCAGCGAGATTTGGTTACAGAGGTTAAGCTTAGTACCGCTTTCCACCCTCAGATAGATGGACAGTCTGAGAGGACCATCCAGGTCCTGGAGGACATGCTTCGAGCCTGTGTGCTTGATTTTGGAGGTTCTTGGGATCAGTTTGTGCCTTTGGCTAAGTTTGCGTATAATAATAGCTTCCATTCTAGCATTTGCATGGCACCCTTTGAGGCATTGTATAGTAGGCGTTGCAGATCGCCGATTCGTTGGTTTGACGGATTGGAGTCCAGGCCACTGAGTACTGATTTACTTCGGGACTCCTTAGACAGAGTTAGGATGATTCAAGATAGACTTCGACCTGCTCATAGTAGGCAGAAGAGCTACGCTGATCGTAGACTTCATGCCTTGGAGTTCAGCGTTGGTAATTTGGTATTCCTCCGTGTGTCGCCCATGAAGGGCGTGATGAGATTTGGTCGGCGGGGCAAGCTTAGCCCCAGGTATATTGGGTCATTTGAGATCCTCCAGAGAGTTGGTAGTGTTTCCTATCAGTTAGCCTTGCCTCCGATGTTTACAGCTATGCATCCGGTGTTTTATGTTTCGATGTTAAGACGGTATGTTCCAAATGAGTCTCATGTGTTGCATTGGGATTCGATTCAGTTGGATGAGAGCTTGTCCTTTATTGAGGAGCCAGTTGCTATATTGGCCAGAGATGTGAGGAGGTTGATGTCTAGGGAGATTCCTGTTGTAAAAGTTTTGTGGAGGCATTATCCAGTCGAGGAGGCTACCTGGGAGACTGAGATAGATATGCAGGCCCAGTATCTGCAGCTATTTGAGCCTTCAGGTACCTCTTTCTTCTTGACTTTCGAGGACGAAAGTCCTTTTTAGTAGTGGAGATGTAATGATCCTTCCGGTCATTTTCGCATTTACGCCTTCTTTGTACTGCTAAAGCTTTCCTGTAGTGGCCCCAAGTCATTTATGACTTGCTGAGACCGGTGGTTCGATGCATGGTCATTCATTTGGTCATTTTGATTGTTTGCCTGTTTTAGAGTCTTAACTTAAATATCATTGACTTTAGTCAACATTCTTGGTAAACATGCTCGAAATCAAATTTCGACAGTTCCGTTAGCTCCAGAGCATGGATTTTGGTCTAGGTGGACCCTGGGTCAGTTTCTGGGAGCTTTCGGTTTAGTTTTGTCAGGGTTTTTGTGTTTTAGCCAAGTTGAACTTGAAAGTTTGACTTTGGTCAATATTCGAAGAAGACGGCCTCAGATGAAAATTCCATCTGTGATATTAGCTCTGGAATGTTGACTTTGGGCTAGGAGAACCTTTGGTTCGGGTCTCGGGGCTTCCGGACTTATTTTGGAGTATTGAGTTTCGAGTTAGTTTTGATCATGGGATCCACTTTTCCTTAAAACGGTCTCCGTTGGTAAATTCGTTGATTCTGTTGAGTCCGGAATATCATTTTCACTCAAATAGCTCTTTTGGTTTGTAAGTATCGGGTCCCAATTGTGCCCGTAATATCCCACAGAAGTTTAGTAAATTGCAGATTTTTCTGTTGCGGGCCAACTTTAAATAGCTGTTGGCAGCTTTATTTTCAGCTTTTGCTCTCATCTTCCCAACTCATTTTCTCCATCATTTTTACACCAAATTCCTTCAAATCTTCACCTACTCTTACCCATAACTTGGAGGAATAATTATTGCTGATCCGGGTGTGTTTCTTGGCCTCGTGAATAGGTAAAATATCTTGTTAACTTCCGTTAATTTTCACAAATTTCATTCTTTAAATTCTTGTTTTTCACGATTTTCAGCTTATTTCTTTCACTTCTTTCAACTCCAACTTCATTTTTCTCAACTCTAATTACTCAAGAACAGTGTGGGCTCGTGGGAATTCTCTAAATTATCGTTAATCTTGCTCCTTTATCGTTCGTAAGCCTCTTCTTCTTCAAGCCTTGTTCTTCTCTTCAAGCTCAAAAACCTACATGGTTGAGGCTCTTACAAGCTTGATTTTTCTTGGGTTAAAGCTGCGTTAGAGGGATTGATTGTTTGTGGTAGCTGTACTTCCAGTCCATGGTCGATTCTTGCTTCCAAATTGGTACGTTTTCACCCTTGAAAATCGCAATTCTCCACTTTTGTTCTCATGAATTAGTAGTACTTCGGGGCTGTTTTGAGCCCCGAAATGAACTCCGTTTGAGCTCAAATTTTGAGCATGGGTTCCTAAATTCACCGCGGACATAATTGTGAATTTTATTTTTTGTTTTGTTGTGCAGGCCCCGAGGGTCATTTTTCAACCCAATTTTTCGTATAGCAATATGGGTATCGTTCTTCTCGTCTTGAAACCTAGATTATGTTCTTGCTAGCGTGGCAGCTTTCTGAGGCTATTCGGAAGGGGAAGGTACACGAGTGACGGTTCATGTTTGCAATTCAGTCCCGAGGTAGGTTACGGTTTAAACTCCTTAGACTTTGCATATATAGAGTAAAATTGTACTAATGGGCATCCTTGGATTGGATTTACTAGTTGGTACCACAGACCTTGACCGCTTTATACACGTTCGATTACTTTTCTTCATCCGATATTTGTAGCACTTGTTTTATATGCTCTATTCACTCTTGTGGTCCTATGTGCCCTTATTTAGACTCTGGAAAATAGTTGGTGGGATATTGGGAATGTTCGTGAGTCCTGGACATCGTTATTATTGATATAGAGCTGGCTATCTGTGTTGTGGAACGATTGGAGCCTGTGCAGGGCCGATAGGTTGATTGTGAGTCGTTGGGCTATTGATTGTGTTTGAGCATGTCATTATCATGCATATAAAGGATTTTCTACTTGATTTTATGGCGGTTTTGGCTTCAGCCCTTCTACCAATGATTTCTAAAACCTGCATGGTCTTTGGGGCCCACTTTGGTAAAAATAATTGCAAAGAGGTTGGTATGGTTTTAACGAATCTTCTTGGGGTAAGAGAAAATAAAAAATATATTTTATCACTATTTCTACTATTACTAGACTTGGCGGGGCCGAGGGCTAGACTTGTTTTACTACAACTTTTGTGATAATACTAGGCTCGGTGGGGTCCTGTGCTAGAACTATTTGTTTTACTGATTTATACTCGGATACCCTCCGGGTAGCTTTACTTAGGGATTTTTGAGATTGTGGGGGCATCTAGTATGTTGGTCGGGGGCCTTCGTAGAACTTATCGTTCTAGACCAGGGGCTACGTGTTGCGAGTGCCGGAGGGGGGTATACAGCGTAGGAGAGGTATACGGGTATGAACTTCTATGGATCCTATTTTTTGGGCCTTATAGGATGCCGGAAGCGGGTAACATACGGTACTACTATCACTCTTGGCTTAGCATGGCATATCATACCATTCATTTGTATGAGGTTCCACCCTTGTTTGCTGGTTGTTGATTGTACACTCAGATAGTATAGGATGCCGAAGAGTTTGTCTTCACATATTTGTGTTCCTTGGGTGTATGGGTGCCCGTGGGACTGTAGGTAGACTTATTATTACTATTTCGCTCTATTGGTTCCTATTGTGGTTCTTATGACTTTGAATATTGTTAAGGTTAAACTTGGGCTTCCAGTTGTTGAATTCTTGACTTGAGATTGCATGCTTAGTAGGGTTATCGTTAATTGTATCCAAACATGTTTACTGTTTTCTTCCTCTCCTTTTCTATTCATTGAGCTTATCGGTATACTGCCTATTTTTTTAAACTCTTCTTTGTATACTTGTTGTTGTGAGGATCTCGGGTACGTGTTTCTTTCTTTCGCCTATGATGTGTATTCTTTTAGATAGCCATATGTATTGTTCCTGCTTGTATTCCTTCTGTGCTAGCTTTCGTGTACTTATGTGTTGCCTTCTGTGACTAGTTGTTTTCTATTCTACTTATTACTGCTCTTTTATCTTATATGTGCCCAGTCGGCCTATGATACCTACTGGGTACTGGTTGCTTTGCAATTGGTGCTCATGCTACACTCTGCATCTTTTGGTGCAGATCCTAGTATGGGCCATCGCCGTTAGCTCATTGGAGACTCGTGCGAGGAGCTATTTTTGAGATATTGCAGACTGAGGGTGAGCTCTTGACAACCAGAGCTTAGCTTTTAGTTATCTTTTATATCATGTACTCTATTACTACTCGGAGACATCTGTGTATATATGTAGATCCTTTATACTCCTTTTATGTAGATCCGGCTCTATACTATGATACCAGGTTTTGGGGTTTGGTTTAGCTTCCGCATATGTATACATATTCATGTTATCTATCTTTCCATCTTATTCCTTTGCTTTCGCTTGATTATATCATTTCTTTCATTTAAATGTTATATGGTAGCTCGTTACTAACCGTTATGGGATACGGGGATTGGTTCACCTACTGTGGGTTGTAGGTGCTATCATGACCGAGAAATTGGATCGTGACAGAACCGGGCCGGGCTGTGCCATCCCCTCTGCCACTTTTAATCTTAATTGAGACTTGTGTCATGTGGTGAGGATTTCTTGCATATTTCATGTTTTTCATGTTAGTCTAGAACTTGCCATGCATGTTATTGAAGCGAAATAAAAAGTGTTTCTTTATTTAGAAGATGATAATAGGCTTTCTTTGATTTGTCTTGTAAATTTTAGCCTTTTCAGATATTATATCATTAGTTACCCCTTTGAGCCTGTAGCCTTTCGTTTGGTAGCCGTATTTTTATCTTGATCCACTTTTTTTGAATCCCTAGTTTATGCACCCTGCTTCCTTGAGCACTGTAGCATAGATTGTGTTAAAATTGTTAAATCTGAAGAAAAATGATGATTGAGTATAAAAGGTGATCAATGATAGTTACTTGTTATAAAAAAAAGACCCTCTTTGAAAGAATGTGACATGAAAAAAAAGAGAAAAAAAATTGCGTGAAAAAATAAATAAAACGTTCTTGATATGATGAGAATACTAGTGAAAATAATTGAAGAGGGGACTGAAAAAAGTGATAAAAATAATGGGTATTGAAGTCTAAAAAAGTGCAAAGTGCTTAGAGAAGTAAGTCACTATTATATAGTTTTTCTACCCGTCCCCTAGCCAACATTACAACCCGTTAAAGTCCTATTTGATTCTATTCGAGCATGCTTAATTAGTGGAGATGTATATAATGGGAAAGCCTATGGTTCTTTATGCATACATGTGAATTCATTTGTGAGTGCGAGAGTTGTTCTTTGATGTTAAGACCTTAATTTATATTTGATTTTTTTAAAATTGAGTGTGTGGACTATTTTTCTTGTGAGGGTACTTGTTTCACGATAGATAGGTGATTTTATTAGCTTTCTTTGATAGAGTAGGTGAGCAAACATAATTTGATGAATTAGAGTCCATCTTTGAAGTTAGGAGGTTAGAAGCTTTTTGTTTATTGTGTATCTTGCATAATGACCGAAAAGTCTACTTGTTGTTGTGATTTGTTACATGGCCTAATTGTTTGTATCAACCAAAGTGGTGATATTCCTAGTTTGATTTTTGAAATGAGTTTTAATGCTTGCTCAAGGACGAGCAAAAGTCTAAGTGTGAAGTGATGATATGAGGCCAAAAGTACATATATTAGTCATTATTTGCCTCCCATTTAGTCTTTTAAGTATCATTTTTGAGCATTAATTTTATAAATTATTTTTATATTAGGTATTTTTATTTATAGAATTAAAATGATGTGAAGATGAAAAATTCGAAAAAGAAACGAATTAAAAATGAGAAATCATATAAGAAAATCAAGCAAGCAGCTTAATGGATTAAAGTGAATATTATATTATACATATGCATATATGCAAAGTGAAGATTCAATACAAATTGAATTCAATTCAATTCACTGGAACAAGTACACGTGTCTAATTCTGAAGACACCAGAAGAAAAGCTCACGCCGGTCAGTTTGGTTGACGCACTGATTGCTGCGACGCGGCAAGTCCTTTCGATTTGAATTTAATTTTTTCTAATTCTTTTTAACTTAGTTATTTTATTTGAGTTTTTTTTCTACACCTATAAATTTCTCATAAAACTAATTTTTCCACAATTTTTAATCTACGAAGAGCTAGGAGCCGCCGTGGAGGTCGAAGAAAATTAATTTTATCTTTTCTTCTCCTTTATTATTTTTTTTACGTTCTTCTTTGGATGATTTGTTATAATTGCACCATGTCTATGTGGAGTTAAACTTTTCGTTCTAGAATTATGATAGCTAACTCCATGATTGTTAGTAGACGATTGATTCGATTAAGTTTATTTACCATATTAGTTGTTCTTATGTTCTTGTGCATACTATTTTAATGTTTAGCCAACATTAGAATAAATGGATAATTCTCACGTGAATAGACCAAGGAAACGTAAGAATAGGACAGAAGAATATGGAGGATAAGATCATGTCTGGCTTAATGTTAGAGTTGATTTGTCCTAATAGTGATATACCTAATCTGCCTTATCCGGTTACAAACGGGATAATAACATTAATGCATTTGAATTAGATTCTCACATCATCGCTCAACGATTTAGTTGTGAGGCTAGTTTGAATAGGCGATTAGAGGATGATCATTCCCGAATCATATAATTAACTCCAGAATCAACAATTAGATAATCAAACAAGTCGATTAAATCGATTATTCAACATGATTGTTAGCGAATTCATAATCCTAGATTGATTTCACCATATAGATTGCGTAAGAATCTGCTCTTCATCTACTTAATTGTTCATTAGTTAATTTATTTTTTACTTTAGTTAATAAATATATCTTTAAATTTTTACGTTTAAATAAATAATTAAAACTAGTTTGATTTAGTAAAATAGTTAATCGACAAGTCTTTGTGGGTACGATATCTGGATTTCAAAAATCTTATGTATCACTACTGGAAAATGGGCCTACTGCAACACCAAGAAAATCATTGTTGTAGGCCTTAAAACTGTTGCAGTCATACTATGGCAACGGGGTTATGCCCACCCCACCAGCTTGCGTGACCGTAGATCTATGGCAACAGTTCCTTGTGTCAGTCCACTAAATCGTTGCTTAAAATACACCTATTGCAATGGTTATTCATCCCTCTATAATGGCTAGTTTATATATCAATTGGAACAGTTAAAACCGTTATAATTGATGATTTGCAATGATTATGTTGTCTATGTTGCAACGAAAAAATTAGCTCAATTACAACGATTATTATAGTTTTGCAATAGTTATTTTACCTGTTTTGCAATGAAATTTTTAGCTCAATTGCAACGGTTACTATTATTTTGGAATAGTTATTTTATCTATGTTGCAATGAATTTTTTAGCTCAATCGTGACAGTTATTACTGTTATTGAAATTGGTTTGCACAGTGACCAAAAATGCTATAGCAACGATTATATTTTACTTATTGTAACAGTTCTTATATGTTCCAATAATTGGTAGCCTGTGCTTTAGAAAAAGCTATTGCAACAGTTCTCTTTTACTTATTGGAACAGTTCATCTATGTTTCAATTCACTGGGCTGTAAATATAAATATTTGAAATCACGAAATCGTATATACCACGAGAGATGATAGTTACTAAACGAAACTGAATGATCATATTTCAAAATATAGGATCAGTCACATAATATCATCTGTTATAAGCGTGAAATATACAAAATAGCCTAGTCATAATTTGTCATCCGCCATAGACGTAAAATATACAAAATATCAATCTTATTGATTCATATATAAGCAAAATATACACAATTGGCACATACATATTTTAACTATACAGTAAACAAAAAGTGAAGAGCCATAATGTCAACAAAAAAGTAAAGCTTTGACAACTTGCTACCAAAGCTCAATTGTCTTCTTCATCAATATTTTCATCATCTCCTTGATTAGTATCTCCACCTACAAAAATCAATAAATATAAGTTATGAATAAGTTTTAGTTAGTCTTTGCTGAAATTTTAATTTTAGTCAAAGATAGGCAGTGAATAAAAGGAGAAAGTCAATAAAATTTTCTCCAATGTGTATCTGAGAGAATTTTACAACATGAAATTAATATCTAGGCTCTCAAAAATTTTGAGCCAATAATTATATGGGTTGTTAGTCAATTCCACAGTTTATAAACATTCAAAAGTTATACAAATATTACCATCTCAATTCACAGGTTCAGAAGTTAAAAAAATTCATTGGAGTTGCACTAGAATTGTCAATGCATGTTAAGTACCAGCAAAACACTATAACAGCGATGCAGTTTAACATACTATAAATGTCAAGGTCAAATACAAAATATACTTCAACACTTAAAAGCAATGGTCAAGCTTTTAACAGATGCATTATCACAAACTCTTATCCTCATGTCCCACACCATAGTTCTACCAAAGTACATATTTTAAACTTAAATTTGTACATTAAAAAATATAAATATCCAGAAGTTATACAAATATTACCATCTGAATTCACAGGTTTAGAAGTTAAAAGTTTTGATTGGAGTTGCACTAGAATTGCCAATGCATGTTAAGTACCAGCAAAACACTATAACAGTGATGCAGTTTAACATGCTATAAATGTCAAGGTCAAATGCAAAACATACTTCAACAGTTAAAAGCAATGGTCAAGCTTTTAACAGATTCATTACCACAAACTCCTATCCTCCTGCTCTATATCATAGTTCTGCCAAAGTACATATTTTGAACTTAAATTTGTACATCAAAAAAATAAATTTTGAAGTTCAATTACTCAATAAAGCTTAGTAGCAGTTCAATTACTCAATAAAACTTTGAAGGCCAAGGTTGACGAGGTCTCACATTTTTAAGATAATACGTACACTTTAAGCAAATTAACTTTAGAAACTATTCAAGATACAGTCAAAACACTAACTACTTTGCAGAAAGATTAGCTTATCCCCTTTATGAAGCATATATATTCAATTTTAAAAAAAACACAATTAAAACATCACCCTTATAGTAGCATCACGCTGTTGAATCTCAAAATTCAACATGATATAAGTAAATTTTAAGAGCTCATTATGTTGCTAACAATATTCATTACCAAATATATGTATATGAAGATACGTACTAAACATACTTCAGTTAGGCAAACACTTTGAAAATAAGTCCAAATATGAGACATCTTACATCACATTTATGCCATGACATAGTTTAAATTTTTAAGGGATTACACTATAGTGCTAACTTCAGAACACAATCATATAATTTGACTTTGAATTTGACAACATAACCATATAACTAAATTTCTGTCACGACCCGATTTCTCGGTCATGATGGCACCTACAACCCCCGGTAGGTGAACCAATCCCTGTAGCCCAGAACAGTTAGTAATGGGCTACTATCTAACAAATAAGAGAACAAGACGAATAAAATAGATAACAGGTAAATAAATATATACACATGCGGAAACTAAACCAAACCCCAAGACCTGGTATCATAGTACAGAGCCATAATACATACATGGAGTACAAGTAAACCAAAACTATATATACAGATGTCTCTGAATGGAAATAGAGTACATGAAGCAAAAGATAAACTAAAGCTAAGCTCCGATTGCCGAGAGCTCACCCTCAGCCTGAAGTAGTCTCCAACAGATCTCCAAGCACGAATCACAACGGTCTAGCGGCGATGGCCCGCGCTAGGATCTGCACCCAAAGATGCAGGGGTAGGGGTGAGCACCAAATGCGAAGCATAAGGTACCCAGTAGGTATCATAGGCCGACTGGGCACATATAAGATAAAACGCAGTAATAGACAGAATAGAAGCAAGTAGTCACAGAAATCAACGAAAGGTACACCGGAACTAGCCCAGAGGGAAATCAATAGAACCACAGATGAGGCTAGTAAGCAGAATATACACACCAAAGGCACAGGTGAAAGTAAGAAACAACGCACCTGGAATCCTTGCAACAACAGTGTATACAAAATAAGTTTACGGAATGGACGGTATACCGGTAACCTCAAATGTAAGAAGAAGAGAGAAAGAGTAATAATAGGCATGCTCAAGACATGAATCAACCCAACTAATCATAACAATCTCGAAAACCAGAACTAACAGGCTAGCAGTAACCATCTCATTACTCATCCCTAAATAAGGCGAACAACTCTGTAAGTAAAATAGCAAAAGGTCTACCTCAGAGTCCCCCGCCGGCCCACTACAACCGAGGAACACAAAAAAGTGAAAACAAACCCTCCGGCATTCCATACTACCGGAGCGTACAATCAGCAAACAACAAACAAGGGTGGAGCCTCAAACAATGAATGATATGATGCATGAAGATCTCAAGTGAAATGGTATTTCTGTATGTACCTCCCCCGGCGTCGATCCGGCCCAGCAGGTAGGTTCCATGGAAGGACACTGCCCGTATACCTCTACTCCACCGTATACCCCTCCTCCGGCACACGCATCCCGTAGCCCCTGGCCCGGATGGCAAGGTCCATGGAGGTCCC